>CM031240.1:679791390-680378890 GCA_018340775.1 Taxus wallichiana var. yunnanensis | reverse complement strand
TCCTGATTATGAATTTACCTTGTCATTTGATTTACTATGTTTCTATTATCATACTATTTCAACCTTCTTATACATATGCCTATCTCCAACTATCCATATTTCTCATCTAATCTTTAAGTTTTAACTTTTTGGATACGTCTTAATTATTCATTAGTGTTACAACCCATTATTTACCCCACTATAGACTTCTAATTCAATATTATTTACTTATTTTCCACTTGTTTACTACTATTTTGTGGTTTCAAATCCTACGCCACATTTCACTTTATCATATCATTCTCGAGAGTGGTCCCTAGTTACTCTTTCATTCAAATTTTAACTTCTTAGTACTCGTAACTTTTTCATGGACAATCATAACTTTCTTCTTAAACCGCATAATATTATCAAGACTCTTATATTTACTTCTCTTTCTTGTTGAACTATTAAGGTTCATTTAGGTATTTCCCTTAACTTGAAAATCATATTCTAAGTCTTATTATTGTTCCTTATATTTTCAAACCCCTTGTTTAAAACTATGTTGTTGAAAACCTAAAAATATTATACAACTTCTTATTAGGGATTACTATTAGGTTGTTGATTTATTTCCCTTTTTCCTTTACATCTTACATTAATACTTAATTATAATTATTATTTTTATGTCCTCTTATTATATTACAAAAAAATTAATTCTCCTTTAGAGTGCACTTACGTATGCTAGAGTTTGCTTCCTATTTTACTTATTTATGGTACCCTAGTTCAACATTCGATTCCTCCATTTTCAATTTTTATTTAACACAATTCTATTCTTAGCCCTTATATGTTTACCATTTACATGAACACAAATCATTATCTTTTTTATACTTTTTGATTTATTTACAACCTTTGACCTCCTTATTGTTTACCAAAGCTACGAAAATATTATTTGGCTTGTTTAAAAGGATCATATAAAATTTAGCCTATTTTGGTCTAGTCTTTGCTTGGTCATTTCCACAATGTTTTCAATTCATTTCTTCTACCCCCAGCCTACAATTTTTTGTTATTTTTGTTTCCACTAGTTTTGTTCACTATTTAGTATTGTTTAGGTGTGTAGGACAAGGTGAATCCAGCTAGGTTTTCCATTATTTACAAGATAAAGCTCAAATTGTGACCAAATTATCACTCCTATAGGTGTCACAACATCATTACAAGGTTGAACAAGGAAGAAGAACACATGTATGTTCTTAAGTACATAATACTATATCATGTATTTTCACTTTATTTCGTTTACTTTCCTAAAAATTCACAAGATTATCAACATGTCTTATTAAATAACGACTAAAAGAATCATTAATGACTTAATCATTTTCCCAACCTAGAGAATTATGTAGTGTCGATTGTCGTGGGGTGATATAAGTCACTATGGACACATTCTCTCATGGTGTCTCATTTATCTACAGTGTGCGCACTACCCAAGCTCATGATTTCTAGTTTCCTTTTCCCCTAGCTCAATATCATTAGGGCCTATGTACTTTAATCTTGAAAGCTCCCAAGCTCAAATTTTCTGAAGGTGGCATGACAGAGCCCTTTATTCCTCTTTGAAGGATTGACCTGAATTCTCATGCAATATTTGGTCCCATCTAGCATGATCCCTAAGCATAGTACATTCATACATCTCTTGTTGAGTCAGAATCGATCGCAGTGTACCTAACGTACACATGGGTGATGGTGGTGAGACCGCACGACGTGCATTCGGGTTTGTGATGAGTCATGTGTGAAGATCATATTTTTCTTGAGTGTGGTACATCATTCTCTAGTATTGTACGATGAAAATATTGTGTCCTTAATTCTCCTCAAACATCTAGCAATTCTTTTGTATGTCATGTAGCACTGTAAGAGTCGGACATTGATTGTTGTTTTATCCTCCTATATCTCAAGGGTCCTTTGTCATGTTTTTACCCATTTCTTTTTATACTCCCCTCTCAAGACATCCTACAAGATAATTATATATTGGCTAGTTACAAAAATTAAAACAATTATCCTAGAGATCTAAGTGTTATAAACCTATGCTCTAATACCAAGTGTGATGCCCTAAAAATTTACTCATAAAACAATTAAATTTATAGGTGCAAAAATTATGGAATAATTTTTTTGTATAGTTTTAGAAAGAATTAATGGGAAATAAGTATAAATTTTACATTAGTAGATGTGTACTATGTGTCGTTACACGACGCCACTAGGTTTTCCGCACTTACGAGTTATTCGCATTGGGCATTCGAGCAACATATAGTAAAATTGGTGAAGCCAATAACTAATGCACCGGTTCACGGGGTAGACCAAGAGTGGTCACAAGGAAGATTATACGTGATTATTTCTATATGTCACGGATGCAAATATACTTTTACCTACAAATAATTACTTAAGTTTTAATTAATTGCATATGAGCCCCTATCAAATGGTCAATTATCAAATAATATTTTAGTCACCTAAAACAACTATGTGATAATCTAACTAGCATATTCATCTATATTTTTATCCCATTATTCCCTTAAATCGAAGGGTTTTAAATGGTTTACTCATTTTAACGGTGACTATTTATCCTTCATGGATTTCCATACTAGGATGTTATATAAAATAATAAAACAACATGTTATAAAGTTTAAGCACTAGGAGAGACAATTTAATTGGGTCCTACTTGATTCACTATTTATCATCCATATAGTTGTTAAAATAACTTAACAATAATTTGATTGGTGGCTACCCTCTTATATCCCTTGTTAATCAATTGTATTTTCAAAGGGTTAAAATGGTTTATTAAGTTCTAATGGGATAATAATTTTACAAAGCCTTTGATACTTTGACATTACGTTATACAAAAATGGGTTATCCTCTTTATAAGTTAGAATCTAGGTCTCTAATTGTACACTATGTTATATTATAAAGGTAATAAATCTTGTGTTATATAGGGACCCACTTCATTTTTAGGATCTAATCCCTTTTAAAAGATTAATAGAAATCATATTTGAAAAATAAAGTACTATGACTATACTTGATCAACTTGACCCCAAGTGGAGAGGAGGTGTAAAATGAGCCCTTTGATTAGGTCAATCCTCTCCTTGGATCTAAGGTACCTAGAAACCCTAAGTTTTTCAAGTACTACCTCATATTTAATCCCCTCTTTCTTTTTTTTTTTTTTCCATTCTATTTCCTATTATTTTCTTATTTCCCATTTATCTTTCTCTTTTTGTAGATTTAATGAAGGAACTTCACTAAAAATGAGGTTCTATCCAAATCCACATATATGCTAGAGTATATGTATCTAAATATACTATATAAATATATATGTAATATATTATATATTATATATCTTTTATTCAATGTATATTTATTTATTTTTTTCTAAGGCCCAAACGACCATGAGAGGAGGATGTTGAATGGCCATTTGGAGAAGGAGAGGCTGAAAGGCCTAGTGTGGATTGGGGCAGCCATGGTAAGACCATCGTGGGGAGGCAACAGATGGAGGTTATAAGCGAGGGGTGGTCGAAGGGCCAAAGTGGGGGAGAATGACGGCATGGCCGCATTGGAGAAACATGGGTACGGGGTGGGTTGGCCATTGGCCACTCACCACGGGGGATAGGATAGGATGGGGGTCACGACCTCGTGTGTGTCGTGTGCCCCGCATGTGTGTGTGTGTGTGCACACGCACGCATGCGCATGCGTGTGTGTGTGTGTGTGTGTGTGTGTGTGTGTGTGTGTGTGTGTGTGTGTGTGTGCGTGTGTGTGTGTGCGTGTGTGTGTGTGTGTGTGCGTGCGTGCGTGTGTGTGTGTGTGTGTGTGTGTGTGTGTGTGTGTGTGTGTGTGTGTGTGTGTGTGTGTGTGTGTGTGTGTGTGTGTGTGTGTGAAAAACACACACACATATGTCTATATAATAAATATATTAGTTTCTTATTTATTTTAGTTAATAGAGATATATATTAAAATTTAACTCTCGATGAAATATAGCTCTGACAATACATTAAAAATATACATAGTTTTAAAATGGTTTCATTAACCTAAAATAAACTTATATATATCTAGTTATTAATAATTATTTCTATAATTAAATGTTTATAAGTATATCCATGACAATACTAGCTAACCGAGAAATATGTAAATTTGAACCACCTTTCCAAATCCAAGTTGTAGAGTAATTTGAGAGAGCGGGATTCATATATACTTCTTTAGTTGCGAAGAGATTCAAAAATATAATATCCACCCAATGAAATTGTTTTCTTAACTTTACCACCATTTTACCTAAGCATATGGAAATGTTAAGCAACCTCCAAAACACTTCATTTAATAATATAACCATACCTTCCAATTTTTATCAAATTGAAAAACCCACAATGCAAATAGTTAGAGGAAAGGAAATAGTGAAGCTCATAATTTTATTAATATCATGCTACTAGTTTCCAAACAATTTAACTTATTCCTATTAAAAGCAAGGTTTCATTTCATTTTCCATCCTCAAATACAAATTTTAACACCAATTTCATTCACATGTGGATTTAAAATGCAACAATACAAACATGCTTATCTACAAAACATTACAATGCTTCAAGCCATCACAAGAACATAACTTGTACAATGCATTACAATGTTTCGATGGAAAAAAATTGTAAGTTGCTAAAAACCCATTATCAAATCTTCAATACATCAACTTTCTTCTTCTTCATACACTTCATCAAATCACTCCCATGTCAACAAAAATGAGGAATCCATTGATGATTATATCTCATCTATCTAATGGGGAATGATCTCATCCCCATTGCCCCACAAGTTCCCTAACTCACACACGGCTCAAGGAACAACAAATAAAATTCAGATGGAGTACAAATACCATGGCACACATAACCAAGTAACAAAATTTCACACCAAATAAGTAAGTAAAAGGGGGACAAACAATAAGGTATGCCAACCACGTAAAATAAAGTAACACATATGATCAAACCAACTATGGTTTAAAGAGGGGAAGGAAATACCACCTAACCATTTATCACTTCACTAGGAGAGGGTAGCTAGACCTTGGTTCCTATACAACAAATAAAACAAGTGTTGGATACACCCTTATACATCCCATGCTTATAACCACTTATTGTTCTACTAGGAATAGCTGCCCCTCCCCTTGGTTCCTCCAAACAAGACCTACAAGAGGGAGCATATCCCTCGGTTTGAAAATTACTTATCACTCTGGTAATAAGTCACTTTCCAAAACACACAACACCACTTGCACGCCCAAAGTGGAATCATGCAAGATTCCTCACAACACACTCGCTAAAATAGCTCATACCCATGTGGGTAACCAAAATCACAATTTCAAAAATAGACCAAGATATAGAATGAACATTACACATAGAAACCAAATTTGGATGAGACATACCTGTTGGTTATTTTTCTCAAAATCCTACAAACATGCACTCTAAGTAATCCAAAAATTCCTTTTAACAATCATCAAACCAACACCTTCTTAAGACCAAGAGAGCTCCCCCAAAACAAAGGAAATGAGTCATATATATAAGAAACACTCAAAATGGAGCATCCCTTAGGATCATGCCATGTGTCATGCTCCATCCAAAACACAAATTCAAATCCCCAAGTATGAAATGAAAGATCTTACACATCCACATAGTTCTTTCATAACCCATCACTTCTCACCTTCCATGACTTGACAACTACACAAACCCTTAAACTAAAATCCTTAAATGAAATTAAATAAGATAACTAAATAAAATTAAAATAACTCACATCCACAAGACTTAACTTACAAATAACCACAAAATTTCAAATCCTTAAATCACAATAAATGAAACAAATGTCTCAAGTGTCCTACAAAATCTACATGTAAGAGAAGTACTCAAAACTTGCACAATCAAATTTTAGAAAAGAGAGTAATATTTTAAGGTAAAAAATTAGGTATTTTTGAGTTCTCAAGTGGCCAAAGAGGCCTAAAAAGGTACAACTACCATAGGTAGGTGTATGGAAATATTTTGGAGTATGGGACACGGTTTACTTGTCCCATACACCTTCCAAGCCTAAATTTGAATTTTCCTTAAATGGAAACTTCCCAACCACAACATATAATCCCATACACCCAAAAATAGTAAATTAGAAGATATAAAATAATCAAACTAATCAATTCAAAGGTTAAAAATGAAGAAAATAAAATGATTAAGCATATATTGAAATAAATAAGATAAATATAAATATGTAACAACAATGATATAAATATGCAATAAAGTTCACATTTGACGCAAAATAAGGTAAGATAATGAATTTGATACCATAAGTACAAGAGAGAGGGTAAGATACTTAGTTGATTTTGCAAAAATCCAAGTTGTGATGAGCTAGAAAACTAGTGAAATGGAAAAATATAATGTTGCAATCAGATCAAAAAAATGTAGATATGTCAAGAATGTCGGGACTAGGGCACTTGGATAGGCTTAGGGGCACTTGTGGTGCTTAGGGACCTTCTTGGTGTCGGTGACTTCTCAAAACCTTGGAAAGCTAGTTTTCACAAGGTTGTGATATGTTCATTGGATGTCACCTTTAGTCTCATGTACTTCCATCAAATCCTAAAATAAAATATATAAATGGGGATTCAGATGACCTCAAAGGTCACCCGACTAAGTGAACTTACGATCTAGGTGTTGCACTACATTTCAGACTCCATGTAGTTTTATGTGTGTGTGTGTGTGTGTGTAGAATCATGCCCTAGTGGCTCTTATGCAAGTTGCACTTGAATAACAAGAAATAGTTAGATGTAGAAAATGTAGATAGATGTGTGCATGGAAAAATGAACTTCCCCTCCTATGAAGTGTATGTAGAAGAATGCAATCCCTTGTCCCTTGAATGGATGTTAGATGGATGCTTGATGCTCTTGAGATGCCTTTGGATGTAACCTTAGGTGATAGTAATAGATGCTTAGTGTTTGGTCCTTTATTATGGTCACATAGATTTGTATTTATATGATTCCCTTACTTGAATTTTGTAATTAACCACTAAAAGGCCAACCACCAAAAAATATGCCCAAGAGCTAGAAAGGACCAAAAGATGTGAGCAAAATACAAAGAGGTTAGGGGGCCCCGAGGGATGAGGATGCACTGGGCACTAGCATCTTGGCTGGGCGGTGTCCAGACTCAAAAAATTGAAGTGTCGAAAGTCAGACTAGGCAAGAAGG
Source organism: Taxus wallichiana var. yunnanensis (assembly GCA_018340775.1). Lineage (NCBI taxonomy): Eukaryota > Viridiplantae > Streptophyta > Pinopsida > Cupressales > Taxaceae > Taxus > Taxus wallichiana. The sequence continues at coordinate 680,371,719 of CM031240.1, read as the reverse complement.
TGTGTAAGACCAAGAAGAAAAGAAAAGAAAGCAAAGAGGCCAAAGATAGTGGTCAATTAGTACTTTTCTCACTTAGGAATCATATGAATAGTGGTATGTGATCAGGACTAGAAATATACCCAAAGTGTGATTTAGTGTCTACATTTTCCCCACTTTATGTTGTTGAGTGAATGCTCGATAACATAAAGTAGATAAGAGATGTGTACCTGATAACCATGTAGATCGATGGTGAAAAAATGTCGAGGAGACAAGAAAAAGCATGGAGTGATAAAAATGAAAGCGTGGAAGCTAGAGAAGAGGAAGTGAAAATGATGATGACCCTAGGGGTGAAAGTGTATGTGTATATGTCATGTTGTACCTATTTTTGATGTCATTGATGTTTGATGATGTGATGATGTGTGACTTCTTTCCCATAAGGATGAACCTAAAAAGAAGAAAAAAAGTAGTCAAATATGTGTATATGAAAAAATTGATCCAAAATGTAAAAAGTGTGTAAAAAGTATGTAAAAATGTGAAAAGGAACATGTGCACTGATCCATGATGAGTGAAAGAGATAGAAAGGATCCTGAAGATGTTGTAGAAGAATGAGTTTTTTTGGGTGATCTCATGCCAAGAACAAGTGTTTTTTGGGCAATCTCACGCCAAGTGCCAAGTGTGAGTTTTTGGGTGATCTCAGGAAGAAGAAGTGTAGGGAGAAAGGTCTAGTGTTATTCTCCAACCTTTGACTACTTCCCAAAGTATAAACACCACTACATGATGGTGTGTTCAAATCTGATCCATTTTGATCCAGTTTGATCCAAATGAAAATAGAAAAAAGGTAGAATGCATGCATGCATGTTGAGTGTTGAAGGACTTGTGTATCTCTATAAAAAGTCATTGTGTAAACTATTGTGAATTGTGCCAAACTAGAAAAAATATGTAACTTCCCCCTAATCATAGGCACCCAGAAGGGTCAGGGGTGCCCAGCTACTATTTTGTGTTGTGGGCATGTGTGTTGTGTTGTGTTGAGGACCCAAGTCATATTTGGGTCATTGCTGAGACTAAATACTAATTTGTATATCGGTACTGAACTATGTTGTATTGTGACTATAAACTATTGTATGGGGTGACTATTCACCCAATGATGCCCCCTCATTTGGGGTGCATGTGACATGTCACAAGGAGGATGTGGCCCAAAGGAGGACCAAATGATATGTTTAAAATTATGCCCTACGGGGGGAGGGAATGTGCTTGGTAGAAACCAAGGCACATGCAAAAAAGTGGATGAAAACAAGTGTTAGTGTAAAAAGATAAATATGCACATATAGAAGACAATGTAAGAGCAAAGCAAGCAAGAAATGTGTAACCTAAAAAGAAGACAATGTAGACCATGATGAAAAGTGGGTTACAAACATGGGACATCACTCACAATGTCACAAGACAATCGAGGCCAAAGTGGCCAAAAAAAAGCATATAAGTGTGAGACAAAAGACAAAGACAAGGGAAAATCCCACAAACAATGACATATGAAAAAATGAAAACAATGAAAAAAAAAAAAAAAACCAACCATGGTAGCAAAATAGTTCCTACAAACAAATGTTGCACATGAAGCACCCATTAGCATGTTAGAAAGATAAAAATTATGTCAAAATGTGTATGATCCGATATATAGTGTGCTAGTATGAATAGGAAGTAGTATAAAATGAAACAATAACACTTATGATGTGTATGAAAGTGGATGCCCCTAGGAGCCTATTGTGGGACTAGTAAGAGGTACAATGCCAAGATCCATGTTATGCATGTAATGATATGTATGTAAATTATGTGATCACAACTAGAAGGAAAGTGAACACATGTGTATATATAAAATATAATGACATACAAATGTATATTTATCTAACATAGTAAGCAAAGTGTAACATGTGAGTATAAGTAAGAAAGAATAATGTGCAACCAAGATATGCAGTATGTTGTGAGTGTGAATGGAATGGAATGTAAAGTGAGTGTGATAGGAGAAACATGTGCCCCAGTGAATGTGAATGATTATGCATGAGATGAGGTTCATTTATAAATTCCCCTCAATAGTCAAGAATGAACCATAGAACAAGAGTGTGTCATCGGAAATGGTTTGAATTGTGTGCTTAGAAAATATGATCGATAAAAAATATGATAAAAGTATAGAGATAGAGAGTGAGTGAGTGTGGTGAGGTTCATTTCATATTTAGACCCTCAGTAGTTGAGTATGAACCATGGAACTAGAGTGCATCATAGGGTAGTGTGTCATGTGAGAATGTGATGCAAGAAAGATGTGTCATGAATGCACGCTGAGTGTGAAATGTGTAATGTGTGTGTGATGTGAGGTTCATGAATGTAGTAGCCCTCAATAATCAAGTGTGAACCATAGCACAAGAGTGCATCATCGGGTAATGATGATATAAATGTATCAAGATGTGTAAGATGTGTGTGAAAGACTAGATGCAAGTAAGAGTGAGAATAGAAATGTAAGACACCTGATAATGCTAGAAGGGGGGAATAATAAGTATGATGCCCCCAAGTGTATGATGATGATGAATATGTATCCAATAAAAGTGAAAGATGAGGGTCCTCCACCCGATGCTTGCGAGAGATAAAGGTGTGTGACCATGCTCTAAGATCGGTGGTGTATGAGATAAATGATGTATGAATGAGACCTATGAATGAGATGAATGAGATGATGTGCTGAGAGACCTATGAGGTGATGGACACCTATGTGAAGGAGACCGCGAGAGGTGATGAACACCTATGTGAAGTAGAGAAAGAGTGGAGGTGATGAACACCTATGTGAAGTAAAGTGATGTGAGGAGGTGATGAACACCTATGTGAAGAAAATGAGGTGGTGATGTATACCTATGTGAAGGAGTTTGTCCGAGTGGTGGACCTAGATTGATGTGATGGACTAATAGACCGATGAGACCGAGTAGGTCATGCATGAACAAGTGAGCTAGGAGCAGATTTTGCTTTTTATTTGAGAGGTCACGTAGGGACCTAGATGCTCTAGTGAGTGCAATGGAAACCTCAAGAGGAGGTTGCATGGCCATGGTGTGGATGGAATGGAACACCATTGATAGTAATGACTTTTTGTTGTGAATGAACTTTAGACACAAGTGATTCATGGAGATGATAGCCTGAGTTGCATGGAGCCGGGAAGACCTAAGAGCATGTCACACCCTTTGACTGAAGGTGCCACAAGAAAAGGCACAAGCATGGTAAGAGGACCAATGTAACTTGGAAGCTTGACATAACCATATGATTTAGGAACTAGATATGAAATTTGTGAGAGTGGATAACCAATAATGAAAAAGAAGTGCAATAGAACATGCACTTACGTGAAATGATGGATCAACCATAGTGTTATTAATAGAAATAGATCCAATAGAAGCATGATGTGTAATGTGATCAAAAGAGAATGTAGCATGATAGTCATGATCGAAAAATGCAATGATCGTGGAGATGTCTCAACATGAGCAACTAGAAAATCAAGAGCCCCCGATGCAGGAGGAGGCACTGCGTGATATGTATGATTGGATGAAGATTCAACCACTTTCTTTTCATGTTTAGGAAGAGGATTGTTGAAGATCTTGAGCTTGTGATTTTCATTGACTAGCGTAGAATGTCATAGGCTCGGAAGCTCAATTGCATTATTATCGATAAGATCTTGAATAAGATTTCAAAGTTTGAAACATCAATCTTGTAGAATGCCCAATGCATTGATGATAGTCACATCTGAAATTTTCATTGTAATTATGACCTTTAGGATGAGATGGGTCCAAATTGAGTGAGAGGAGGAAGCGTAATAATATTTCTCTCAATGAGTTGTGGCAATAGAATATGTGGAGCAATAGGAAATTTTAGTAAATGTACGCTTAGGTGGTTTCCATTGAAGCTTTTTAGGATTAGATACAACATTGACAATTAGTAGCTTTAGCTTCAGTAGGTTTTAGATGGCTTGAAAGTTGATTTTCTTTGAAAGCATGCCAAAGATGAAGCTTTCTCATGATACTTAAGCTTTCCTATAGATAAGAGTTTAGTTTCACGTAGCTTAAGAGTATGACACAAATGATCGAATGATGGAGATGTCTCAAAGATAACACTCTCTTAGAGAGGTGGTAATAGACTTTGGACAAATAGATCTTGAAGTTCAGAGTCCATGAAAGCACATTAGACATCTTAGCTAAGTTGTTCTTATATCACAAGACATAATCCACTAGATGTTCATTAGATCCTTGTTTAAGTTACGTGAGTTGAGCATAGGATATCTTAGAGCTGATATTAATAGAGAAATGAGTGAGAAAATCATCGCTAAATGTGTAAAATATGTTACCGAGTGGACAGGTAGATCATATAAACCAACACATTGCATAATCGTGAAGACTTCTAGGAAAGATCTTAGCTAAGAGAATATGATCATCCACAAAATCTAGACATGCCACATGAAATGCTCGAGATGCTCTTGAGGGTCACCATGACCATTGAAAATGGGGAGCTTGGGAGTGATGAAAATTAAGAGGAAGTGCATAAGTGGAAATGGTGGGTGTGAAAGGAGTATGAAGTAACAAAGTGGAATCTAGAGATGGAGATGCACGAGAAGTATCTTGTTGCAATTGATGGATTTGAACTTGAAGATCTTGATAAAGAGAGGCTAAGTCTTGAGTGTTAGCAAGAAGAGACTTGTCACATGTGAGAAATAAGAGGTGGAGTGAAATGGTTGGTGGGAGTAGGAACAAAAATGGGAACAGTAGAAGTAGGTGGAAAAGTGGAAACATGGTGGTTGAGTAGTATAAAGCATGGAAGCGGGGGATGGATGATGAACATTAAAGCTCTGCAAGATTGGTGGCCTCCTCATGAGTGAATAAAATTAGGTCTAGATCTTAAGGATGCTCAACAAGATGATCATTAAGCTCTTGAAGGTGGGACTAATAAATTTGCCAAGAAGATTGAGCCATAATGAGAAGATGATAAAAAACCTAGAAGCAAGGTGGGTTCGAAGCGATGGGTTCACCAAATGATTAAGAAAATATTGAAATAAATAAATGTTAAATCTAAATATGTACAAATTTGATATAAATATGTAATAAAGTATATATTTGACCCAAGTAAGTAAGCTAATAAATTTGAAACCCTAAGTGCAAGAGAGATGGTAAGATACTTAGTTGATTTCAAAATAAATCCGAAGTTGTAATGAGTTAGAAAACTGGTGAAACAGAAAAAGGAGATGTGTGCAATCAAATCCAAAAAAATGCAAAGATGTCAAAAATGTTGGGACTAGGGTTCTGAAATGTAGGTCAGGGTGCATCTGGGGTGCTAGAGACCTTATCTGGGCACACTGTGTGACTACTCAAAACCTCAAAAATAGTTTTTAGGGTCACGAGATGTTCACTAGATGTCATCTTTAGTCACTTACATGTGTATGTTGCTTCTAAATCACCAAATTTTCCTAAAACTGCAAAGAGAAAGAGCACCTACAAAACCCCAAAACACATCAAATCCTAAAAATAAAAATATGCAAATGGGGAGTTGGACTAACCCCAGTGGTCACTCGATTGAGTGAACTTACAATCCATGTGCTACACTACATTTCAGACTCCATGTAGTTTTGCATGTGTGTGTGTGTGTAGAATCGTGCCCTAGGTGGCTCTTGTGCAAGTTGCACTTGAATAGCGAGAAATAGCTAGATGTAGAAAATGTAGATAGATGTGTGCATGGAAAAATGAACTTCCCCTCATATGAAGTGTATGCAGAAGAATGTAGTCCCTTGTCCCTTAAGTGGATGCTAGATGGATGCTTTAATGCTCTTGAGATGCCTTTGGATGCAACCTTAGGTGATAGTAATAGATGTTTAGTGTTTGGTCCTTTATTATGGCCACATAGCTTTGTATTTATATGATTCCCTTGCTTGAATTTTGTAATTAATCACTAAAAGGCCGATCACCAAGAAAATAAGATGCCCAACAACTAGAAAGGACCCAAAAGATGCGAGCAAAATACAAAGAGGTCGAGGGCACCTAAAGGGGATGGGGTGCTTTGACATCTTGGCTAGGAATTGGTGTCTAGACTCAAAAAAACTAAATTTTGAAATTCATACTGGGAAATATAGTGTGTAATACCAAGAAGAAAACCAGAAAGAAAACAAAGAGGCTAAAGACAATGGTCAATTAGTACTTTTCTCGCTCTTTGGTACAATGTTTTACACAAAAAAATTATAATTAAACTCTCTATATATTTCATTCAACATTAGGTACAAATATATAGGCTTAATGATCTCCACTATTATAGGAAATAGCCTTAACAAACCCAACAATCTCCTACCAAATATTTCTATCTACGTGAGTTGTTTTAACAACTCAACAAATAAAAAAATGTATGCACTTTGTACTTTCCTAACATTCCCCCTTAGTGTGAACATGGGAAAACATCCACACACTCAACTGCAGTATGATCACCCCTGTGAAACATGTCCTACAATGTGACTCATGATCTTGATCAAAAGAAAGGCTCTCTCCTTCCATGGTTTTAAACAGGCTTACCACAAACCTTGATGTGAATAGGCCCCATCAACTATCCACCTCGTGTGGTTTTCAGATCCTCCCACAAACCCTTTCAAGATCCATGAACTGACTTACTCTGGTGTTTTTGTTTACCACTATGCTTGTACATCAAGGAAGAATATAGGAATCACAACTTGCTTATTACAGAACTAAACAATAGAACACATATTGAAATAGATTTCACATTACTTCTTATAAGAATCACAATGTTCTTAATTGTAGCCATTATTGTCGATCGTTGCCACTCGATCTTGAACAACATAGGAAATTGCCACTGCCACTGGAAGCTTCCTTTGACTTTAGTCGTTTTGGGCTCATAATGGAAATGGAACATTGGTGTCATGTTCCCCCACAATGTGAAATTTTCACACACAAACACTGAGAAGAAAATTGTATCAAAGTACATACTACTGATCGGATCTTGTTGCACATGGTCACCATTGCAAGTGAACATATTCACAAGCGAACCATCTTCCAACGAAGTATGAAAGTCATAGGATCATGTTAGTCAAAGGATCACTGACAATTATTTATGCTCCAACACAACTCTTTTTCTAACATCCAAAACAAACCACACAAAGCAAAAACTCGAAAGAAACACACACTGCACAACCAAAAGCACATACTTACACCACAAACAATGTCACCATAGTTTTTATGCAGCCCCGTTGTTGGTGGTGACGAGAGGTCGTTGATTGAACTCCAACCTCATGTGTCTCCTTCCTCTAGTATACATGTTGTAATCTCACTAGATTTGACTTGGACACTCAATAGTTTCCACATTGTACTTTATTTTGTCTCCTCCCGCAATGTGAAACACTTTATTTTTTGGACGTTGGGTAACACCAAAATGCGAGACATAAGGAATTTTTTAATTTTTACAATATTTTGACTCTTGACTTCTTAACAAGACTTTGACAATTGACTCAATTTTATGAAAACAACAAAGACTAAATTGATTTTTGAAATGACAAATTTTTTCCAAAAAAAAACACAAAAGACAATAACTTTCTTTTGACTACAACTCTAATACTAGATAACTTAACATAACAAATGACCATTAAAAAAATTGACGGATTAAAAAAACACTTTACAATAAATTTAATAACAAATTATTAAAACTACTTTTATGACCGACCATAAACTATCTACTCTACAAGTTTGATATTTTATTATGACATAATAAGAGCACAGGGTCGAATGCACGGACTGAGGTGTGACTTACATGTGGATATCATTCCATGTGATTTAAGGCGGTCTTTTGATCTAATGCAATGTGGATGAATGCGAGAATATTGACGGGTAAAAAGATCAGTAATGACCTGCAAATAGTCTCAGAATGGACGTGGCATGCACATCATTTGTCAGTCATTATATCTTAGCATTTGCTTTCACTTGTAGAGAGCGTCTGCCTAATGATCTTTTGGACGTATATACATGCGCTTCACTTGATCTAGGCACAAATGAGTTAAGTCGGTGGAAATAGAAGCATATGGTTCTGTCCAACTGAGCACATCTAAACTCTTACTTCCTATGCAAGTCTCCTCAAATAAATGAAGCGAATCCAAATCACATGACGATAGAGACGGATGAAAGAGAATTGTGAATGCTCTAGCACCAATACAATCTCTACAAATCACGAACAAAATAATACTTGCATATATAGATTTTGATACACAATTTTCTCAGAGCTACACTCGCATTTACAGGGGCAACAAAAAATATGTACTGCCCCTTTCCAATTGTTTTTAGACATCCATCTATCAATTAGAAATGATCGCTCTGATACCAAATCTTTGGTACAGAGTTTTACACAACAAAAATTATAATAAAACTTATGTATATTTCATTCAACATTTGGTACAAATATATAGGCTTAAAAATCTCCACTATTATAGGAAATAGTCTTTAAAAACCTAACAATCTCCTACCAAATATTTCTATCTACATGAGTTGTTTTAACAACTCAACAAATGACAATAATGTATGCACTATATTTCCTAATACTCGCTTAGGAATCATATGAATAGTGGTATGTGATTAGGACTAGAAATATACTCAAAGTGTGTGATTTAGTGTCTACATAAAATAAATTTCGACAAGGAAAAAGGCGACATTAGAAACTAAAGTCACTTTACACATTCACATCCACCTAAACAAATTTCAAGCCTAAGTAACCTATTGTTGGCCAATGATCCCCATGTGAGTTAATCCCCCTTCATCCTCTATTACTTTGTTTTATTTTATTTATTTCCCAGACTATTTTTCTAAACACATGTCTATCATCTACAAACTTAACACACAAATCATGTCTGCTCAAAATGATACATAAATAGAATCTAACTATGCAAAAACACAACAATAAATCAATTCATGCACAACTCAATCTATATAATTTTTGAAAATCAATTTCTCAACATCATTCCAGTTTTAAGTAATTCATAGTTATTTATCCAATAATACTTGTAAAATCTCATATAAACAAATAAAATTACATTATTTTAACAAATGATTGTCATTTCACCATTCATCATTTAAAATCAATTAACACATGTACACACACACACACACACACACACACACACACACACACACACACACACACACACACAATTCAAACAATTAGATTCTTCCAATAAATTTCTATAAGTTTCTTCTCTAAAATCAAATATATCCATGATGTATCATATTCTACCATTTAATGACAACCAATCTAGTTCACGCTTACATTCTTATTATTTCCATGTAGTCACAAAATCATGCACTTAATATTACATTTACACCAAGTATGTTATTTTATATATGGATCTTGCATGATAAAAGTATTCACTAATGACCTATCCCTAGTCATGTTGTCAGTTAGTTGGTCATTGTCATCATTTGTCTTGCACAGTCGTCAATTGTTTACATGGTTCTAGTCGTCTCTCAGGGAGTACCAGATGTCATTATTTAGTCGTTTTTCATCTCTAGTATTTGACTGGGCACCTAAGGTAGCTGGGTGCCCATGGTGCTCCAGCTTCTTGATTTTAGGTGCCACTGGTCCCCATAACACTTAAGTCTAATTTATCTATTTGAGGTCGGTCTTTGTTATTTTCCGCGTATTCCCCTATGTACTAGTTGGCATGTCGGGTCATTAGTTTCAAATTTGAGCAAGAGATCCCTATATAAACATAACATACTCACCATATTATGGGCGGACTATCTACTATCAAAATCTAGGTACATACTAAGGTAAAGGACTGCATTTGGGAATCATTTACATCTGCATCACACAAACATAGGGGAAAAGGTTTTATTCATTCTATTCCATCCACCATTTGTATTTTTACATCTAGTTATTGCCCCCTACTTTTGCATCATTGGCGTTAGGGCACCCTAGGCACGTAGTTGCATACAGAAGCTACATTGGGTCTAGAATGTAGTGCAATGCTTAGTTGTAATTCAACCATTGTGGCGATTAAGGTCGGTCGACCCCTTCATATGTGTCTTTCTTTTTTAGGAGTTTGATGCTTTGTATGGGGTTTTGCAGGTAGATCTTCACATCAGATTCACGGTAACATAAGCGAACATTTTTGTGACAAGGATAAAGACACTACAAAGACCCAACGGCACTATCAAATTCAGATCCTAAGCTTTTCTATAGACCATAGAACCTATATTACTGACCCGGGGTTCCCATGGGCACCCCAATACTCTCCTAGGAACCTTAGTCTAGCAGGATCTTCAATTGTTACAATTCCTAGGGTAGCACCTTCACATCTTGTCCTTTCCACACATCCACTTGTTTAGGTTCAACACACAAATGAGGTAAGTCATATTCAGGTTAGTATCTTATCCCTCTCATTTTCATTATTTCATTTCACTTAAACATTAAAATAAAATATTTAGCATCAATATTCTAGCTTACGGTATTTATTACATTTATGTATCTATTTAGATTAACTATAGAATAACATTAAAATTCCACATTATAGTCAATCATTTTGATGAACTTGTTGTTTGAATAGTTTGTCTTAGGATCCAATAAAACCCTAAGGGCTAAAGATATCTCATCTTCTTCACCCATCAGGTCTCATTTTAGCATTAATCCTATCTATGATGAAGTTTCCATAGCTGATCTTAAATCCCTATATAGTGCTCTAGTTAGTACACTCGATCATATTCAACAAATTTTAGATGGCCAATAATATGTGCCTACTAATTTTAAAGATTCTCCTATAGGCATTAGCATTGTTGAGGATCCAATAGCCTTTACTCATTGTACACCATGCTATACAGATACTTGTGATCCTCCTTCCGATCTTTCACAGAGACTTTAGATGATTCTCTTATTGATTACTTACTTGGTGTTGACAATAATTCACATGTGCATAACGATTCTTCTTTTACTCCAATCACTGATATAGTCCCTTCTCATGCTTCTACCACTTTTGATATTACTCCTACTAGCTTGCATGCTCCTTCACATTATATTGTGAACCTATTGATAGCATGCTTAGTGAGATTCTCATTTCTGAGTCTCTATCTGATACTGGTAAGGAAGATAATAGTCCTAGTTCTCTTTCTTTCCACATTGTTGAATGTGACTCACCTGTTCCATTGTTACCTTCTCCTAAGATCTCATCTACCACTGTGCATGATTCACCACCATCTATCACTTCCTCTTCTCTTACTATTACATCTCCTATTGCTATATCATCTGCATCTCCTACTCCATCCTCTCATATAGATGTGTCTCCATTGGTCACCTCATCTATTAAGGGTATTTCTTATGCTAGTCCTATTATAGTTATGGATGCTCCATCTATACATCCTACTATAGATTCATCGACACCTACTCCCAAAGTGTGTCTTTATCATCAAAATCTCCCACATCACCTCTTGATATTCCTATGATCACTCATAATGGCAAACTACAACCAATTAATACACTATTTCCATTTTCCACCTTCCATCATAGGATATCATCTCTCTCATACATGCACTAGGTCGATCCAATCTCAGGTTCACTCCCTCACTTTATAAAGTAGGGCTTATTATGCTTCTATTGACAACAATTCATTACATGGTAACCTTGTCCCTAAGAAGATTCATAACTCTACATTTCCTCAAGATTTTATCATGCCTACTTTCACATGTTTTGACAGTATTGGTGACCCTCATGCTCATCTCTTACATTACCACATGTTTATGGCCTCTCATTCTAATGATATATTATTACTTAAGGCCTTTCAATATAGTCTTATTGATGAGGCATTATATTGGTACACTCAATTCCTTTTGGGTCCATTATTACTTTCTATGACATGAAATATGTTTTCCTCCATCGTTTCATCATTAGAATGGCCTAGAGTCAATTATGATTGCATACCTACTTTACATCAGGGCTCCTCTAAACCTATCATAGATTATATCTTATGATTCAATGCTTGCATACATCAACTAATATTCTAACCTATTGATTTAGAGAAGCAATTCATTTTACATCATAGTATATTACCTCCACTCAATCAAATATTGCAATATGACACGTGTGAGTCATTTATTCTCCTATGTTATAAATTTATTGAACTAAAACAAGATATTCTCTCATCACACACCATAGAGCCTCCACATATCTCTATAACTATTGCATCATGTAGTTCTCTGCATGTACTTCCAGATTAAACATCCAAAGAAATCTCAATGTTTACCTCACAAACAAAGCAAACAAGCTCAACCCACTCCACCACAAAAACATACTCCTTCTCTGGTTCCATGACAAACTACTTCTCCTACCACTCCACCTAGGTTGCATGAGCCTTTACATTTCTCTCATCACACTCGACCACATGATGTCTGTGTCATTTTTACTTACTGAGTGATTAATTCACTTACCCTCCAACCAACATCATCCACAACATCGGTTATGGCGTCAGCGTGACCAACCTTATTGTAACTATCATCACATAAATTTCCATAGGGATAATGATTGTCTTGCCCTTCAGGATCGATTAAAATAACTCGAGGATAAGGTATCATATCCTTTGGCTCTTGCTTACGTGAGTGATACATTTCTCCTCTACCCCATCAGAGAGTTTATACTACCAATGAGTCATATCCTACATATGGTATTTAGGCTATGGTACGTCCACCAAAGTCTATTATTTATATGCATTCTCCATCGTGTCCATACACCATTGCATCATCACATCCATCGTATTCATTTCATTCATCTCATCCATCACATTCACACTATCTACCACATCACGTTATTCACTCGCATTGGCCTCCACGACACTTTGCTCTCGCACATCCCACTGCAGCTCCATATGACATTCAGTTCAGTTCATACACTCATGTTTCTTCCATTCCACATGCTTTCACCACTTCACGTTGCCTTGGTCTTTGGTAGGTGATTGTTATCACCTTACCCCCCAATGATGCACTTTTTTTCTTATGATTCTTACATGAATTTTGAGGGATTTTATCTAAGAACCTCTCATCATGTGCTTCATCATTTCATCTAGCGCACTCAATCATTTCCTGATGACAAACTCTTATTCACATGACTCATACTTGGTTGAGAGGGTCTTAACTAAATGAGCCTATTCATTTACATGTTGGGGGACATCATTGCCAATGTCCCCCCCTCTCACTTTCATCATACTAACATATTATGACTACATTACACTTTCACACATTCATTACGATACATCCATTTTCCTATCATATATTTCTCTATCTTTCACATTTATTCTACTATCATCATTTTACTAACTATGTGCTACACATTCCATTCAGTTAACATTTCATCGATCACATTACATTTTTATCTATTATCACCTTCATCTACTATAATAAACATTATAATATTAATCTACATTAATCGAGGCATGAACAATACACAAAACATTACATATACTAGGACAATAACCATAGAATCATACATCATCAATTACATGGTGATATCAATACACTACAACATAGGTTTATCATATATCAAAAACATGTGTCCATACATACACAACAAATATGATCATCATAGAAAAACATGTCTCATCATTGGGGGGAAACACCCCTACATCATTATATACCATGGTATAAATCAAACTTCATCATCACTATCGCTCTCGGGTACTACGAGAGCCCTAGAATTAGATGCCTCTCCACCAACACGACGTCGTTGTTGGGGCCTTGATATTGCTCGACTGCCTCCGCAGAAAGGTAATCTCCATAGCCTACTCAAAACATTGGCACTTCACATCTACATATCGTATAAACACGTCTTGTGCTAAGGAACCACCACCTACCACCTCTTGGGCTCATCAAGTCTCCTCATGTGCCTCATCCTTGTTTCTTAGTAACATTTTACATGCCACTCTTTGCTATGGCCATTGGCTCAAATAAATGGGCATGCTCGCCGCGATATCATCCACATGCTCAAGTATACCTCCACCAAGCACATCGGTTAGCACATTCCGCGTCAATGTGTGGATGGATGTATCAACAATTAATGACCAATACATGTCACCCGCAAACACAAATCACATAACGCATTAGATAACCATATATAATGATATAGGAAAACAAAAAGTAAACAACGTAACTATCCAATTACTTATGCTCCACTACATTTGTTGCTTTATGGGATCGGGGCATGGGCTTCCCCCTCTCCTCCTACATGTGGTAACCTTGTTGGACCTACAAACAATGGGAACAACAATACCCATCGAAGAGCTTCCACCATGCGAGGTATTCCTCTGTGCAACCTACATCATTTACGTCTACATGCTCTATTGTTGCGTCTGCCTCATCTAGCCCTCGGTGGTACTAACTACTCTGTTGTGGGCCCTAGTCTAGCTCCAGCCCTCTAAAGGACTCTGATATCTTGCAACCATATATATGGCTCTGGGGGCACGTCCTGGGCCATACCAAACTAACACGATACTCTCTCTACTTGAAAAATATCGACCACACCTAGAAATCAATCCTCAAGCCACATCATCCTCTAAATACACCACAACTCTACCGCATCCTCGGGTCATCCTCCATAGTCACAATATGGCCTCCATATGACTGCCTCGGGCCCCATCCTATCTATTAGTGCCATATAGGTATCTATGTCCATCTTCCTACTATGAATATCAATCCACCTCCGTGCATAGATCTCGGCCTAGCCCACTCTCCTTGTGGACCTCCAACTGGTCTCAATATGGATATATGCTCATAAGCCCATACATGTAATAGTGTGGTGGCTCTTATCCCTCCACCATGCTCCTCATGAGTAAATTGGTATAGGTCTCTATATAGGTGGGCCAACACACACCGTGCCCACACATATCGATACCATTCTCCTATATCTGTTGGCATATGTCATACATCTTATATAAGATGCCTACACCTCCTCCCTCTATGGCTATACATGAAGCAATCATAACTACTATGAACTTCCACAAGCGTGGAACCCCAAACTGTAATATAGCATCAAAATGATATGGGTGTCGATGGGTACTTGATTCCCCACAAAATACCATCTCACAGCTCACATTTTTCGCTCCATATCCTCTACTAGCATAACCTGTACTCTCTCCCCAACCACTGGAAATCGTAGTATACAATATACATCCTCCAAAGTAATAGTCATCTCTCCCGTAGGAAACCAAAATGTACATGTATCGGCACACCATCTCTCACATAGTGTAGTCAACATGGGCATATTATGGGGCACATCTCTTATCCAAGTAATGTGCCACAAGCCGGCATGGTCCATCACATCCTAATCATCATCCAAAACCCTAATCCAAGCAACATACTCATATGATGCCCACCGCAACTCCCTCGAGTGGATATCCCTTTGTACACACCACAAAACAACAACAAAACCCAGTGTTAGAACACATTCCAAGATCAAACACACTCACTTATTGCACTAGAAACTTGTTTTCACTATTATACACCAAATGCACACATTCTGGACCAAGGTGCCCAGATGCAGGACTGGGGTGCCCAGGAGCAAGACACCAACGCCCATATCTGGGCACTCTTGTCTTAAGGGTCATTGTACCCTCACCGCTATTGTCCCGAGTCAAAATGCCGAGAAACTTCAAAACTCAAAATTATGAAATTTTGCCCAAAATAACTACTACACCCTATATTTTGTGAAAAAAATGTGCTTACCAACTCCGCGATCATACACAATGCTACGACAATCACCACCCTCTCAAACCGACTAGTGCATGCTGCTCTCACTTGCAGCATCTTCACTCCGTGCACACTCTCACATTGCCTACTAAAGATGAAGTGAATCAACACTTTTTCACTTCACTACTTATAGCTACTTTCTCATCACTTATTTTACTATAGTCATTATTTCACGCTTATTATCACAACTAATACACACTACATTGTTTTTGTCATATCTTGAGTGTTTCTACTCTAATTTACACCCTGTTTGTGGCGTTCTTTTTACAATTCCACCTACCATAATATTAAGAACATTTCGTGTATGTTATCTCTCTAATATGTTGTCCTCCACTCCATTTATACACATTTTGGTGATTTTTACCACTTTCTAACTATCTCGTGCTTACTTTCGGCTTAGCATTTGTTCTTATCATCACTTCCCCTTTCACCGAAAGGGGGGCATATCATTGGGGTCATCCTATAATTCCCCTTATATCACCACATGTTTAAAAACACTATCGATGTGATAATTCCAAAACATTCATTAATTCATTGCACGATATTTCACCATCAATTCCCTCTAATGACCTAATATAGGGGCAAAAACATACAATTTTCCCATGTGAATTTTCATCACTCCCCCATAATGACCTAACTTGGGGGAAACAAGTGATTAAAAATATTTTCATGTGAATATTCACTAATTTCTATGAATTCCCCTAATGAACTAACCTAGAGGAAACTAGCGTAAAATCTATCTACGAGTAACCAAATCAATTAATCAGCAACACGTCCAAATTTATAGCAAATGAAATCATTTAATCAACACACGTCAAACATAATTGGCCTCCCATATGACATAAATTTTTTATTTATTCTAGATGACTTAACTTGGAATCTATCTTACATTTCACATTCACTTCCAGATGACCTAACTTGGAAGCTATCACATTGCGGCGACACCCATGGAGTGGGGAAAGAGTGCTTTCCCTATACCACTCCTATATGGGTCAATTGTTTGATTGAAATTATTTGGATCCAAAAACCACAAAGTCTTTTGATCTGAGTCCGTCTGTAGTGGCTAGATCTTGAGGTTATAGTTAGAGATTAGAGAATAACACACTTTTCTCCCTACACTCTTCCTCTGGCGAGAAAGATGCCCAAATACTCGATTGATTTTTGTATATACACATTTGGGTTGGGAAATAATCACTCCCTACCCCATCTCATCATCATCATGAAAAGTTTGAAATCATAAATCATCTCAAATTTCTATCATCACTCATATTAAGTGCACTTCATCACCATGGTACATTTTTTTGTTACATGGATCAACACGTTGATTCATGGTTTAGCACGTTATATGGTTCTTTCGACATGCTTCTACTACATATTTTCGTATTATACTACAACATGGGCTTCACCGACTTCTCTTAGGTACACATCTCTATCTAATTTATGTTACAGAGCTTTCCACTCACTATTATAAAGTGGGGCCAAATGTAGTCACAAAATCACGCACTTACTCTTACATTTACACTGCCAAGTATGTTATTTTATATATGGATCTTGCGTGATAAAAGTATTCACTAATGACCTGTACCTAGTCATGGTGTTAGTTAGTTGGTCTTCATCGTCATTTATCTTGCACATGTCGTCGGTTGTTTACTTGGTTCTGGTCATCTCTCAAGGAGTACTAGGTGTCATTATTTAGTCATTTTTCATCTCTAAATGGAGCACCTAGGGTAGTGTTGGGGCACCCATGGGTGCTCTAGTATGTGATTTTAGATGTCCCAGTCCCTGTAACATTTGGGTCTAATTTATCTATTTGAGGTCAATCTTTTCATTTTCTTGTTCATTCCTTTAGGTACTAGTTGACATGTTGGGTCATTAGTGTTGAAATTTGAGCAAGATATCCATATATAAACATAGCATACCCACCATATTATGGGTGGACTATATACTATAAAAATCTAGCTATCTACTAAGGCAAAGGACTAGATTTGGGCATCATTTATTTATGCATCACACAAGCATAGGGGGAAAGGGTTGTATTCATTCTATTTCATCCATCATTTGCATTTTTAGATCTAGGTATTTCCCTCTACTTTTATGTCATTGGTGTTAGGGAACCCTAAGAAAATAATTGCACACACAAGCACACAGAACTACATTGGGTCTGAGATGTAGTGCAATGCATAGTTGTAAGTCCACCATTTTGGCGCTTAAGGTCGATCGACCCCTTCATATGCATCTTTCTTTTTTAGGAGTTTAATGCTTTGTATGGGATTTTGTAAGTAGATCTTCACATCATATTCACAAAGAAACATAAGAAAAAATATTGCGGCAATCATGCGCGACAAGGACAAAGACTATGCGAAGACCCAGCGACACTATCAGATTCAAATCCTGAGCTTTTATATAGACTAGAGCACCTAGATTACATACCAAGGCACGCACAGGCACCCTAGTACTCTCCCAGGCACCCCAGTCTAGCCATATCTTCAATTACTATGATTTCCATGGTAGCACCTTCACATCTTGTCCTTTCTACACATCTTCTTGTTCGGGTTCAAAGCACACAACAAGGTAAGTCATATTTAAGTTAGTATCTTAACCCTCTTGTTTTCATTATTTCATTTCACTTAAACATCCAAAAAAATATTTAGCATCGTATTATAGCTTATGATATTTATTACATTTATGTATCTATTTAGATTAACTATAAAATAACATTAAAATTCCATATCATAGTTAATCATTACTGTTTTCAAGGTTTACTAAATCACATGCATCTAATTATTTATAGTTTCTTTTTCATTTCTAACCTTCCGAGTTGATCCATTAGTAGGATCATTGTTTTAATTACAAGATTCATTTTCATGTTCTCAAGTAATCAAGTGGCATAAAGGTTATAATCAACTTATTTCACACAACTCTTTAAGTACGAAAAATCCTATAATGCATATATAGTAGTAGTAATACCAATGAGTCTTATCATTTCCAAGTAAGAAGTTAGGAACCTTGTGCTAAAACAACCAAGTTTACCAAAACACCACTACATCCATATATTTTATGTAACTATAGCCCAACAATGTCATGAGAAAATAGTCATTACATGAAATTTTATATACATCTTTTAGATTTGGGAAAGTTCCACCTTCTTATTCATGCTATCACCGCTCTTTTATCTTGTTTTTCTTATCTCTTGCATCTCTCTTCCCGGTTCCTTTGAAATTTTAGTCTAGGATTAGGTGTAGTGGTAATTTTAGCATTAGAGGTAGGTTATGTTTTGCAATTTTTCCAATCCATGGAATAGAGGAAGCCAACCTTCTCCAAAGGTCTATCTCGGCCGTAAGTCTCACACTTGGAGACAGTCCCATGTCGCCTCAAACTTTTGAATCTTCTATTATTCAAAGTGGGGTGTAATTTTAAGCTTCAACTATTTTGGCACACTCAGTGGGATATATTAAATGAGATTTACTTCATTTCTACTTATTTTTGGTGTGTAACTCGGTGGTTTCAGTCTTGAGGCATTTTTCAACACATCTAGTGACTCCATATCATTCATCCTCGGGTTTTAAGTAGTTCAAGACTTCTTGTTTCATGAGAAGAGTGAAAATAAGGTTAAGCATATCCAAAGGTGAGTCATTTGACTATCTCGTAACTTTTCCCACAAAGAAGAAGAAGAGAATTTATCCATAGAGATATCGGCATCTGCAAGTAGAAGCTTTTCAACTCCACCTCTAGGTAGACCATTTGCATGTCATATCGAATTCTTAGACCCATTTCATCCATGACACATCAAAGGAATTTTTCATTCATAAGTTTTAATGGAGAAATTCCATTGCTCTTAATCATGCAACATGATATCCCAATAGCCACCTTGAAAAGTATTCCTTTATTCATAGGTAAAAACTCTAATACACCCGTGAAGCACATCTAAGACATCTCAACCATATGTTTAGTACATACAATGATGGAAGATGATGTCGCAGTGCATCTTTTGGCATCATCTCTCAAAGGAAAATCCTTGTAATGGTACAAAATTCTACCATCTGCTTTAATCCGCACTTGGGATGAAGTTGGGACCGCTCTTGGTCGATAATTTGATGAGGAGGTGGATGTAGACATAAAATCATGCACTTTGGGTTATATTTAGTCTCAATCTTATACTATTATTTAGAAGGTTCTTGAGAGAAGAAAGTACTAATTAACCCTCATCCCTTGGCCATTTTTATTTATTTCCTATGTCATTCCCGACCTCCACCATACACATGCCCAATTAGTTTTCATCATTTCCTATCATTTTAGCCTTGACTAGGGTGCCCAGGCTGAACTGGGGCATTCATGGGCACCACGGTCCCACCAGGGCAACCCCAATCCTTCCTAAACTTTCCCACCACCTTTTGGGAATTTTCTATTCATTTGAGGTCTTTATCTTTTTAGTGGTCGGCCATTTTAGGGTTAATTATGAAATTAGATCAAGAGAACCCTATAAATATAAAGTTATGAGACCATAATGAGGGACCAAACACTTATCACTACTATCATCCATCTAGAGTTGCATCCATATATTGCATTGGAGATCGTTCCATTAACATAGCTCCATCATAAGGGATAAGGCATGGGACATTTGCATCACACACAACATAGGGGATGATTCATTCTATTCCATCCACCATTATAGTACATTTTTCTACACATAGTTAGCTCGCTACATCACAAAGTGCAACTAGCACAAGAGCAATCTAGGGCATGCACACACACAGAGAGAACTACATTTGGAGTGCGGAAAGTAGTAACGCTTAGTTAGTAAGTCCACTATTGTGGTAGTTGAGGTTAGTCCAACCCTTTCATATGCATTTTTATTTTTAGGAATTGATGTTTTTGTAGGGTCTTCATCTTGGAATAACAACAACATCGAAGACTTGAAGCGAGTTTTATGTGATAGAGAGTGAATGTTTCACCATCCATTTTTCGAACCTACAAAGATCAATTCCGAGTTGTAGCGAGACGACAGGGTGCCCGGTTTGCGGAGACCATGGCACCTCGGGTGGCCCAATCCTTCTCCGTGCTCCAATCCATATAATCAACCTAGATCCACTCTTTTTGGGCCTCTTGCACGCTCATTCCTGCTTCCAAATTTTCTAGTCATCTCTACAACATAATTCCGCGAGCATCTATAATCAGTGAGTCACTTCCTCACTCTCTCTTGCATATTAGGATTTCTACTTTTATTATATTAGTTGGTTAATTTATTTGCATACTTCTTTCTTTGTATTTATATGTCCTCTAGATTAGATTAATAGCCACACATATTTACATTTTAACATTTTTACTTAATCATTTTGGTGAACCCATCTTGTGAATTTTTCTTCCTTCTTTCATTTTATGCATGTTACCCGTAGCGGTCATTTTGGGTCTCTTCAATATTGTGATCTCCCTTCATTTACCCATCATCTTTCTAGGTCAATGGCTGATACAACTACATCTATGGCTAAAACCCTTTAGATAATTCCAATTGTGTTCCTCTTCATGAAATCGAAGCATCTGATAGTGAAAAATCCTACGATGAAGACACCAATGTTGACCAAGAACAACTTAATGCTATTACTAACTTCCGCAAGCTTTGTGTGAAAACCCTACTCATCTTCCTCATGTCTTGCATGCCTTAATTTCTGATTAACGATCCCGTAATGCTTCCACTTCAAGATTGGCTTCTTCGATTCGAATGGTATCCAATCCACTGTTTATGTTTCTACTCCTATTATTACAACTACCACTCCCACTACCCACCCTAGCACTCCTAATATGCAGCTTGGCTCTTCCTTGAACACTCTAATTTAACTTCTTTATAGTTGGATTTTCAAACTCAAATTTTCCAGCTCCAATTTGCTACTTCTTGAGGATCACCATCTTTAGATTCTACTTCATTGTTGTATACCCCTTTCACACCAGCTATCTCCACTTACACATTTCCACCTAACTTCATCTCTCCCAAATTACCCATTTTTAAAGGCCATGGTGACCCACAAGAGCATCTTCGAGATTTCCATGTAGCATGTCTTGACTATGTGGATGATCACACCATACTCGCTAATATTTTTCCTCATAGTTTACAAGACTATGTGATGCATTGGTTTTATGACCTACCTGTCCATTCGGTAGTCTCTTTCATGCATCTAGGTTGATGCATTTCTCATACATTTCTCTATCAACATTGGCTCTAATATTTCCTATGCTCAACTTGCACAACTCAAGCAAGGGTCTAATGAACACTTATTTGACTATATCTTGAGATAAAAAAACAATCTAGCCAAGATGATTAACTTCCTTACAGATTCTAAGTTATAAGACTTATTTATTCAGAGTCTATTACCATTGCTTCAGAGAACTTTCTCTTTGATACCTCTTCCTCATTCGACCAACTTTTTCAAACTCTCAAGCTTCGTGAGACTAAGCTCCTCGCAATAGGAAAACTTAAATATCAAGAGCAAGCATCATCCTCTGCACATTTTCAAAATAAGCCAACCTTCAAACCTTCTACAACTAAACCCATGGATGGAAAAACCATTGTAAACGTAATCTCTACTCCTAGGAGCTTCGACCACAACCATATAGATGTAATTTTACTAAGTTTAGTACACCTCCAAGCATTTTTCTACCACAACTCATCGATAGTAATCTCATTACCTTATCATCGCCTCTACAACTTGATCCATCTCAACCAAAGGGATGTAATTTTGATGACAATTCTTCTGCAATTATCACAATGCATAGGAAATTCCACTAATCGTTGCTTCTAGTTATGACATCTCATTCAGGATTTACTTGACAATGGTTAAATTGAGCTTCAAATCTATAACATCCACACCCATTAATGAACATCATAAACTTAAAATTTTTAATAACCCTTTACCGAAACATAATACAAAAATGACCGATTCCTCTACTAATTATGTCTCTCACAAAGTGCCTTCTCCTGCATCAAGGGCTCTTGATTTATTGGTTACAAGCACTGATGCTTCACCACCAATCATTTCTTTCTCAGATGTTAATTATCATGCAAATTTTACATCGAATAATTTACATATCAAGGCATTTGTTGGTTCGACCCCCATCAACAATACTAAGGTTGACCCATCATGGCCCATTAGTGCATGTTATATTTCACTTCTTAGGGCTATCGGTTATCCTCCATCACAAATTGAATACCCTTTCAACAAACCCTATGGTGTTGTCAAACTACATGTTACAGTTGGTCCTCTTACACTACTTGTGTCTTTCCTTGTTAGAAACATAGTTGATGGATGCCACATGTTTACGGGCCTAAATTGGATTTTTCACTCTCGATCTATTATTTCTATGAATCATTCATGACTAAAATTTATTTATAATAAATAAGTTTATTTCTATTGACAATGTCCCTCCATCTACTCCATGGTCATTATCTCCTTGTATAATAGCTAACATATCATATACTTCTTCTAACACATTCTATGTTGTTCAAAGCACACTCTACTCCTAGCTCACCTACTCGAGCACCGTCTACACATGACCACATCTTTTCGTTATTCCTACATATAGGCATAGGCCCATTCCTAGGATATTCACTACATCTTGATGTTGATCACCACCTCATTTTATTCCATGCGGATATTCATCACCTTCACACTCAACCTCGTATATATCTCCATTATTGGGGCATTTTACTATGCCATGACCTTCATCATATATTCATCCCTCACATACACATAGAATTCATTCACCAACATAGTGTTTGTATACCATACCACCACTGTTAGATCATGGTCCTATGCTTTCATCACCACATGCATTAGGTGGAGGACCCTCGTCCTTCACTATCATTGGTTAGTATACTCATTCATACATGCTTGGGGGCATAACACCTAATACACCCCCACTCATCCTAGCAATTATAAATTTATCATCTTAACATTTTCGTATAGGTGTTTTCATCACACATTTTAGCATCATCATTACTCAATGACACACTCTCGTGCTTTGGTTCAAGCTTGACTGTTGAGGGATTACTATTACAATAAACCCCACACACTACACTATAGGAATTACATATTATGTTTCATCACACATCACACATCATCATTATGCATATATCATCCTTCTATTGTCTAGTGTTGCATACTATTCATCATATTGTCCATATCACACATCACATACATTATTAGACTATCTATGCATATTGCATCCTATTCTATACATAGTGTCGTTATACTATATCTAGTGTCACATGTCTTACACCATACACCATGCATCTTCACATCACGCATATTATACATACTATACTAGTCATCATAACATATGATTTTAGCATCATTTCATCCTACATATTACATTATTAGTCTACCTACACATGTTACATTGCACACTATACATTACATTTTATGCATTCTACATCACATTCTGTCTGTTACATATTCTATTCATCGCATGGCTGTCTTTCTTCAATACATGCACTACATCGTCTTATATGCGCTGCACTCACTACCTTATGATGCACTTTAGTTCCTCGGTCCCTACTTAATCAAGCAAGGTTTTACAAATCAAATGGACCTTACTCTCATCACGCGTTTACCATCCGACCTTTCATCATGTGACATTACTAGTTTAGTGACATGTGCTATAGGCTAAATTATCACTCACCTTCTTCATCTTGTAGTGGTATATGCTTTAGACTAAATCACCACCTCCTACTATTCATCATATAGTGATCTACACTTAGGTTAAATCACCACTCTTTCATTCATCATTTAGTGATATACGCTTTAGGCTAAATCATCCCTCCTATTACTAATCATGTTGTGATATACGCTTCGGCTATAGGGTTCACACACATTTTTTGCTAGGTCACATTTCATCACTACACCTACATATTCATCATAGAGCATTAGACACAATACACACGCTTCAACCATTTCCCGATGATGCACTCTTGTTTATGGTTCATTCTTGACTATTAATGGGGCACACTAAATAAACCTCACTACATACACTTCCATTCACACGGGGCATGCGGATCCTATCATTCCATCATGCATTTCAATCCACCCACCCACAACATACTACATATTATGGTTGTTCTTACTCTTGTTTACTTATGTTTGTTCATTCTTGATTTATTACACATACTAGTTTGATTACTTGTATGTCATTTATATAAATATATCATACACACATGTGTGTTCACGTATTTTCTAGTTGTGATCGCAGATACATGGCTCTTTCACGTAGCATGGATGCTCACCTTCTACCCTTCCTACACCGGTCACTAGGGGCATCCAAATTTGACTCTCAAAGGTGTTGTTGTTCCATTTTATACTCACCACTTTACATTACTTGATTATAAATGCTTTTGACATATTGGTTCTCTATAACATGTTAATAGGTGCTTCATGTGCAAAATTTGTTAGGCATGGATATTTTCTTCCATACGTGTTTGTTACATTCTTAGCTATTGGTTGTTCTTGTATGCGGGCCTTGCCCTACATACTTGTTTGTTGTTTATGGTCATGATGGTATTTTGTGTCTTGGGAGATCATGATTGATGTCCCATGTTTGCAACCCACTTTGTGGGGCTTATCTTTATCTTCTTGTGTGATTACATTACACTACTTTGTTTGGTAGCTTACACACTTTCTGCTTAGCTTACACATTGTTTTCTACATGCATGTTTGTTTATACTAACACTTTTCTTTATCTAGCCTTCTTTTTTGTGTGTGCCTTGGTTTCTACCAAGCACATTCCCTTCCCCCTGTAGGGTACAAAGTTCATGTGGTTGGTCCTCTTTTGGGGCCACATTATCCTATCAGTATTTTGGTGAGGAAATTTTTCGGGTGGACAAACTTGTGGATTCCTTGCCAACACTCTAGGAATCTAAGTCCCTCTACTTAACTGGTGCAGTTTCCGTATATGCATGTGCATGAAAAGGTGGATTTATGTGGTGGCCTTTTGACCGGGGATCCAACAGGTTCACTCCAATGACCCTGCAACAAAGCTAGCAATCTCTTGTTAGGGAATACTTTGTCTGAAAGTGGAAAAGGGAGTGAGAAAAGGGGTTGGAGAAATAATGTTGTAGGTAGGAAATCATATTCTTGCACACACTAGTTAGAAAATTTGTCACATGCATTCATGAGAAGAAACAACCCTACAAATGGAAACAAGACAAGATAATATCGAACTCAAAGTTTCTGAAATCTCCTCATCAAAGAGGCTACAAAATCCTTCTTCTTGTATTGTTGCTTAAACAGAAGTTGTACATAGTGGAGAAATGGAGGAATTTGAGAAGAGGGGGAAACAGAAGAAAAATGGCTATCTCCTTTGTTCTCTCAAAGTACAATATACCCGTGAGTTTACAAGATCAATTGCAACCCCTTACAATGGCGTGAAGAAGCCATTAAATATCTTCAAGAAATAGTTACAACTTCTTCTTTGTTAGCAAGAAACGATTCTGAACTTCTCAATCATCTATGTCCGTTCGATTCTTGATTCACAAGAAATTCCAATGGTGGAAAAAACCAAACTTTTCATAATATAGTCATTATAGTCATTTTGTAACTTTGAATTTGAACCATTAATCTTGCCTTTGAAACTTTAAACCAGATCCATCCACGTGGGAGAAATCTACTGAGCGGGTGCAGAGGATGCCTTTTGCATTTTGTGCCTTTTGGAGAAATGGCATTTTGGAAAATTTTGGCCTGCTCACCCGCTTTTGATATGGTCATGACACATGGCCTCACTTGATTGGAGACAAAGTCACGGGCCACTTTTATAATTTTACCTTTTTCAATGTGGGTTAAAAACACAAATTGCTCCACCGGCCACCCACCTACTTTGACCTTCAATGCGGGCTTAATATTTGACTTTCTCCCTTATAGCATGGTCAAGGTTGTGGGTCACTTTATGCCTTTTAGCCCTTTTTACAAAAAGGCTCAAAACTCAAAATACTCCGATGATATGTTAGCATATGGATTTGCACACATGTAAATGACATGCAACAGTGTGGGAATGAAGTCCCTCCTCAATGAAGGTGAGGTTGCCTTTATTGAAAACCAAAATTGTATTTACATTTGTACATTCAAAATTGTATGTGGGGGGTGTTTTGGAACATCAATGGAAAGAAAAGTGAATGAGGGAGATGGAATGGAATGAAGGAAAGGAGTGGAATGAAATGAATTGAAAGAACATGCAAGAGTTAGGTAAAAATAGAGCCTAATATTACACGAAGAGGAAAGATGAATAACTAACACAAATAAAATAGAGTTTGAGTTAGCTAAACAAGAATGTGTAAAAGGGAACACACATGAGCAAGTAGATAATCAGAGCTTGATCATTGTGAACTAGAACAACAGATTAATAACATTGACAATAAGATCAAAGACAATATTTGCATGCAAGATTCAAACACTAACATCTAATGAACATAAGAACATCAAATGCTATAAGAGACAATGAATGGGACACAAAGTTCATATTTCATTAACTCTAAAATGTCTTCTCAAAAGAACACAAAGTTTCTTTCTTTGAAGTAAAGCTTGCATACAAAAGTATTTTCTTCTCCTCTCTCAAATTCACCTTTACAAATGAGCCCCTCACTTCCTTTTATAACCCAAAAGTTGGTTACAAAGTAGTTAGGGTTTTACATGATCATTAAATAAGGCACTTAAGTGACCTTTGAATTTTTCTAACCAACTTTATTAAAAACAACTAAAAATAGAAATCACTTAAGTTATCCACAACTTCCCGAAAGCAAATAACAACATCTTTTTCTTAAAAATCCACTTTTTAAAATATACAATAATAACCAGTGCCTTATCCATTGAAATGGGGTCCACCTATCTCAAACATATGAGAAATGGACTCTCCCACTTTGTTAGATACCAAGAAAACTATCTCCCTAAACCGCTAGTGAAATTAGGATCTACGCTTTTGCTAGTTGAAAGGATCTAAACCTTCCCAAAGTTTCAAACATATTTTCTTCTTCTGGAGGTTCATTTGGTCAAAGAATAGCCTCACAAAATACCTACAATTCAAGAATCCTACTTGGCATATCATTTAAATTAATAATCTTTGATTGAGTGTTCTCAAATAAGTTCTTTAATTTGATGCACCGCTCCATTGAAACTGATGAGAAATTATTGGCGGGAGTGTACATGTCCTTAAACAATTGTGAAAATTTCTCTTCCACCTATTCCGATGAACACCTTTGATTATGTTCATTTACGAGGTTACAAGGGATCTCAACTATGAATTCTTGAATCAAGGCAAGTGAAGTGAAGGCTTCATTACATATGCTCTCATAATGGATCATAGAATCCTCGAGAAGTGTCTTCCTTGATTTGAGATGCAGACACCAAAGAAAATGTGTCCCTCAATGTTCAAATCGATCATTCCTTCAATGGCTAAAACCGAGGACTCCATACTCATCATCTCCTTCAAACCGGCAATATCTCATCCAAATTTGATATATTAGAAACAAAAGTTTCCTTGAAAGAAATAATTGGATCAAGATACGCACTGACATCTTCATGGAGCTTAACCATTGTTTTGATCGTCCTTGGCCTAAAACGAGAATCTTTGAAAGCCAAGTTTTAGTGACATGGCCCAATGTGTTTATTTATTTTGAAAAATTGAGAGTTTCTTCATCGGGGGAGCCAACTTGCATCAGTCTTGGGAAAGTGGATGATATGGGATTTATCAGATGTTGAACATATTCCACCAATTGATTCTTTTTGGCCTTGAGCTGAGAGTTTTGAGACTTATATTTCTCAAGTCTCTTTAGCACGATATCAATTGAATCTCGATCCATTTCCATGTCACTTTCTAATGTGGACCTCCCAAGTCCAAGTCTGGAAACTTCATAATCAGCAGGTGTCATGGAATCACACTCCTTATCAACTTGTGTGATGGCAAGATCTGCAAATTTGTTTCCGTCATTATCCACCATTATTCAAGCAAGAACCTTAGGCTTCTTCGGAATGACTTCATTCAAAAGTTTGAAAAGGGCATCAAAATCAATGTCAATTGCCTTGACAACTCTCTTCCTTTTCTTAACCTCGAAATCAACCCAGGAAGGAGTATCATTCACTATTTCCGCATACAAAATCCTAGAGCTCAAAGAAATATTCTCATTGTTCTCGACATCATGAGATCCTACAAGAATCCTATCCATGACCTTGATTTGAGGAGAAATAACCTCAATATCCACCTCCTGATCATTTGGGAGATTTTGGGAAATCTCTTCATGAACTGTAGGTTCCAAAGTGTTTGATATTTGGACTACCTGCATTGAGTGGACGCTTGTGCAAGGCATGGTGAGGATCATTTTCACTAGCTTATGAGAACTATTAACAATGTGAGTAGAAGAATCTCTACTTGAAGTATAAAATCCTGATACACGCTCTCTTCCTTCACCATGGCTAGGGCTTTTAGATTTTTCTCCTCGTGGCACATTATTTGACAAAGTGGATTTTGGAAAACACTCCTTTCTTGCTTGTTGTGTATGATTGGATGGTACGGAGGTTGATTGAGAAGGGGATTTTGTTGAATGAAGACCTCCTCTAGTTGGTAATTTTTGTGATCCTAAACTATGATCTTGAATTGATTGTAACTTGGCAAGTTATCTGTTGTACCAAGATATGCTTCTTTCAAGAATCATTTGATTCTTGCTATCAAGAGAAAATTCATCTCTTTTGGTCCAAATAACTCAAGGAAACAAGGTAAAAGTAATTGCATCATATGAAGGATCAATAACATATTCATTATCATTTATGAATGAATCTGGAGGGTTCTTGATGTAAAAGGCCTTGATCTGAGCAAGGGTTAGGTGAGAAAACTCTCGTCTTCTTACTTCATGTTCGTCTGAACAAGCAACCCAAAAATCTTCCATGGTAGGGTTATGTTGATACTTTGCTCCAAGAATCTTCTGCATATATCCATTGATATCAAACTGGGCTCTCTTCACATATGGATGAATTGTGATGAGGGTGAAATCTTTTTCCATGAGTTGTGCACTAA
The DNA here is from genome assembly GCA_018340775.1 of Taxus wallichiana var. yunnanensis. Taxonomy (NCBI): domain Eukaryota; kingdom Viridiplantae; phylum Streptophyta; class Pinopsida; order Cupressales; family Taxaceae; genus Taxus; species Taxus wallichiana. Next base: position 680,341,933 of record CM031240.1, on the reverse strand, counting down.
AAATATTTGGACATTGGTATTCCCTGATTTGGATTGGGAAATGAATTCTTGAACGGTGCTTGTCACTGAAAAGATAGTGAACTTGGAATAGTTGTCACACAAGCTCCATTAATGCCCATTTGTCACTGATGTATTTAGGAAGCTTCCATGTAGTACCAACAAATCCACTCACGTGAATGTAGCAAAAGGATGAAAATTAAATAAACCAGGTTCCCCATTGGGAAATGACATTCATGGCTTCTTTAGAAAATCTTTCCTCTGTATTCTAATTCAAGTTCCAAATCACGCGAGAAGGTGAATGCATCGTTGACTCTTCTAAAATGGTGAGAGCTATTTTTGAAACTTAGTTGTGGATAGTAATGAAAAACACTATTTGATGGCCCCATGACTCCTCTTGTTTCGAGTCCAGAAAATAGCTTTCTTCTTGCTACTGCATAAGTCAAATACGATGTCATGTAGAAGCATCCAGTCATCTTAACTTCTATCAATTGTTTGTGAAGGGTATTACTGATAATGGTGGCCCAATCCACAAACTCTTTCTTGGCAAGGATGATATAGATAAATTGATACATCCATGGGTGGAAAATCCTAGCAGAGGGTAAACCAAAAACTTGACTTAGGAGAGTAATCATGTCCCCGATTTCTTCCATGAACTCAATGTGGTACAGTTCTTTGGGAAGCCGGTCAATTTGAGGCCTCTTGGTCACTAACCAGTTGTTATTAACCATCTTGCTCCATCTCATGGGTTCTTCATCCCAAAATTCTTGTGTTGACTGGTGAGTGATATCTGCATTCTTAGGAAATTCAGGTATGCCAAGCAATTCCTCAATGTGCTCTGGTGTGATTAAGAGGAAAGCCTCACGATTATCTTTAAAAGTTTCTCGCCTCTCAGGATCATAATGCTTCGCACAAGCAATAACCAACTCTAAACACTTTGCGCCCGAGACAAGAAATGATGTTGCTTGAGGTAGACCACTATGGTAAAGCCTATCCCAGAATATGGTTTTTCCTTTAGTTTTCACCCGTTCACGTAGAATTGTTGCACATTTATGCGACCTAGATTTTTTTAGTGATATTTTCATATGCTGACTTAATGGAACTAGGAGGGATGATTCCTTGGAATTCATACTTGAGCGCGGATTTGTTCTATTTTTCCACTGGCTTCCTCGATCTTCCTGCAGATTTGTTAGATTTTTCAGCCATTATGAATTTCACATAAAAATGAACTCAAGCACTGCAAAGCAATGCAAGCGGGTCGGGTCTCAATCTCTCAAACCCCGTCGTCAGTGTAAGAACATATATGACTTATTTAATTATTCCTATTATTATTATTATTTAAAAATAATAATAATTAGTCTTGTTCTTGTTATCCAAAATGTGCCCCGCTCATTTTGTGTGGCTAACTCCTCTCATTTTTCCTCTCTTGTGCCTCAGTCATAATATTTTACTTTTCGGACACTCAAAACCTTCTAGAAATGACACCATTGGATAGAGCTCTTTCTCGACTTTCCAAAAGGTAAAGTTTTCCTCCTAACTCCATGTATTTTTGAAGTTATGGCTCGGTGGAGTTTTTTGAAAAAATTCCCCTGAAAGGCCCGCGCCAATGAGATGCTGCCACGTGGCACCTAGAGTGGCGGAGTGCGGGAAATTTTGGAAAATTTTCCAAATGACCAAAAAGGTGCAAAAATTTGAATTTTTTCCCACCGACCCGATTTGGCCTTGTTTTTCCCTAAAACTTCAAATCGCCATATCTTTCGATCCAGAGCTCGGTTTTTCACGTTCTTTATATCAATGGAAAGCTGGTAAAATTCTCTACAAGATTCTAGGGTCATTTTTGAATTTTGTGGAGTTTGGAGAGAGAAAATAAAGAAACACCTCTGGCACGTGGTCATGGATAGAAATGACGTTTCAACCACCATTTTTAATGAAGAATGGCTCGCATTCTCTCCCAGCATGGTTAAAAATGTCAGGGAATGGGTCTGTCAGGGCACCCATGCTGTTTTGATGGAATTTTGGTCAATGGTTGAACCCCTTGCATGTTTTCCCGCATTTCTCTCTCCTGGGGTCGTGGTTTGCCTTGGTAAAAGCCAGAATGAGTTCATTTTGTAAAGAGGAGACACTTTTTCAGCTATAACTTCCTTTTCTTCCTCCTTGGCGCGAATTTGTGAAGAAATTTTACCTTTCCATGTAATGCAGCACCTTTTCTTGCCTCTAGATCACTATGATGTATTGTATTGGATGTGAGATGTTGATATATGTTCTGTGATTAAAATCCCTCAATCCTTTCATATATCTATCATTGCTTTCTTGATCTTTCATTACATTTTGAGCATTTGTGCATGTTTTGTGTTGTGTTTCCTTGTGGATTGTGTATTTCATGCAGCATCAGGTGTCTACAACTCCTTTGGTGCATCACCTATTAGCATTAGTTCCTTCTTTTTTGCATTCTCTATCTTTGTCTCCTTGGAATTTAGGGTAGATTTAGGAATTTAAACCTCTCGAAATTATACAAGTGAATTAGCTGATCAGAGGAGTTGAGGAACCAACCTCTAATCTGGAGATTCCTCTTCCATTTTGCAAGTCCCACACTTGGGAAGAGGATTCAATGTTGTGTAATCACACTGGATGCTAGTATGATCAAACTAGAAATCGATCAACATCCGTGGGTCTTTGATTTGCCAAAACAGTTTTGGCATGCCCGATGGGACCTTAGAGGTCTTCCACTTATCTTTGACATGTTGGTGTGTTCTTGTTAAAGATTCAACCTTTTGGAGGCACTTTCAAAAGCACATCTGTGACTCCATCTGGTAAACAACTCATTCTCTAAGTTACAGACCTATTTTCCATTCATTTCCATCCATTCTTCTTTCCATCATTTTCATTCTTTTCCATTCCATGAAGTTGTGCAATCATGACTTCATTTCCATCATGGAATTCACATTTACAACAGCAGTATATCACACCTCCAACATGTTTTACAAATCCTCCAAATCAGCATGTCTACCCATATGAGCAGCAGTGCCAAAGTCAGTTTGGATATGAAGCATGTCAAGCACAAGGGTATGTTGGTTGTGAGGGCAGTCAAGAAGAAAATGCAGATCTGCTAGAACAAATCCAAAAGATGGAGGTAAACATGGTGCAATCCAGGGCTCAAGCACAAATGAAATCATTTAGAATCGGTTGTAGAGCACCTTGTCCATGGGTGGGACCTTTTCCAAGGCATTACAGCCCTCAAGAGAAGCTAGACTTCATGATTACAACACTACCATTGCTTGCAAAGTGGACTGAAGGAATAAAGGTGTATGAGAGGAGTATTCAACAACCTTGTCAATAGGTAAGCACACCATCTCATGCCTTTTCTCTCCCTCTTTCCCAATCTGTTTTATCTCAACAGTGTCAAGTTTTAAACTCTCCATCTGTTGTCCCAAGTGTTGAATCCATTTCTCCATTCCCTATTCTTCCACCCCATCTCAATTCTTCTGTCCTTTTCCCTTCCAAACAGCCATTCCCTCCAAAGAAACAAGAGTTCCTACCTCCTCCACCACCACAAAAAATTGCAAAATCAATTGAGTTACAATCCACTTCTCCTCTTGCATTCCCAAATCCATGTTGGGAGGATAAAAATTAGAATGCCAATCAAGGAAAACAATAGCAGAAAGAAGAGCCAAACAAGGATGAAGAAATTCAAAGTCTAAAGAGTTGGGCTCTTAAATTTGGGATTACAAAAATCCCCTTGATGGTGAAACCAATAGAGGATGTTGAAGTTGGAGAACAAGTGGAAAACAAGGCTGATTTTATAACAGCAGTGAAGTGAGAAAAACAGCAGTTTGTTGGTGATGAGTTGGGTGTCCATGTTGGCACTTTTCCCAAAGAAAATGTTGATCCAGTTTGCACTGCAAAATCAGCCATCGAGAAGGAAGGAAAACCATCTCAAAACCCCATCTTTGAGGAGCAAATGGATGAGGTCAAGTCAGTTTTTACAACAGTAGAAGAAGGAAGCATTATTGATACGTTTTTGCTTTCATTTGAAGGGGCTGATTTGATTGATGAAGCCATTATGGAGGTGAACAAAACAGGTCCAAATTGTGAGCAAAAGGCACAAGAAATTTCATGCTTCTCTCCCACTTCATCTCTCCAACAATCTGATTTTTGGGATGAGTTTGGATTGACAAGTTTCATGTTTGAAAATGAAGTTATACAGGGTGAAGAAAATGCAGATTTGGAGGCCACCATACAAGAGGGAGAGACTTTGCTGCAGCAAGACATTCAAGAGTTTGATTTTCCATCAGACTTAGAAGAATGTTTAGATGAAGAGCTAGCTGAAATTACCATGTTTCCTTCTTCACCATTCGTTCTCCAACAACAAGAACTTGCTGCCATGGACAAAAGAGTTCAAGGACAACAACCTACAGTTTGCAACATGCCTCTTGAATCAAAGCTGGAAGAATTTGATCTTCCAAAAGCTACAATGGAGGAGCTCCAAAGCCAACAATGTATTGCAGCAGGTAACAACAATGCAAAAGCAACTTCATTGGATGTTGCAATCAATAACGAGGAGTTGCACACTATAGAAGAGTTCCATGTTGCCATGAAGGAAGAGAAAGGGTAGAAAATTCCTACCATTGCTTCCACATCACCCACCCAAGAAGGTCTACAAGAAGACTCCATTTTTGGAGTTGAAAATCAGAGCTATGGGCATATCAAACGGATCATACCTTGCCCAATAAGGTATTTGACTTCATTGGAGTCAAAGGAGAAGTCACAACCAGTCATGCTTGCTTCTAAGCATGAGGGTGAGCTACAAAGTACCAAGGATCAGCTGTCATACCTCTTCAATCCAAATGCAGAGCAACTAAAAGAGGTATTGGATTTGTTTTCAGTTGACACCTTGATGATTTGGGTAGAAGACCAGCTTCTTGTTGATTTTCCACTCATCCAATCAGCCATGTTCAGTGCCAAATCAGTTGCATGGTTGCAACTTTTGAGAAAGGGAAGCTATTTCTCCCAACCAGTTGTAGGGTTTGTTTAGCCCACTTTTGCTTCCAGTTAGAGTAGGATAGGTAGTTTTACTTTCAGTAAAAGAAGTGCTTGTGCACACTCTGCATGTTCCATTTTGGAGCATGTATGACTTTTAGTTTTGTACATAGTTTTTGTGGTGCTGGTTTTTCTCTTGCACAGTCCATTTCAGTGGGTTTCCAAGTGGCTCAGAGAGGAGGTTTTCAAAGTTCAGATCAGTTTTGTAGGCTACAACTCATGACTCCATGCCCAATGGATGCTTCAGGAAACTGGTAACTTCATCCAGCAGGCAGATGACCCCTCTGAGTCGCCAAAATTGTTATCCAAAATGTGCCCCTACTCATTTTTTGTGGCTAACTCCTCTCATTTTTTCCTCTCTTGTGCCTCAGTCATAATATTTTTCTTTTCAGCACTCAAAACCTTCTAGAAATGACACCATTGGATAGAGCTCTTTCTCAGCTTTCCAGAAAGGTAAAGTTTTCCTCCTAACTCCATGTATTTTTGAAGTTATGGCTCGACGGAGTTTTTTGGAAAAAATTTCCCCTGAAAGGCCCGCGGCCAATGAGATGCTGCCACGTGGCACCTAGAGTGGCGGAGTGCGGGAAATTTTGGAAAATTTTCCAAATGACCAAAAAGGTGCAAAATTCAATTTTTTTCCCACCGACCCGATTTGGCCCTGTTTTGCCCTAAAACTTCAAATCACCATATCTTTCGATCCAGAGCTTGGTTTTTCGCATTCTTTATATCAATGGAAAGCTGGTAAAATTATCTACAAGATTACTGGGGTCATTTTTGAATTTTGGTGGAGTTTGGAGAGAAAATCAAGAAACACCTCTGGCACGTGGTCATGGACAGAAATGACATTTCAACCACCGTTTTTAATGAAGAATGGCTCGCATTCTCTCCCAGCATGGTTAAAAATGTTAGGGAATGGGTTTGTCAGGGTGCCCATGCTGTTTTGATGGAATTTTGGTCAATGGTTGAACCCCTTGCATGTTTTCCCATGTTTCTCTCTCCTGGGGTCGTGGTTTGCACTGTAAAAGCTAGAATGAGTTCATTTTGCAAAGAGGAGACACTTTTTCAGCTCTGCAACTTCCTTTTTCTTCCTCCTTGGTAGAATTTGTGAAGAAATTTTACCTTTCCATGTAATGCAGCACCTTTTCTTGCCTCTGGATCACTGTAATGTACTGTATTGGATCTGAGATGTTGATATATGTTCTGTGATTAAAATCCCTCAATCCTTTCATATATCTATCATTGCTTTCTTGATCTTTCATTACATTTTGAGCATTTGTGCATGTTTTGTGCTATGTTTCCTTGTGGATTGTGTATTTCATGTAGCATCAGGTGTCTACAACTCCTTTGGTGCATCACCTATTAGCATTAGTTCTTTCTTTTTGCATTCTCTATCTCTGTCTCCTTGGAATTTAGGGTAGATTCAAGAATTTAAACCTCTGCAATTATACAAGTGAATTAGCTAATCGGAGGAGTTGAGGAGCCACCTCTAATCTAGAGATTCCTCTTCCATTTTGCAAGTCCCACACTTGGGAAGAGGATTCAATGTTGTGTAATCACACTTTGGATGCTTTAGTATGATCAAACTAGAAATCGATCAACATCCGTGGGGTCTGCTGATTTGCCACAACAGCTTACATTTTTTTAAATGTCAAAACATCACACCGAGATTAGGCTCAATTTCGATTAAGTGACAACGATGATGATGATATATTTTTTTAAATAATTAAAATCTCCTGATTTTAATATTCCGCATGGATCGATTTAATTTATTTTTATATTATTTACCTGAGCAAGTTTTCCCTTGCATGCATGAACCCGCCTGTGATTGGAATTTACCTTCTTGGCCTACGTGGAGAATGTTTTTTATTCTTTAAACCTACGTTGGAACCTGCTTTTTCTCCTCTCCCTCGGTGTGTAGACAATGTTTCTTTACTTTGGACTGCTCTTATTCAACTTGCTTTGGAAGATTATTTTTTGCTTTCACTTTGTCTTTTTACCCAATGTGAAAAATGTTTGCCTTGGCCTACATGATGATCTCTCTCTCTCTCCTGCTGCGTTGGAAAATTGTTGTTCTCTTCTCCCTTGTCTCTTGCTAAACTTGTTCCATTTGAACCAATGCATGGAAGATTGTCTTACTTGCTCTTTCTGCTCCCTTTTGGTAATGCGTGGAATCTTCTTGGGTGTTTAGATTTCCTAGCTTTTAGACTATCCTCCTCTCTCCCACGTGGCCATTTAGTATTTGTGTTGGCTACGTGAGCAAATGGGAAAAATCCTTGGCTATGTGTGGCCTTTCCCTTCCTTGGCTGCGTGGATAGACTTTCTATGGATGCGTGGCCTGTGTGGGATTTTATGTTTGTTTGGACTATCCTCCTTATGAAAAATGCATGGGAACTTTTACTTTTAAAACCAATCACTTTTCCCCCTGCGTGGCTTTTGCATGGTCTTTGTCTTGTTTTTTGTGAGCTATTTGTTTGGATTTCCTCCTCCTACATGGAGATTAGCTCTGCATAAAACAAAATGTCCCTTTTTTTGGACTGTTGTCCCTCCTTCCTTTTGGTAATGCGTGGCCTTTGATGTAGAAACAATTGTGCATGGATTCCTTGTTGCCTTCTCCCCTGCATGCGTGAGCTATGCCTTCTCCATTTTAGACTGTTCTCTTTGCCAATGCGTGGTCTTTTATTTTTGGACTGTCTTATGCTCTCACCTGAAGATTTGTTTGGACTATTGCTTCTCAAAACCTGCTGCATGGAGTCTTTGCTGACAATGTGGAGAGTTATGGATTGTTTGTTTTTTTGTTTTTTTCAGCGCCGAATATTCCCACTACTGTGTATTACTTCCCTTACATGGACTGGTTTTGAATAAGTGGAAAGCTTTGTTATTAGCTTTTCATTGATGCATCAAAACAAAACTTGGTCCTCCTGCTTCTTCACAATGGCGTTCACAGTAAACTAGTATTGTTTGAGGGATGTGATACAAATATTATTATGTTCCTTTAGAAGAAATAAGAAGCAATTTGGAAATCTTTGCACAACTCTTTCCAACGAGTTTGATGGAGGAATTTATGAGGATTAATCCAACTTACCTTCTTCCCGGGTAGTGTAATTAATTGCCAGGGGAAATGGGGAAAGCAATGTCCAATTGCCAACGGAAATGGCAAGGCGGGCTGGCAATCCCTATTTTATTTCCCCATGTGGGAAATCGGGAGATTTTTTTCCCGCTTACCAATTCATTAATTTGGCAATCGGGGGAAGAAATCCCACAAGGGGGATTTTTTTAAAAATCTAGAAAAGGTGAAATCCGCTCGAGAAGCCAATTTGGCATCCCCGACAATGGGAAGCGAAGCTTATTTTTCCCTCGACAATTAAAATAAAACTTGTCGAATGAAATTTTAATTAATATTTATTTAATTAAAAACCCCAAAGTTATTTAAAAAATAATTTCATCAAACAAAGAGTAATTAATTAATTAATATTTAACGCAGTTTAAGACCTGGTGGGAGGAGTTCTCTCTGAAATGGATGAAATGAAGACCAAAACGATCACAAAAATGAGACGATCATGATGAGAGTGATAAACCACGCAAAGTAACACTTTTGAAAATTTTCAAAATTTCCATTTTTTAAATTAATTTTGCAAAGTCAAAATTAGCTGATAACAATTGGCTCTAATTGGGGACAAGGACTTCATGGACGCAGCAATGGACCCAGACCAAAATATTCATGAACATGATCTCAAAATGATGGGGCACAAAAATGGGGTGATACAAAAGAGGAGACTGAAAGACGGGGAAAAGAAACAAACCAAAATCCTAATTACTTATGTACATACGGGAACAACCCGTTTTCAATTTTGATAGTGCTTGAGATATTTCCCACTATAGGGAAAAGGAAAATGAGTTCCATCAGGATACACCAAGTAATAGGTGTTATCTCCATAGAAATGTCTGATTTTGAAAGGGCCTAGCCACAGCTGAATCAAACTTCCCATGCTTTCCTTTCGGTTCACGTCTCTTGTCCCAGAGAAGAACCAAGTCATTGATTTGGAATTTCCTCTCTTTGGTTTTCCTGTCAAACAACCTCTTTACCTTGGATTGATGTTCCTCGATCCTGTTTTCCACTTGACTTCTTTGTTCCTCAAGCTTGCTTAGGAACATGATCCTTTTATCTAATGCATTGGTGAAGCATTCATCATCAACTTGGGCTAATTTTAATGTTGGTAACTCTAGTGTGATGGGAATTTGAGCATTGGTTCCATACAAAAGTTGAAATGGAGACATCCCGATTGCTCTTTTGGGAGTTATGCGGTCAGCCCACAATGCATCATATAACTTTTTGTGCCAAGTTCTTTGATTTTCTTCGACTAACTTGTGCATGATAGTAATGATGTTTTTGTTACTGGATTTTGCTTGATGTTTCCCTGAGGGTAGTAATCTGATGAATGAGATAAAGATATCCCATACCCATAACAAAAACCTATCATCTCTGTAGAAGAAAAATTTGAGGCATTTTCATCACGATCTTGTGTGGAATTCCATAACGAACCAATATATTTTCTTTGATGAAGTCACAGATTACCACAGTAGATGTTTGTTTCACTGGTATAGCTTCTACCCACTTTGTAAAGTAGTCAGTTGCGGTGAGCACGTGAGTATGACCAGCACTAGAATTAGGATTCAAAACCCCAATGAAATCTAAACCCCATTGTTGAAAGGGTCTTCAATGATAGACGGCTTCAAAGGAAAAGCATCACATTTTGGTCTTCCAACAAATTGCTGACAAGCTTCACATTTTGTCACCCATTTCTGAGCATCGGAAAACATAGTGGGCTAGTAATAATGTGCTCACAAAATTTTATGAGCCATTACTAGGCCAGAGAAATGACCACCGCAAGCATGATTGTGAAAGGCTTCCAATAACCTAGGTTGTTGCTCTTTATCAACACATCTGAGGAGCATGTCATCAACTCCTTTCTTGAACAATGTGTTTTCCCAAATGATGTATCTAGCAACTCTTAATTTGATAGCTCATTTTTCCTTAGCTATCAGATTCTCTAGACACTCGCCATATGTGAGAAAGTAGGCTATATCAGAATACCATTCGTCTATGGTACTGACAAAACTACCAGTGGTAAATTTTCCTCAATTGGTTCTTCTTCAGAGTCATCTCATGGTTCATTTTCTACGATGAGTTGGTAGAGTCCTCTTCCTCAAACCAACTTGGTAGGCTTGATATCCAAATCATATTCCTAGATCTTAGAGACCCAATTACCTCTTTTAGATCCTGGTTCCTATTGTGTTAGCATCGATTTAATTGTGGTGTCTGGAACTAAGACTTTGGTATGTGAAATTCAACACATAGTACCTGAAGTGTTTCAAGGCTCTCACCACCATGTACGCATGTCTCTCAAGGGGAGTGTAATTGAGTTCATGTTTCTTGAACCTAGAACTCATGAATGCAATAGGAGATTTGATTCCCTCTTGATTGTGTTGATTCAGGATGGTAGAGATTATGTGCGGTGAAGCATAGCAATAGATTATGAAATCCTTTTTAAAATCGGGACACACCAATGTAGGGGCTTTTGCAATAGCGCCCTTGATTTTTTCAAATGCCTCTCTACCTTCCTTTGACCATTTGAAGGATTCTTTTCCTTTCATCATATCAATGATTTCTTTAGTCAACTTGGCAAAATCTAGCACGAACCTTCTAAAAAATTCACCTTCCCAAAGAAGGAGTGGACTCCAAGCTTACTTGTAGGCAAGGAAAGATTCTTGATAGCTTGAACACACTCAGATCGATCTTAGTTCCTTCCTTAGAAACAATATGACCTAGGATTTTCCCTTCCATAACTCCAAACACGATTTTTTGGATTTAGAGAGATCTTATGAAGTCTACACCTTTGTAATATTTTCTCTAAATCTCTTAGGTGATCTTCTCATTTCTTTGAGAACATTGTCAAGTCATCTAGATATATCATGATGATCTTGTCTTTATAATCTGTGAATGCCATATCCATAGCCCTTTGAAAAGTAGCGCCGACATTGATCAAACCAAAAGGCATTCTTCTATATGCGAACGTACCCTAGGGGGTGGTGAACATAGTTTTATGTTGATCTTCTCTAGCCACTTCAATCTGATTATAGCCAGAGAAACCATCTAGCATAGATAGCATTTCCAATCTAGTTACTACCTGCAAAATATGGTCCATGACTGTAATGGGTAGTTATCCTTCAAGGAAGCTTGATTAAGATTACGAAAATCCACGCAAATCCTAATTTCTCCATTTTTCTTACGAACCGGTACAATATTAGCTATCTAGGTCGAATGTCGAATAAGAAACACTATCCACGCATCTAACATCTTTTGAACTTCATGAAATATTGTCCCTGTAATCTTGGGATTATATTGTCTTTGCTTCTACTTGAATGGAACTGCACCAAGATTTAAGGGTATGGCATGCTCCATTTCCCTTCATTGGAAATACTTCAAGTCTTCATATGAGTAAGCCAAAACATCAGAATATTTGGTAAGGAGGCTTATGAATTTCTTACGCTCCTCAGGTGAGCAACACTTACCGATATTGACCAGGTGAGGTTTATCCTTGGTACCAATGTTAACTTGCTCATAGTCAGCAGAATTTGCAGGTCCTGCCTACTCTTTCTCTTTGATAAACCTGTCATGTTTATTAAAAAGTTCTTCAAGTGAAACCAATCCTTTGGGAATTTTATTTCCTTTGAGTTAAATGATGCCATCACCAGGATCTTCGTTCTCAACTCCTTCTTGAATGGGTGAGGTAGTTGATTCGCAAAATGAAGAATCACTTCCCTCAAAGTACAATTGTTTAAAATTATCCCTCTTTTCAAAGAAAGTAATAATTTGTTGATCATCATTGAATACTTGCCAATTTTCTACATTGTCAGGAACACTTGGCCTGAAAACCATTTCAATGGTGTATTTTTCTTGATCAAACTCTAAATGAGGAATCATTAATGAAGTTGAGACTACTAGAGAATCTTCTTTTTCATTCTTTTCATGAGGAACAAATTTTATGGAAAAAGCGTCGAAGACTTCTATCGTGTCCCACACTTTATTTCTTTAGTGTCTCAAACGATCATTCTTTACTTGGAACTGATTTCTTACTTGTTTCACGATCAATTTTGCATCTCCAAAGACTTCCAAATTTTTTATCCCTTTCTCCTCTACAACTTAGAGGCCAAGGATTAATGCCTCGTATTCTGTAGTGTTATTAGTATTTGAAAATTCAAGTTTGTAGGAAAAAGGAAATAATTTACCATTTGGAGATATGAGCACCACTCCTGCGCCAGAACCCGTCAAGAAACAACTTCCATCGAACTCAAGAGTCCATATCTCATTGGAATCTTGGAAATTGATCTCAGGGGTATGAATTTCCACAATCATCATATAATTACCCATACTTGAGCCTTGGAAAAGGATTTATGAGTAAGGATCTTCAGTTTTAGTTATTGTGAACTTTTCCTGAGCTTCCAGCATTAGCTTCTTCATTTCGCCATTGATAGGGATCATAGCATGAGACCAATCCATTTGAATCTCTCCACCTAGATCTCTACAAAATTTCCTACTCAACAACATACCATACGAAGCGGGAATGTCAGCAACTAAAATAGTTACCTTAACTCACTTTTGAGGAATTGGGCTAAAACCATTTGGGTGTCTTTAATCTACCCGATCAGAGGAACTTTCTTGGTTTCCATGGAGTAACACGATCCGAATGTTCTTGTACAAGTTAACCCAAGAGCATGTGCTACCTTGGCAGGCATCACATTATCGAGGCTCCATAATCTATAATGCAATTACTTAATTTGCATCCATTGATCAGAAAGGACATAAAGAAAGGTTCAATCTTTTCATTTGAAGGTGTAGTGGCCACCACAATATTTTGAGTTTTCCCATCTTTGGGAGTTTTTAGAATTCCTTTGGAGGAATGAACAGTAGAGTCACCTTTGATAAACTGGACCAATTTCTCGAGTTGATCCTTATTGGACTTCAAGTACTCTACCTGTGACATGGAAATTTTTATTTTATTGATATGATCAATGATATCAAATTTGGGAAAAGTAACCGTACTTGATGTCTTAGATACTAGTTCTTTCGAACTTGATGATGGCACACTTTTGACCTTTGCTTCGGGCTTGGTTGATATTGATGTAGAAGAAGAAAATTTCTTCGTAGCTGATTTATCTATGGATTGACTCGACAAAGGTTCTCCTTTCTTTAAGATAGTTTTGACCTTAGGAATCTCAGCTATCTTTGATTCTTTTGAAGCTTCTTTAATTTTGGATTCTTTAGGAACTTCCTTGAAACCTCTTTATTTCCCACCTTAGTGGTATTCTGCTCCTTTTTCTAAGAGTGTGTGAAGACAGTGAAAGACTAGCTATTCATATCTTCTATAATTTCTTTGTATTCATCTTCTTCTTCTGAACGGTACTTGAAGAAATGATTATTACTTCCTCCTTTGGGATCTTCAACTTCATGTTCAGATGTTCTAGAATCTGGATCTTCCTCATCAACCTCGACAACTTCAACTTCATCGTCACTTTCTTTAATGACATCACATTTTGAGTTGGTTATGGGAGTTTCTTCAATAGCAAGCCTCATCAAAGGACATACAAACTGTATTTATTGGAAACATAGCATTTCCTTGGAATTTCTTTGTAAGGAGAGGGTTTACTATTCTAAGCAACTTGTTTTTTCAAAGCTATCACATCATTAGCTAACTTAGTAAGTATAGCTTCTGAAGCATTGGGAGTTTCTTGACTCTTTCCCTTGAGGGAAGTTTTCTTGAATTTTCCCGCCATGATTAATTCATCCTCAATTTCTATGGCCAAGGATTGAGCAAGTTCCAAAGTAGCCACTCTATCCCTTCTTATCTGATAGCACACTTCTAGTTGTTGTGCGTTAATAAAGAAACATTTTTGTCCGTCAGATTCGGGTGAATCCCGGTAGGAACTTTATTCACCATTTTGTTGAATTTATCCATGAAATTCCTCATGGGTTCTGATTGGCTCTTTCTTCACTTGAGATAGTTGGGAAAGAAGAGCATGTTCATCTTCTACCATTTTGAATCAATCTTCAAACTTAATTTTCATATCATTCCAATTTGTAATGCATCCATTTGGCAAATGATGAAACCAATCTGCAAAGAACATCATGCAATGTTTCAACGAAGAGGAAAATAGCAACATCTTCATATTCCACCGACAAAACTACACATGCGCAAAGAAAGTAGAAATATGGTCATCTGGTGATGTCTTCCCATCTCCATCGAACTTGGGAAGAATCTTCCTTGATCCTCTTGGGAGGTCATGTTGAGCTGGTAAGGCCAATGGGCCTATGGCATTTCCCCATGGTACATTGACTACCATTTTGGGAAAGGTGGTATGCGAAGGTAAAACAACGTGAGCAAGGACAAGTGCTTGACTGGTAGTGATTCCTTCCTTGCTTGCTCTTTCAAGACTTGATGCAAGGCTTACAGATCTATGAGGTGTGTTCTTATTTGGAGGAGATAACTTGAAACCAAACTTTCCTTGAAAGTCAAAAATGGGATCAGATCGACCTTTAGCTTTTTCTCCTCGCATAAACCTCTTTCCTTCTAGTTTGAAATATTTATTGTGAAGGGATCATTGGCATGTTCTGACCGGCTCTAGCCTTTTCTCTTCACTCTCTTTCTTGAGCTATTTGCACCTAAATAACTCTAGAAACTCTCGCAGCTTTCTCTTCTTTGTTATCTAGTACTGATGCGGTGAGATGAAAATGATAGTTATTCGTGTGCTTTTCCCAAATAGCTTGCCTCAAATCTGATGATATGTCTTCTTGAGTATCTGCAAAAAGAAGATTTGGTTACAAGATAGGTGGGTTACCTGTAATAGTCATACAAATTATTACCTTGGTGGAAGAGGACCGCGTTGGTGAACAACGATCAACACGTGTCCAGGAGGTCTTCTAGCCACAAGTGCGGGTGCTCTTCTTCTAAGGTCTTTAATGTAGATTTCTCTGTCAATGGCTCTATCAACAGCCAAAATTGCTGCAAACTTTCACGGTTTTCCCAAGCTACTGTT
This sequence comes from Taxus wallichiana var. yunnanensis, assembly GCA_018340775.1. Lineage (NCBI taxonomy): Eukaryota > Viridiplantae > Streptophyta > Pinopsida > Cupressales > Taxaceae > Taxus > Taxus wallichiana. Next base: position 680,326,807 of record CM031240.1, on the reverse strand, counting down.
CAAAGGTTGGTAGCAATGTCTCCTTGAAAATATTCATCGGGCACAAGGTTCGGTTGAAGAACTAGAGCTTGTGCAGAGGGGATAGTCATAAAGATTTAACCAAGCACTAGTTAACGATTCCTAATCCCTAGTAGAGTTGCCAAAAACTATTAGCATATGGATTTTCATGCATGCAAATGACATGCAACAGTGTGGGAATGAAGTCCCTCCTCAATGAAGGTGAGGCTACCTTTATTGAAAACCAAAACTGTATTTACATTTGTACATTCAAAATTGTATGTGGGGGTGTGTTTTGGAACATCAATAGAAATAAAAGTGAATTAGGGAGACGGAATGGAATGAAGGAAAGGATTGGAATGAAATGAATTGAAAGAAATGCAAGAGTTAGGTAAAAATAGAGCCTAATATTTCACAAAGAGGAAAGATGAATAACTTAACATAAATAAAACAAAGTTTGAGTTAGCTAAACAAGAATGTGTAAAAGGGAACACACATGAGCAAGTAGATAATCAGAGCTTGATCACTGTGAACTAGAACAACAAATTAATAACGTTGACAATAAGATCAAAGACAATATTTGCATGCAAGATTCAAACACTAACATCTAATGAACATAAGAACATCAAATGCTATAAGAGACAATGAATGGGACACAAAGTTCATATTTCATTAACTCCAAAATGTCTTCTCAAAAGAACACAAAGTTTCTTTCTTTGAAGTAAAGCTTGCATACAAAAGTATTTTCTTCTCCTCTCTCAAAGTCACCTTTACAAATGAGCCCCTCACTTCCTTTTATAACCCAAAAGTTGGTTACAAAGTAGTTAGGGTTTTACATGATCATTAAATAAGGCACTTAAGTGACCTTTGAATTTTTCTAACCAACTTTATTAAAAACAACTAAAAATAGAAATCACTTAAGTTATCCACAACTTCCCGAAAGCAAATAACAACATCCTTTTCTTAAAAATCCACTTTTTAAAATATACAATAATAACCAGTGCCTTATCCATTGAAATGGGGTCCGCCTATCTCAAACGTATGAGAAATGGACTCTCCCACTTCATTAGATACCAAGAAAACTATCTCCCTAAACCGCCGGTGAAATTAGGATCTGCCACTTTTGCTAGTTGAAAGGATCTAAACCTTCCCAAAGTTTCAAACATATTTTCTTCTTCTGGAGGTTCATTTGGTCGAAGAATAGCCTCACAAAATACCTGCAATTCAAGAATCCTACTTGGCATATCATTTAAATTAATAATCTTTGATTGAGTGTTCTCAAATAAGTTCTTTAATTTGATGCACCGCTCCATTGAAACTGATGAGAAATTATTGGCAAGAGTGTACATGTCCTTAAACAATTGTGAAAATTTCTCTTCCACCTATTCCGATGAACACCTTTGATTATGTTCATTTACGAGGTTACAAGGGATCTCAGCTATGAATTCTTGAATCAAGGCAAGTGAAGTGAAGGATTCATTACATATGCTCTCATAATGGATCATAGAATCCTTGAGAAGCATCTTCCTTGATTTGAGATGCAGACACCAAAGAAAATGTGTCCCTCGATGTTAAAATTTGAGAATTCCTTCAATGGCTAAAACTGAGGATTCCATACTCATCATCTCCTGCAGACTGGGCAATATCTCATCCAAATTTGATATATTAGAAACAAAATTTCCTTGAAAGAAATAATTGGATCAAGATACGCACTGACATCTTCATGGAGCTTAACCACTATTTTGATCGTCCCTTGGCCTAAAACAAGAATCTCTGAAATCCAAATTTTAGTGACATGGCCCAATGTGTTTATTTATTTTGACAAATTGAGAGTTTCTTCATCAGGGGCAGCCACTGCATCAAGTACTAGGGAAAGTGGATGATATGGGATTTATCAGATGTTGAACATATTCCACCAATTGATTCTTTTTGGCCTTGAGTTGAGAGTTCTGAGACTTATATTTCTCAAGTATCTTTACCACGATATCAATTGAATCTCAAGCCATTGCCATGTCACTTTCTAATGTGGACCTCCCAAGTCCAAGTCTGGAAACTTCATACAGAGGTGTCATGGCATCACACTCCTTATCAACTTGTGGGATGGCAAGATCTCTAAATCTATTTCCGTCATTATCCACCATTATTCGAGAAAGCACCTTAGGCTTCTTTGAAATGATGTCATTCGAAAGTTTGAAAAGGGCATCAAAATCAATGTCAATTGCCTTGAAAACCCTCTTCCTTTTCTTAACCTCAGAATCAACCCAGAAGGAGTATCATTCACTATTTCCACATACAAAATCCTAGAGCTTGAAGCAATATTCTCATTATTCTTGACATCATGAGATCCTGCAAGAATCCTATCCATGACCTCGATTTGAGGAGAAATAACCTCAATATCCACCTCCTGATCATTTGAGAGATTTTAGGAAATATCTTCATGAACTGTAGGTTCCGAAGTGTTTGATATTTGGACTACCTGCACCTGAGTGGATGCTTGTGCAAGGCATGGTTGAGGATCATTTGTCACTAGCTTCTAAGAACTATTAACAACATGAGTAGAAGAATCTCTACTTGAGTATTTATATTTTTCTATATATTTTTCTCCTCGTGGCACATTATTCGGTGAAGTGGATTTTGGCAACCACTCCTTTCTTACTTGTTGTGTATGATTGGATGGTATGGAGGTTGATTGAGAAGGGGCTTTGGTTGAATGAAGACCTCCTTGAGTTGGTAATTTTGTGATCCTAAAGTATGATCTTGAATTGATTGTAACTTGGCAAGTTATCTGTTGTACCAAGATATGCTTCTTTCAAGAATCGGTTGATTCTTGTTATCAAGAGAAAATTCATCTCTTTTGGTCCAATCAATTCGAGGTAATGGGGTAAAAGCAACTGCATCATATGAAGGATCAATAACATCTTCATCATCATTTACGAATGAATCGGAGGATTCTTGATGTGAAAGGCCTTTATCTAAGCAAGGGTTAGGTGAGAAAAATCTCATCTTCTTACTTCATGTTCATCCAAACAAGTAACCCGTAAATATTCCTTCATAGGGTTATGTTGATACTTTTCTCCAAGAATCTTTTGCATATATCCATTGATATCAAACTGGGCTCTCTTCACATATGGATGAATTGTGATGAGGGTGAACTCTTTTTCCATGAGTTGTGCACTGAAAAGATTTGGACATTGGTATTCCCCGATTTGGATTGGGAAATGAATTCCTGAATGGTGCTTGTCACTGAGAAGATAGTGAACTTGGAATAGTTGTCGTGCAAGCTCCATTAATGCCCATCTGTCACTGACGTACTTAGGAAGCTTCCATGGAGTACCAACAAAGCCACTCACGTGAATGTAGGAAAAGGATGAAAATTGAATAAACTAGGTTCCCCATTGGGAAATGACATTCATGGCTTCTTTAGAAAATATTTCCTCTGTATTCCGATTCAAGTTCCAAATCACGCGGAAGGTGAATGCATCATTGACTCTTCTAAAATGGTGAGAGCTATTTTTGAAACTTAGTTACGGATAGTAATGGAAGACACTATTTGATGGCCTCATGACTCCTCTTGTTTCGAGTCCAGAAAATAGCTTTCTTCTTGCTACTACATAAGTCAGATACGATGTCATGTAGAAGCATCTAGTCATCTTAACTTCTATCAATTGTTTGTGAAGGGTATTATTGATAATGGTGGCCCAATCCACAAACTCTTTCTTGGCAAGGATGATATAGATAAACTAATACATCCATGGGTGGAAAATCCTAGCAGAGGGTAAACCAAAAACTCGACTTAGGAGAGTAATCATGTCCTTGATTTCTTCCACAAACTCAATGCGGTACAGTTCTTTGGGAATCCAATCAATTCGAGGCCTCTTGGTCACTAACCAATTGTTATTAACCATCTTGCTCCATCTCATGGGTTCTTCATCCCAAAATTCATGTGCTGACAAGTGAGTGATATCCGCATTCTTGGGAAAGTTATGTATGCCGAGTAATTCCTCAATGTTCTAGTGTGATTAAGAGGAAAGGCTTGTGATTATCTTTAAAATTTTCTTGCCTCTCAGGATCATAATGCTCTGCACAAGCAATAACCAGCTCTTGACTCTTGACACTGCACCGAGACAGAAATGTTGTTGCTTGAGGTAGACCAATATGGTAAAGCCTATCCGAGAATATGGTTTTGCCTTCAGTTTTCACCTATTCGCAGAATTGTTGCACATTGATGTGACCTAGATTTGTATCAGTGATATTGTCATATGCCGACTTAATGGAACTGGGAGGGATGATTCCTTGGAATTCATACTTGAGCGTGGATTTGTTCGATTTCTCCACTGGCTTCCTCGATCTTCCTGCAGATTTGTTATATTTTTCGCCATTATGAATTTCACATAAAAATGACTCAGGCACGCAAAGCAACGCAAAGCGCGAGGTCAAGTATCAATCTCCTCAAACCCCATCAATGCAAGAAAAATATGACTTATTTGATTATTACTATTATTATTATTATTTAAAAATAATAATAATAATCAATCCTGGGTTACAATTTTTTTAAAATGTCAATACATCACACCGAGACTAGGCTAGGATTTTGATTCTAGCGACAACGATGATATATTTTTTTTTAAAATTAATTAAAATCTCCCGATTTTAATATTTCACACGGATTGATTTAATTTATTTTTTTATTAGTTACCTTAGCAAGTTTTCCTCGTTGCGTGTGAACCCACCTTTTCTTGGCCTCGTGTGAGAATGTTTTTTATTCTTTAAACCTATGTTGGAAGACTCTTTTTCTCCTCTCCCCCGGTGTGTAGACAATGTTTCTTTACTTTGGACTGCTTTATTCAACTTGCTTTGGAAGATTATTTTTTTCTTTCACTTTGTCTTTTTACCCAATGTGAAAAATGTTTTCCTTGGCCTGCGTGATGATCTCTCTCCTGCTGCGTTGGAAAATTGTTGTTCTCTTCTCCTTGTGTCTCTTAAGCTAAACTTGTTCCATTAAAACCAATGAATTTTCTCCCTATGTGGGAACTTTTACTTTTAAAACCAATCACTTTTCTCCCTACATGTCCTGTGCAGAGCATGGTCTTTGTCTTGTTTTGTGTGAGCTATTTGTTTGGACTGTCCTCCCTGTGTGTGGAGATTAGCTCTACATAAAACAAAATGTCCCTTTTTTGGACCAAGTTGCCCTCCTCCCGCCTTTTGGTAATGCGTGGCCTTTGATGTAGAAACAATTGTTTGTGATTTCCTTACTACCTTCTCCCCTACATGCGTGAGTTATGCCTTCTCCATTTTAACTGTTTCTCTTTGCCAATGCGTGGTCTTTTATTTTTGGACTGTCTTATGCTCTTGAATGAAGATTTGTTTGGAATATTGCTTCTCAAAACCTCGTTACGTGGAGTATTTCTTAATAGTGTGGAGAGTTATGGACTATTTTTTTTCAGCGTTGAATCTTCCCACTACTACGTATATTACTTCCCTTGCATGGACTAGTTTTGAATAAGTGGAAAGCTTTGTTATTAGCTTTTTGTTGATGCATCAAAACAAAACTTGGTCTTCCTGCTTCTTCACGATGGCGTTCACAATAAACTAGTATTATTTGAGGGATGTGATACAAATATTATTGTGTTTCTTTAGAAGAAATAAGAAGCAATTTGGAAAGCTTTGCACGAATCTTTCCAACGAGTTTGATGGAGGAATTTATGAGGATTAATCCAACTTCCCTTCTTCCCGGGTAGTGGAATTAATTGCCAGGGGAAATGGGGAAAGCAACGACCAATTGCCAACAGAAATGGCAAGGCGGGCTAGCAATCCCCATTTTATTTCCCCATGTGGGAAATCGGGAGATTTTTTACCCATTTTCCAATTCATTAATTTGGAAATCAGGGGAAGAAATCCCACAAGTGGGGATTTAAAACAAATTTGTCAGAAAGGGGAAATTTGGGCCTCGAGAAGCCAATTTGGCATCCCCGACAATGGGAAGTGAAAGCTTATTTTTCCCCGAAATTAAAATAAAACTTGTCAAATGAAATTTTAATTAATATTTATTTAATTAAAAACCCCAAAGTTATTTAAAAATTAATTTCATCAAACAAAGAGTAATTAATTAATTAATTAATATTTAACGCAGTTTAAGACCTGGCGAGAGGAGTTCTCACCCGAAATGGACAAAATGAAGACCGAACGATCACAAAAATGAGACGGTCATGATGAGAGTGATAAACCACACAAAGTAACACTTTTGAAAATTTTCAAAATTTCCATTTTTTTATTAATTTTACAAAGTCAAAATTAGCTGATAACATGATCCGCCTCCCCACTTTGACTCTTTTGACCTGGGCTCAACCTTTGAATTTCTCCCTTATAGCATGGTCAAGGTTGCGGGTCACTTTATGCCTTTTAGCCCTTTTTACAAAAAGTCTCAAAAACTCAAAATACTCCAATGATCCACCTCCCCGCTTTGACTCTTTTGAACGGTGGGCTCAACATTTGACTTTTCCCTTATAGCATGGTCGGGGCTACGGGTCACTTTATGACTTTTCACCTTTTACAAAAAAGGCTCAAATTCTCAAAATGCCCTGATGGTCCGCTTCTAATTAGATATGTCCACGTACTGTGGATAATGGAGCCAAAATTTGATGGGGAAGAAAACGCCCATCGTTCCCGACTATGGAAAAAATGCAGAGAAGAAGAAAACTCCACCATTTTGCACCCAATTTTCAAATTTCTTTTGTGAACCAAGGGATTGAAAACAATACAAGGTTCGACGATCCATGGCCATAGAAAGATTTGACAATTTCATTCAAATGAGGATGACAATAGAATTTTCACGCGTCCAGATGGGGAAATGAAAATTTATCAAACCACGCAGACTAGAGTTTAAACAACTTCAAAGCATGAATTTCTCTATCTTTTCAGGCTTCCAACTTTACTTGAACACTTCTGGAGGGCGTGAGCTCAAAATATTTGAATTTGACTTAGAAAATGAGGGGGATTTTGAGGGTGACAACAGCTTAGCTCTAGCTTGGAGACATGACATGGACTAAGCATAGTGAAGACATGACATGGGAGTCCAGAATCTCAATCTCTAGACCCTGTAATTCATTAACCAGTGCCTTATCCATTGGGCCTTACAGATTCATATACAACTTCAAGAAAGAAATATCAAAAGAAGGAAACACACAAGCACACAACAGGAAGGAAACACATGACACGCAATAGAAGGGGAAACAAAGCCACACAATGGAAAGGGAAACACACCTAGCAATCACCTATGGTATAAGGCGGGGGACAACCCATTTCACTGATGATACAATTTCAAGTATTTCCCATTGCGATGCAATTCCAGCGGTGTTCCATCCAAATATGAGAGAAGAAAAGTGTTCTCGATGCAAGCTTCACAAATTTGGAATGGGTCGAGCCATAATGAGTCAAACTTTCCATGGCTGCCTTTTGGTTCTCTACTTTGTCCCATAGCAGGATGAAATCTCCAACTTTAAATTCTCTTTCCTTGGCCTTCTTATCAAAAATATTCTTTACTTTCAATTGGTGCTCCTTAATGCGATCCACCACTTGGAGTCTATTTTCTTCCAGCTTCTCAAGAAAGAGGATCCTCTTGTCAATGGAATCCTTGTATTGACCATCTTCTATTGCTGTAGTAGCTTGAGAGTTGGCATCTCGATTATGAGAGGAATTTTCTGCTTCGACTCCATACAATAGTTGGAATGGTGACATACCTATTGCCTTCTTGGGAGTGATCCTATCTCGCCCACAATGCATTGTACAACCTTTTGTGCCAATTCCTTTGATTCTCGTCTACAAGCTTGCAGACAATGGTCACAATGTTCTTGTTGCTTGATTCGGCCTATTTGTTTCCTTGTGGATAGTAGTCAAAAGAATAAGCTAGGGAGATTCCGTAGCTATAGCAAAACTTGGTCAACTCTCTTGAAGAGAAATAGGTAGCATTATCTCTACATCTTGCTTCTGCACTCCAAAACGGACTATGATATTCTCCTTGATGAAGTTGCATACTGTTTCAGTGTTGGCTTGTTTGGTCTGGAATGGCTTCCACCCATTTGGTGAAGTAGTCTATTGTTGTGAGTACATAGGTGTGCCCCGTGCTTGAGTGAGGGTTCAAAACACCAATGAAGTCCAACCCCCACTATTGAAATGGTTCTTCAATAACCATAGGCCTGAGTGGTAATGCAGAAATTTGTGGTCTTCCAATGAAATATTGGCATGCTTTGCATTTAGAAACCCAATCTCTATTATCTACAAAGATGGTGAGCCAATAATACCTTCCTCAGAGGATCTTGTGTGTAGTGACCATTTCTGAAAAATGTCCACCACATGCTTGGTCATGGTATGCTATAAACAACTTTTCTTATTGCTCTTTATCTACGCACCTAAGGAAACAACCATCCAGCCCCTTTTGTAAAGCGCATGATTCTAGATTACAAATTTAGCTACTTGTAGCTTGAGTGTTCTCCTTTTCTTGTAATCAAGATGGGGAGGGCATTCTCCATAAGTTAGGTAATAGGCAATATCAACATACCACTCATCAATAGTGGTGACAAAGAGAACTTGTGGGTTGTCTTCTGAACAAGTTAAGAAAGCACAATTTTCTTCACCATGTTGAATTTTGAGTGTTTCATCCTCAACAATCAACTTGCACAAGCCATTTCCCCTTACTAGATTGGAGGTTCGAATCTCCAAGTCATATTCTTGAGTCTTTGTAATCCAATTTCCTCTTTTAGCTCCAAGATCCTGCTATGTCAAAATGGACTTGATTGCACTACTTGGGACCATCACCACCATATGGGAATTGAGGATGTAAAACCTGAAGTTTTTTTATAGCCTTGACCACTGCATAGGCATGCTTCTCCAATTGGTTGTATTTTAGCTCATGCTTTTTCAAAGGATAACTCATGAAAGCAATAGGTGCTTCCATGCCTTCATCATTTTTCTGAATGAGAATGGCAGAGAGTGTGTTCTGATGCATAAAATACATGATGAATTCTTTGTTAAAATCTAGAGATACAAGAGTCCGAGCCTTGGCAATGGATTTCTTGATCTCTTTGAATGTTTCCTTTCCTTCATTGTTCCATTTGAAGTTTGCTTGTGGTTTCATCATGGAAGTGATGTGCTTTGTCAACTCAAAGAAACTCGGGCACAAAACGATGAAGAAAGTTCACCTTCTCGAAGAATGAATGAACTCCTTTCTTGAATGGATATAACCCTCTCGTGGATCAATGTGTGCTCCATGTTTGTTCACAATGTGCCCCATTAACTTGCCTTTTGTGACTCCAAAATGCACTTTTTGGATTTAGTGATATGCAATGTTTCCTACACCTTGCAAGTACCTGCTCCAGTGATAGATATGATCTCCCTCTTCTTTGAAAATAGTGTGAGATCATCAAGTTATATGACAATGCAATGCTTCATATCTTTAAAGGCCAAATCCATCTCCCTTTGGAATGTAGCCCCGTTTGATTAGGCCAAAAGGCATTCTATTGTAGGAAAAAATGCCCCAAGGTGTTGTGAAGGTTGTCTTGTGCGGTCCTCCTCTCGTCACTTTGATTTGGTTATATCCCGAGAATCCATCAAGTAATGAAAGCATTTCAGATCCAAGGATGACTGTTTGTAGGATATGACCCATGATAGGAAGAGGATAATTGTCCTTTCGTGATTTCCTGGTTCAAGTTGCAAAATCTACACATATCCTTATTTCACCATTCTTCTTTTCGCATTGGCACAATGTTAGCCACCCACATTGAATGGTGGATGAGAAATATAATCCTTGCATTGAGCATCTTCATTACCTCCTCCTTGATGGTATCTACAATCTTTGGATTGTACGGCCTTTGTTTCTACCTCGAATGGCTTAACACCCCGCTTCAAAGGAATTGAATGATGCATTTCTCTTTGGTTGGAAGGATTTGAGTTCATCATAAGAGTAGGCCAAGACATCCGAGTATTTATTGAGTAATGCAACAAACCTTCTTTTTCTTCGGTGAGCAACATTTTCCAATATTGACCATCCTTGGCTCCTCCGAGGCACCAATGTTTTCTTTATCAAAATTAGTGGGCATCGAGAAGATTGATTTTCTTTCTCTTGAATGAATCTTGTCATGTTTGTCAAAGAGGTCTTCTAATGAGACTAGGCCTTTGGGAATTTTGTTCCCTTTCAATTTGATTACTCCCTCATCATCAATCCCTTCAATTCATTCTTTCTCTTCTTTGGGGACTGCTTCTCGGTGTGGATTTTCACCTCCTTCAAGAAGAGATTATTGAAATTATCCCTTTGCTCCAAAAAGGCTAGAATTTGGTTATCATCATTGAAGACTTGCCAATGATTTACATTATCTGGTACACTAGGCCTGAATACCATTTCAACGGTCACTTTGTCTTTACCAAAATAAGGATGAGGTGTCACTAGGAATCGACACCATGAAAGAATCAACCTTTTCATTTTTTTCCATTGGAATAGCTTCAATGGAAAATGCATAAAAATATTCAATGCAGTCCCACACTCTATTTCTGTAATGCTGGAGTCTTGGATTCTTCACCTAATATTGTTGGCGGACCTACTTTACTATAACCTCTGCATCACCTCAACATCTTAGTTTCTTAATTCCCATGTCCTCTATTGCACTCATGCCTAAGAGTAGTGCTTCATACTCTGCACTATTATTTGTATGATCAAATTACAGCTTGTAGGAAAATGGGTACAACTCATTGGAAGGAGAGTACAATACTACACCAACTCCCGAGCCCGCACCTGGAATGACTACCATCAAATTCCACTTTCCAAATTTGATCTTCCTCTTCCTCCATGAGAAGTTTCAAGTTATCCTTTTTTATGATGTGAGGAAGTAGTTTCCTAGCCCACAATCTTGAAAGAGAATGTTTGCTTTCGGATCATCAGAATTTCGTACTTGTGAACTTCATCTTTCTCATTGGCAGCAACTTCTTCATCTCACCTTTTACTAGGATAGTTTCTACGGATGACCAATCCATTTTTATTTCTCCACCCAGGTCTCTGCAAAAACTCCTACTCAATAGCATACCAAAAGATGTTGGGATGTCTCTACCAGTATGGTTAGGAGCACCTTCTTGTCTGGAAAATTAGCTAGTGCTACCTATGCATCTTTGATTATTCCTACCAATGGCATATTTGTTTGGATTCCATTGAGTAGTAGTTTCCATTTACTCAGGTCAAGGTGAGGCCTAGAGTGTTTACAACTTTGGCTGGCATCACATTGTCTGAGGCTCCAGAATCTATGATATAATTATTTAGTTGGAAGCCTTTAATGAGGAGTCACAGTAGAAAGGTTCAACCTTGTTGGTTTTGGAGGCACTGAGGGCTAGCATTTTTTGGGAAGGTGGTGTGGATGGTGTGGGAAGTAAGCCTTTAGAATTAGGACTCGAGGATATAGGGTTAACACCACGAACTGCATTAATGAACTTGTCAAACTGGTAGGTATTCTAGTTCTGAGAGCTGGACTTTTGGTTTTGATTGCATGTTCCACAAAGTAAAATGGGGTTATGGTGAGCGAGGAAGAGGTTCTGGAGCTGGAGGAAGATTTAAATGGTAGAGGCTTTGCTACTTTGGGTGCTGAATTCTCTTTTTCGGGTGTAGCTTTTGATTGAACCTTAGATGTTTTTACAGGAACAACTTTTAAAGTAGAATTTTTCTTAGCAACTTTTGAGCTGGGAGAAGAATTAGATGACTTACTTGGCGTAGTAGCATGATACTTGACAACCAAGGTGAGTCTATTTTTCTTTGGTTGACCCCATATAAAGTGGTAATGGTGATCCTTTGCTGATGATTTTATTTTGAGTGACCTCTAGAGGATAATCTTCTTTATTCTTCTTATCCATTACCGCAACCGTTGAGGATGCAAGGACCTTTCTTGGGATGTGCACGAGTGAAAACAACACATGAGAAACTTGGAGCTTCTTCATCATCTTCATCTTCATCATCAATGTACTCAATTAGGCCATTGTGCATATCAACTTCCTCGACCTCAAGATAGTTTTCATAGTCTTCCATATTTTCTTCTTTAGTTTCATCAATTTCTGTTTCCTCCTTTGGCTCTTTGGTGTCACAGATGGCATTGATTAGTGGTGCTTAGAGTGAGCTGACAAAGGAGGTGGAGTAATCCTTGGCCTATCTAGAGGGTTTGGTTTCCTTGAAGCATTCCGCATTGTGATCTAGAGATAGCTGCTTCTTCAAGGCAACCAAGTCATTTGCCATTTTTTGGAACATTGGATTTGTGGTGACAAAACTTGAATTCTGACCCTTTTGCTTCCCATTTGGGCCTTTCACTTTACCAGACAAGATTAGATCATCATCGGTTTCTATTACATGGTCTTGAGCTTCCTCAATGTTCTTGGTTGGGTTCTTCTAAGGAAGAAACCTACTTCTGATGGCAAGGCGCTGATGAAGAATCTCTTTAAATTATTTTCAAAAGGCACCACATCTTCAGGGATTCTTCTTATCACTCTATTATATCTTGCTACAAAGTCTCTCATTGACTTGGAGGTTTCTTTTTTCATTTATACCAATTGGACCAAGAGATCCTGGCAATATTTTGTGGTCTTGAACCTATGTTCGAATGCACTTCTTATATCTTCCCAACAGGTGACAAACCTCGGGGTAACATGTAGAACCATTCCAAACCTTTTCTTGAAGTGACTCCACAAAGATTCAAATTGACACATATTCGTCCTCAACATCCAACACACCACAAGTAGTGATAAATGTTGTTACATGCTCTTTAGGAGTTGAGAACCATCCCCTCTGAATTTTGGGAAGTTTTTTCTCGAGCCTCTCGGTAGCTCATGGAGTGGTTAAGCAAGAGCTAGTGGACCGGTGTTTCCTCCCCATGGTACATTAGGCCTACGGGCCTCACGATCACATTCACACTCACGATCCCCCATTCTATTTTTGTTTCTATCTTCCAACCTTGCTAAGGTTGCGGCTTTTGTTGTTGTTCTTTCATCTGCCTCGGCTTGAAGTCTCTCAATTTCTTCGAGTTGAGCTCTTATTTCTTCAATGGCTCTTACTTCTCTTTCTTTAGCTTCTTCTTCGGTCTCTACGTCAATGAAATCTTCAAGGTTCTCATTGATGTATGAAAATTCACCATCCAAAGGATTGGCAACACTCAGGTTCCCAACGTGGTGGTTGCTTGAAAAGGAGGCCTCTAGATTCCAAGTAGCTCTTGTCTCCTTTGAAGTTCCTCAAAAATGGGATTAGTTTGTCCTCCTTGTCTTTGTTTCTAGGTGTATCTTCTATCCACCAGCTTGAAAATATATGCTCTTATTTGTAGTGCTGGAATTTGTCTTTGCCTCTCCAATTCATCAGTGCATTCTTCTTCAAGGTCCATAATTCTCGTGGCAATGAAGTAGTGGTTAGCACTTTGTCTATTATGCCAGATAGCTTCCCTCAAATCTGAAGCAATGTCTTCTTGGATGTGGAAGAGAAATTTGGGTCTTTAAATAAGAGGGTTTCCTAAATAGCCATGATTTGAATCCATGTGGCTCATATAGCCATTCAAATTCTAGAAATTTTTCTCTTTTTGAATTTTTAATTTTTTGACCTTGTGGTCGCATTCAAGTGTAGATGCTACTAAAATATGCTTACTACGGTGGGCACCAAAATCATTGGCCAAGAAATTTGTCGGGTGGAAAAACTTTTGGATTCCTTACCAACGCTCGGGAATCTAAGTCCCTCTACTTAATCAATGCACTGTATCCATATATGCATGCACGTGAAAAGGTGGATTTTGTGGTGGCCTTTCGACTCGGGATCCAACAGGGCACTCCACTCGAACTCCTGCAAAAAGCTAGCAATCTCTTGCTAGGGAATACTTTTTCTAAAAGTGGGAAAGGGAGTGAGAAAAGAGGTAGGAGAACTAATGTTGTAGGTAGGAAATCAGATTCCTGCACACACTAGTTAGAAAATTTGTCACATGCATTCATGTGAAGAAACAACCCTGTAAATGGCAACAAGACGAGATAAGATTGCGAACTCAAAGTTTCTGAAATCTCCTCATCAAAGAGGCTAAAAATCCTTCTTCTTGTATTACTACTTAAACAAAAGTTGTACATATTGGAGAAATGGAGGAATTTGAGAAGAGGGGGAAACAGAAGAAAAACAACTATCTCCTTTGTTCTCTCAAAGTATAATATACCTATGAGTTTACAAGATCAATTGCAACCCATTACAATAGAAAAATAAGCCATTAAATATCTTCAAGAAACAATTACAACTTATTCTTTGTTAGTAAGAAACGGTTACAACTTCTTAGTCATTTGTGTCCATTCGATTCTTGATTCACAAAGAAACGACAATAGCGGAAAAAACCAAACTTTTTATAATGTAACCATTACACTCATTTTGTAACTTTGAATTTGAACCATTCATCCTGCCTTTAAAACTTTAAACTAGAGCCATCCACGTGAGAGAAATCTACTGGAGCAGCACAGAGGATGCCTTTTGCATTTTGTGCCTTTTGAAGAAATGGCATTTTGGAATATTTTGGCCCGCTCACACGCTTTTGATATGGTCATGACACGTGGCCTCACTTGATTGGAGATAGAGTCACAGGCCACTTTTATAATTTTACCTTTTTTCAATGCGAGCTCAAAAACACAAATTGCTCCATCGGCCCGCCCACCTGCTTTGACCTTCGATGTGGGCTTAATATTTGACTTTCTCCCTTATAGCATGGTCGGGGCTATGGGTCACTTTATGCCTTTTATCTCTTTTTACAAAAAGGCTCAAAAACCAAAATGCCCAGAAGATCCGCCTCCCCGCTTTGACTCTTTTGAACGGCGGGCTCAACCTTTGACTTTATCCCTTATAACATGGTCGGGGTTGTGTTTCACTTTATGCCTTTTATCCCTTTTTACAAAAAGGCTCAAAAACTCAAAATACTCTAATGATCCACCTCCCCACTTTGACTCTTTTGAATGGTGGGCTCAACATTTGACTTTTCCCTTATAGCATGGTCGGGGTTGCATGGGTCACTTTATGACTTTTTGCCTTTTTACAAAAAGGCTCAAATTCTCAAAACACCCCAACGTGGCCCACTTCTAATTAGATATGTCCATGTACCCATGGATAATGGAGCCAAAATTTGATGGGGAAGAAAACACCCATCGTTCCCGACTGTGGAAAAAATGCAGAGAAGAAGAAAACTCCACCATTTTGTGCCCGATTTTCAAATTTCTTTTGTGAACCAAGGGATTGAAAACAATACAAGGTTTGATGATCCATGGCCATAGAAAGATTTGACAATTTCATTCAAATGAGGATGACAATAGAATTTTCACACGTCCAAACGGGGAAACGGAAAATTTATCAAACCACGCAGACTGAGAGAGTTTAAAAAACTTCAAAGAATGAATTTCTCTATCTTTTCGGGCTTCCAACTTTACTTGAACACTTTTGGAGGGCATGAGCTCAAAATCTTCAAATTTGACTTAGAAAATAAGGGTGGTATTTTGAGGGTGACAACATAGTGACATCGCATGCGCCCCCAAAGAGGGGGCATCATTTGGGGTTTTTACACTCTACACGACGCGTTTACACCAGTTCAATTCAATACACTTTTTGCCCTTAGAATTGTGGGATTAAATACAAGTGAGTTCAAACCAGTCTACAAACTCCATACACAACCGCTTTTATAAGATATGGTTTCCTTAGCATTCGAGTAGCCGTTAACAATTGGAGGATATAGCGGAATTCCTCCCAATACTTATTTTACCGACAAGTGTTGAATCGCCCAAAAACTAGGATGGTACGGATATTTTTTCGAGTTCAAGGAATTAGTTAAAGGTTGGAGGACACCGAGCATTTCCCCCTATACTTCTTTGGCCTATGGCGTCAAATCACCCAAAAAAACCCTAAGCAGTATAGGATATCCTTCTACACCCATCTTCCCGACATAGATCAAGTGCACATATTCCATTTACATTTTTCATTTGTGTAATTTAAATTCACATGCATTTTACATATATACATGCATGTGTCTTTTACATAGTGTTTTTACATACACATATATTTCACTACTTGATTGTTTTCTCTTTGCGAGTCCGACCGTATGAGAAATAATCACCAAACTAGGGGAAACAACAACAATAACGTCAATAACAACACTTCGCGATGACACACCTTACATAATAACAATGCAGTACACATAACTACGATACACACATGTTTCCACCCTAGGTTCGCTCTCATCACTTTTTTTTTGGCATTTTTCATCTTAATTTTCCATGCTCCATCATAGTTTTGTCACTCCACGCTTTGTCTAGTCCTTCGACACATTTTCTTCATCGATCTACATGGTTTTAGGTACGTATCTATATCTAATTTATGTTATAGAGTGTTTCACTCACCAACATAAAGTAGGGGAAAATGTAGACATAAAATCACGCACTTTAGGTTATATTTAGTCCCGGTCTCATACTACTATTTAGAAGGTTCTTGAGAGAAGAAACTACTAATTAATCCATGTCCTTTGGCCATTTTTATTTATTTCCCGTGTCATTCTTGACCTCTACCACACACACGCCCGCTAGTTTTCGTCATTTCCTATCATTTTAGCCTTGATTGATGCACTCGGGTTGGTACTAGAGTGCCCATGGGCACCCTTGTCCTACAGGATGCCCCAATCCTTCTTGAAATTTCTAGCACCTTTTAGGCATTTTCTAGCCATTTGAGGTCTTTATCTTTTTAGTAGTTGCTTGATTCGGTTTAATTACAAAATTAGATCAAGAGAACCATATAAATATAAAGTTATGAGACCATAATGAGGGACCAAGCACTTATCACTACTATCATTCCCCTAGAGTTGCATCCATTTATTACATTGGATATCATTTCATACACATAGCTCCATCATAAGGGACAAGGATCGGGACATTTGCATCACACACAACATAGGGGGGATTCATTCTATTCCATCCACCATTTTATTACATATTTCTACACATACTTAGCTCGCTACATCACATAGTGCGACTAGAAAAATAGAAATCCATGACATGCACACACACAAAGAGCCACATTTGGGTATGGAATGTAGTGTAGCACTCAGTTAGTAAGCCTACTATTATGGCGGCAAGCGGTAAGGTCAGTCAACCCTTGCATATACATTTTTCTTTTTTAGTAATTGATGTTTTTTTAGGGTTTTGTGGGCCTTTTCTTCATCTTGGAATATCGGCGACATTTGAAGCGGTCTGTGAGTTTGATGTGACGAGAGAGCGAAGGTTTTGGACCATCTGCCAAACCTACGAAGATCATTTCTAGAGCTATAACACAAACTAGGGCACCCATTTTGCATACCAAAGTGCCCCATGAGCCCCAATACTTCTCCAAGTGCTCCATTCCGAGAATTAACCCGATCCACTCTTTTTGAGCCTCCCACATGCACGTCATTCCTACTTCCATATTTTCTAGGCATCTCTATGACATAGTCCCACAAGCATCTCTTATCAGCTAAGTCACTTCCTCACTCTCTCTTGCGTATTAGGATTTTAATTTTTATTATATTAGTTTCTTAATTCATTTGTATTCTTCTTTACTGCATTTATATGTCCTCCTAGATTAGATTAACTACCACACATATTTACATTTTTACATTTTTAGTTAATCAATGGACAACATTTCACTTCTTGAGAAATAAACCACAATCAAGCGAGCTCCAAATGAGATCATGGAAGATTTAAATTTTAGATTCCGAAAACATGGCACAAAATCCATTCCTTCTAAGATCAACTCCTCAAAGTGCATTTTTATTCTTTTTTTAGAGCTTTGAATTCTAATTTAATAGCAATGATTTAGTCTATGGGTGTAATCCAACTACCAAATTCTTACACAATATCCATTAGGGATGAAAATTGTTTAATCCAAGCAAGAAAATTAGCCCTTAGACTTCTTATGCCCATTTTCCAAGAACTGCCACAAAACACTCAACCCGTCATTTCTCCCATTCCTCAACCTTCTACTTCATCACTCACATCCTCGTCCAGTTACTTTATCAAGAAAGAAGAAATTGAAAGCCTTAGTGTTCAACTTAAAAACTTATCAAATGAGATTGTCTCCCTTAACCCACCTCATGGTTATTCATAATAAGGTTCTCAATACCCAAATCAAATATTTACACATAATTTCCTGCCAAGAAAACTTCCAAATTCAAACCCGAAGCTCCACCAAATGCTATCTTAAGAAAATCCATTGGTCCATCCCAAAATAACATATCCCAAGGTTTTGAATGGTATTTATCCTTGTAATAAATCTTATAACCAATATGATGTTATATGGGATGAATTCTTTACAGGAGAAATCTCTCATGGTGCAAACTCCTTTTTATCTGCAAGAGAAAAATGTGGTTTCGTTATAAATCAATATTAAGAAGATGCAAGAGGTTGATCACCGAGCCTAACTTCATGATTTTTAGACTTGAAGACTTATGTCTAATTAATCAATCAGAGGAAATTTGAATAGGTCGTAACTCCATGTGGCGGACAACACAAGTTTCAAAAAGAGAGAGATGGATGAAAGATATCCTCCTTCTATTTCTCCATTTACGTGTAGCACTTCTAGTCAATCTACGGAATTGGGAAGAAATTTAGCTTCATCAAATATTTCATGGAAGACGGAGCAGCATGAGAATGAACAAGTTCCACGGAACATACAAAGTTTTTACGCTCTAGAAAATCCATGGAACACAGTGGACCATCGTGATTAAGAATTTCCACAAAATATAAATAACTTTGCCAAATATTGAAGATCCACATAACATACATGTATAAAACCAAGGAGATTCCACTAATGGAATAGAAAAGTAAAGAACATATCACTCGTTCATTGCAAAGGCCGCAAGTATTCCTCTCAACATTGTGGAACAAATGAAAAGGAAAAATTTGAATGTCACAATGTGGGATGCCTTATCAATCCCATCTCGGAGGAGTCTCTAGCAAGAAGCATTGAAGCATCATTCACCTCTTTAGCATGCCATGCACAAAGTAGACTCCGTGGTCAACATATGTCAACCCAAGGAAGAAAAAGTAAGTATAATTGTCAAACCTCCTTCTTTCTACATGTATCGATAGTTGGAAAACACCTAGTACACAATTACATGATAGATTATGGTGCTAATACCTCAATTATGCCAAAGAAATTTGTAAATATCTTGGGAATTGAGTATAATCTAGCCTTAAAGGGTGTTTTATAGCTTGATAGATCAACAATGCAAGTCTTGTGTGTAGTCAGGATCTAGAATTAACTCTAAATGCTTTCCCAAGCCTAACCATAATGTAAGATGTATTTATGGTTGACTTACCATATCTATTCCCCCTTTGCCTCTCCATATATTTTAGAGCTAAAGTGGATGGATATCTTTCCTAAAACAGTCTCATATGCTATTAAGGACAAGGTATGGAACTAGGTTTACAATTAAATTTGAACATATCTCAACTTATCATGTTGAAGTTCATGACCCTATTCCTATTAATACAAATTATATGATCAAAGGAGAAGAAAGCGGTGACCACGAACCCATGTAAACACTACATTTATCTCATTCAATTCTTGATCTTATGCTTGATGAATGGGAAAAGGAGCATTATGAATTTGATCCCTATTATGCAGTTGTGGAGACTAGTCTATGCACTTATTATATTCATAAAGAAGATAATTTCACTATCCCATGCCACATAAGGAAGATAATGATGCTTCTGATTTATGGAAAATGTATTTTTATGGTTCTAGAAGTAGAAATGGAGCTAGTGCATGTATATTTCTTGTCTCCCCAAAAAAAAAAGAAATTACTTTTTGCTCATAGGTTGTAATTTGCATGCTATAACAATGCAATAGAGTATGAATCATCGGTTCATGGTTTGATAATAACGAAAAAGAGACAAATCAAAGCTCTCCAAATTTTTGGGGACATAGAATTGGTCATTCACCAAATCAAAGGAAAGTGTCTTGCTAAAAAAGAAGCTTTTAAGATCTTACAAGCACATATTTGGGACCCTTTGGAGAGTTTCAAAGTTGTCAACCTTTATGTGGTGTCGCGGAAGTAGAACAAGGAGGTAATTCAAATGGCAATCATTGGCTCTCAATTTTCTCCCACGAAGACCTTTTCCAAGATAATCAACATGTCAAGATGACCTTGTAAGACCATCCATTCTGGATAATAAAGTTGACTAGAAAGTTTTTGAGAATGATGAGTAAATCATCTAGTGCATACATAATGAGGTTGAGTTCTCTTCTAGATTGCAATCTAGTCTACAAGAGAGTTATGGTAATCAAATCATTCAGTTGTGGACAAATAGGCTACCTAAAGGATTAATAACCCTTGAATACATATTCAATCATGATGATGAGGTAAAAAGGAAAAATAGAAGCATGTCCACAGCCCGAGAAGATTGCAAGCCAGTTACCATTACACAAGGTAAGGAGCTATTACTTGGAATGGTGTGTGATCAAGTTGAAGAACATACTCTCATTTCCTTGTGCCGAAATGCAATGACATCTTTTACGGGAATTATGAGGATTAAATGATTTTTACCTAATATTTCTCAACATACCATAGATCTGAATCCTAATGCCAAGTATGACATGACAAAAAATAAAGACCTATTAATCCTAAGATTAAGTCCCTCATTAGGTAGGAGTTATTCAAAATCATTTAATCAAAAATCATATTTCCTATTAAGTACTCCTTTTGGGTGGCGAATCTAGTTTATATTAGGAAGAAAAATGGATAAATAAGGCTCGTGTGTGATTTCGGATACTTAAACAAGGCTTCCTTAAAATATTATCATCATATGCCCTCCATGGAACAAATCCTTCAAACAATGGATGGATCTAAAAGGATCTATATGCTCAATGGTTACTTGGGCTTCAATCAAATTAAGATTAGAGAGGAAGACCAATACAAAACCATGTTTACAACCAAGTGGGGAACATATGCATATCAAAATATTCCTTTTGGTTTATCAAACACAGTGTCACCTTTCAAAGGGAAATGGACATTGCTTTTCACGAGACTCTTCAACCGGTTTGTCCTTGTCTTTTTGTATGATATCACCATATTCTCAAAGTTAAGCCAACATCACATGGAGGACTTTGAGAAAGGTTTTAGAGATGTAAATAATTTGGAGTCTCCTTAAACCCCAAGAAATGCATTTTTAGTTCTACATGGTAAACTATTGGGTCATGTTATTTAAAAGGATGGAATTGCAATTGACCCAAAAAGAGTCTTTGTCATCCTCTCTCTTTCATTGCCAACTCACAAGAAGGCTCTTCAGTCCTTTCTAGGAAATATAAATTTTGTTAGGAAGTTCATTCCTAACTTTGCTGGATTAGTCAGGCCCATCACCTTGATGTTGAGGAAAGGCATAACTTTCAAATAAACTACGAAAGGAAGAGAAATCTTTTCTCTAATTAAAGTCATGATTACTCAAGCACCAACACTCGTCAATCCAAATTCGGTAAAGGATTTCATCCTTTATGCCTACGGGATGATCTTAGTGTCACCATGATTCTCACTTATAAGAATGACCAAGACCTAGAGCAACCATGTAGCCTTCTCTAGCCAAATATTGAAGGATTTCGAGCCCATGTATAGTCATTTAGAAAAGTAAGTTTTTTCTATATTACGGACTCTCAAAAAATTCAAGCCCATGTTTGGTTCCAACCACATAAAGGTCCTCGTCTCACATTCTAATGTGAGAGACTTCATCATGGGGGCGGAAATTAGTGAAAAGAGAGTCAGATGGGTAATCATAATCATGGAATATGATGTGACCATCAAGGCCACAAAATTGGTGAGAGGTAGAGCATAATGTGATCAAATTACTTTGGTTGCTCAAGATAATTAAGAATATTTCTTATTCATAGAGGAAGAGAAGGGACAAGCCATAAAGGATCCACGGGACTTGGGAAATCCTCAAAAGGAGATCCACAAAGTGTTACAAACCCATGAGATAATAGAAATATGTACAATGTAGAAGAGCCACAAAACATTGAACCTATCGCACAACACGAGTTTCTACAAAATAAAGAATATCAACCTAGTTGTGATAGTTGGATCAAAAATATGGCAACAATATGGAAAATTCTTGATAGTTGAAAAACCTAGTCGTGATAGTTGAATCAACCATCCTTGATTTTCTTGAGGATATTGCAACTAGGTTTGAGGTTCCCGAAACTATCATTTTTACAATGTTAAGGAATTATTAGGTTCCAAAATTTATGATTGGGCTCTTATACATGGAGTATATTTGAAAACTTCCTCCAAATACTACCCGCGAGTTAATGGTTTAGCGGGATCAACTAACAAGAACCTAATTAGGATTATGAAGAGGAATATGTAGATCAATCAAAGGAAATGACACACAAAGGTGAGAAGTTCTCTTTGGGATGATAGAATCATAAAAAGGTAGTTGGAAATTTCTCGTTCAAACTTGTATATGGTAGATAATCTAGGCTTCTTTTATCACTTAAATTTCCATTATTAGAGCTGGCCCAATAATTAAAATTTGATGGTGAGGATCAAATAGCAATCGAAATGGTGGAGTTGGTTAAACTTGAAGAATTGCGGTAATCCACCATGAGCTAGCTAAAATACATTAGAGTTCAATCAAACAATGGTTTGATAAGAGAAATAAGCGACATGATTTTGAAGTAGATGATCTAGTCCTCAAATGGGATGTGGATAGAGACAAACCAAGTGGCACTCTAAGTTTGATGCACTTTGGAGTGGGTCATATATCATCACTTCCTGCAAAGAGGCTAACTCCTTTGAGTTGTCCAATCTTGATGGAGAAGCAATTCCAATCCTGGTCAATGGTATTTATCTTAAACACTTATATTAAGAATTTATATTACATCTTGTAAATACTTGTGTTTTGTCATTAGAGGTACCTTCCTTTGTTGTTTTTGACCACTCATTTGATGTATTTTCCTCAATATTTGTGGCAATCATCTTTGTATGTAATAATTGCTTATACACTCTCTACATGTTTCAATTAAATCATGTATGATCTTCCCTTTTGTACATAAGTTTTGGAGCCCCTTGCAGTCATACACGGATCATCTCAAAGTAGATTTTATGATAGAAATTAGATAGTTGGATAAAATTTTAGTGTACACTCTTCTTTCTCCATAAGGTAATCTTGAATCGGTTTAAGTTCATGCATATTCAAGAGACATATTTTTAAAGTGAAATCAATATTCTTGAAGGTTATTCTTGAATTCATGCCCAATAGATGCTTCATTGCAAGTGTTCTTCATCATCTAACAAGAGATTTCTCTTGGAGGTTGCCAAACCATTATGCGAAATTATACCCCATGTATTTTGAACAACCCATAAAAAATGGACTTAGCTATATTTAGGTTAGAAGAAGTCACGGGACACTAGTTTGGTGTTCTACGGAATGCATGAAATATAGTATTCTATGAATTCTACCACACCCATGGAACAAAGGAGGGAGTATGTTGGGACTTATGTAGAGTTTGGTCAATTCCTTGTTTGAGGATGGTTACGCTTAGAAAAAACTATGTAATGCATGAAGAACAAGTTTGAAGAGCCATGTGGAAAAGGAGAAAAACCTACGAGTGACTAAGTTTAAAAGTCATGGAACATTAACCTAGTGTTCCGCGGACCTCAAAACTACATAACAAAGGAAAATATCACCAGTCAAATGTTGCGAGATAGAAGAATTAGACCTTCACGTGTGTTGCAAAAGAATTTTTACGCATCATGACAAGTATTGAAATATTACAAAGGTCCACAGTTGAAAAGAAATGTGAAAATTCATGGGATAAGGTGGTAGTTTTCCATATATTTTGAGCACAAAATGAATGTCTTGGAATATCTCAAAGTTGTGCAGATTTAAACCAAAACACCAACCACCCTAACCACCCAAATTTAATAAAGAATGGCGTCATCCTGCATATTCTAATGGTGTACGATAGAACTAAGGCACAATGTTTGTGGTTGGATTTTTCTAATGATGCTCGTGTATGTATACATGAAAACTCTCTGAAAAAATCATGGCGTGCATGCTTCTCAACACATTTTCAGATAGATTGGTACTCCAACTCGGTGACCCTTTATTCCTTCTCTTCCATGTCTTTCTCTTTCCATGATTGGTACAAATAAAAGTGCTTATGTACTTTGTAATGGATCTTCCCCCAATTTCTTCCTTAGAAGTTTTCGGTTCTTTCCCAATTTCTTCCTTAGCGCTTTTATGGTTCTTCCCCATGAAACTTGGAATTTCATGCCTTTGACCTCTCGTAATGCACAAATGGAGATTTTTTTCCTCGCATTTGAATGTAAACTATAAAGGATCAATTAATGTAAGTGTGGTTATGTTATGCGTTTTCAATATTAGTTTAGGATTAGTTGTAGGAGTATTTTTAGCATTAAAGGTAGGTTATGCTATGCAGTTTTCTAATATGTGGAACAAAGGAATCCAACCTTCTCAAGACGTTTATCTCAATCCGTAAATACCACATTTGGATACAATCCCATGTTACCTATAAATTTTGAATCTTTCATGATTTAGAGCATGGTATAATTTTGAGTTCCAACAAGAGCTTAGATGGAGAATAATTATGGTCTCATGAAATTGTAAAATGAGAGAGAGGATGGCGCCTTTATTTTTCATCTATGTATGAGTGGGATTAATGTTAATATAAGTTTTGAATGTCATATTTTCAATTCATTATACTAGATTTGAGGAACTATGAATGTAGTTATTTGGTCTTTATAGCCTATGTGTTATTAATTTTCCTCTGTTGTCCCTACATAATTCAAATTCTTCATCAAGATTTTGTGTTCATATTTGATTAGATCAGCCTTCTCCAAGAACATTTTTATAACATCATCCTTGATTAGGTCACCCTTTTTCCTTGAGCAAGATGTAATTGTCTCCCCTCTATACTAGTTTGTGAGTTTCATGACCTCCTCCTTGAAAATGGTCACCTCTTTGTATCAAGTGCGCATTTTAGAAATTTCATATGTTACTCCAATTGGGGTATGTGCACCCCATGACACTTTCCAAGAGATTACCATTGTGGCAACATAATTCAATATACCAATCGGTGTAGTTATTCTTATGCTCATTCATTTCAATTTAAAAAAATTAATTACTTTAAAAATTTAAATTTCATGTTTTAAGTGTATACATTTTTATTGGGAATTAGTCTACTTTTGCTTTCCTTGTGTTTACAAATTTATGCACTGAATAGATATGTAGTTTTTCAACTACAATCAGCTTATGATCAAGATTATCAGGGTTTACATTTCCTTTTCCTTTTAATCTAGCATTTTTGAATACTAATTCAAAAGGAGAAATTTATAGTACCCTATATTTGGTTTGAGGCACTTAATGAACTTTTTTACAAATTTATTGACATTTTATCTTAAATACATATTTGATCTTATTCACATACATTTCACCATTAAGTATCCTCTCATCATGCGGGTTGTCCCCATTTTCAATTTTAACATTATAAAAACCATTATATTGTATAAAAATTCAATTTACACTCTAGACATACATCACAAATTCTTCGAGTTCAAGTTTCATGACATTTGGACAAGTTTGTAGCTCTTAAATAGGTTCAGCCCCTAACCTATTTGTAATGCTCGACCATATTGGGTTCGTAAGGGCTAATGTAGCTAAAAATGATAACCCATTTATAAGGTCTCTCATCTTCACACCATACAAAGCTAGGGTTTAGGAAAAGAGGAAGATATTTTAGCTTTGTTATGGAAAATCATAACACTCTAGATCCATAGAACAAAATATCAAATCCAGAAAACTTACACAAAGAATTTGAACTGCATTCAATCTTCCTCGGACACATTTGTAACTCCTATAGACAAATTCGATCCATGTACAATCTAAGATATTAGTTAGATTTGGACCCAAAACCTGCCTCTCTAACCTCTCTATATAGATATAGTCACACTATATATAAATAGTGCCCTTCCCTCCATATTTTTAATTGAGCCTTATATAGTGTTGTCATGCAAAATCTATGGCATGAAAAATTGAACTTTAAGCATGACAACTAAGCCCATGATTGAAAATTATGTTTCCCTGTCAATGTAAATCCTTCTTCTAGCTAGTCATCCCTCAATTCAAGCCTCACTTAGGCTTAGAGGAAAGTGATATCAATATTCTTAAGTGTGTTTTAGTGTGCAGGGAAGAGTGCCTATTGTGATTGATGAATTCATTGTGACTCGATGAAAGACAACTTCCTATGGAGGCCTAAAAGGGTCATTTTGGCCACTATGCACTAAGTAAATGCCCACCAGAGTGTACATGGAAAATAAAAATCATCTCGGGGTGATGTCGAGAGAAAATTGAAGATGTTTGAGGTTGTTTAGGAAAATTATTTGATGAAAATTTGATTTAAAACAACTTATGCAAGACCAGGAGGTCATTTTGGGTGTAGGGAATGAAAGCTCCAAATGGTGAAATTTGAATTCTCTGGATGATTATGGGAGTTCTAGAAGGAGTTAGGAGGTAAAAAATAGTCATCGAAATCTCTTGGAATCCTCTCTAAATAAAACATTAAATTTGTTTCAAGACCCAAATATATCTTGAGGTGATTCAAAACATAATAGTTGACCCTCTCATTCAAAGATGAAATATAACCTAAATTTGAAATTTTAGGCATAATTAGTTCTAAATAATGGTTTTAATGATCTCATCAAGTGTTTTTGAACCGAGAAAAATCTAAGGTTTGACCCCAAAACACTTTCCCATTCTCTCGAGGTGGAAATTTCACTCTCGGTGTCCCGATTTAGATACGAGTGGGTTAAAAAAAATTCATAAAGTGACAAGTCACACTTTTTAATTATTTCTATCTCCTTTTCCCCCTAAGGGATAAGATGGATAGAGGGGACACAAAAGTGTGACCCCTTGTCAAGCCAAGATTTTGTCACTTAGCCCTCACAACTTCAGCCCTAGGATGCACAACTTCACTCTGTCACTTGCCCCCTTCATGATAGTTGACCCTTCACTCTTCCACTTGCCACTTTTTCACCTAATATATCCCCACTATCTCCCAGGGGATAAAGGGGACACAAAAATGTGACCCCCTTCTCCCGATTATGCTACGTCACTGAATAGTCACTTTTAGCTCTATATGACCCAATTTTGGCCCTTATAGCTCATTTCTAGCCCCCTCTCTCTCCCAACTCAAACTTTTTCACCCCATCTATAAAAAAAATTCCCTTAGGGTACATATGGGACAAAGGGGTCAAAAAGTGTGACCTCGCCCCTTCTTTACAAATTGTCCCAAATTCAATTAAGCTAGTATGGTCAAATGAGAGCTAGAAAAGCACATTGAAATTAAATTAACTCCATCCTTCACAAAACCCAAACATGTTAAACACTAGTGTTGTTGAAATCTCTCTAACCTCCATTAATCTCTAGACATGTTTTTCATGCTTTCACGAGACTTCCATGGCCAAAAGCGAAGGATTATTCATACCTCCTTAACCATGCACCAAATTCCAGGTGAACTTTGTGCACTCCTCTCCAAAATTCCATCAAGAAACCCCATGGATGCTATGCATAATTTATAGCAACAAGTATAAAATTACAGCCTTGAAAAATTCCTTTTCAAATCTACGAGATCCTGTAAACAAAAACCTTGAAAAATGGATGTTGGTAGCTAAATTGACTAAGTACCAAGAGGAATGAAGGCTAATGCACATGAACACGCACATACATAGGAGTTTAGATAGAACATAGGAGGGCACACATGGACATAGGAAAAGGTAGCACGAGGGACTACGTATACACCGGTAGAAAGAACCAGGACTTAGCTGATTTTTAGAATACGTGCAAAAATACAAAAGGTGAAGATGGAGTGCCCGACCAAGAAAAGGATTAAAGTAGGCTAACTTGGGAAACCAATAAAGGGATAATTGTGGAAAATCACATGCAGATCGAAGGTTAAAGCACATGCATGGATTTTCTTTATTAATAGGAGTAAAGCAAAATATTCTCAGAAGATCTATTATTAGTTGTTTGAAAATACATGCATGTATAGTATGCATGACTATTTTTGGCACGCCTATTATTAGGAGAGTGCATGAGAGGTAAAGGGAAAGTCCCCACCCTTATAAATACTTGATGAATGGATTTTTATTAACGATTTATGCTTGCGGAGTTATGTTGTTCTAGTTTATACCTATGATTGTGTGCATAGCTCGGTACGCTTATGTAATGATTAAGTGATAACTTCCTTTTATGAGAATCAATGGATAATTGTGGTTGGATCTTTGTTGTTCATGAATCTAAGTATGGTGATGTTATAGTGCAATTGATCTTGGTTATTGTTTAAACTATTATGTTTCCTTATTATATGTGTTTCCAAAATGAGGTGAATGAAATGATTATGTATGAATGAATACTTGGTTAGTTATTGTGATAATTATGCATGTTAACATCTTGAAAAACAAACACAAAGGAGGGACTTGGTAACTACGTATGCTTCGGGTGAGCGTTCGATTCGACTAAATGAGGTCTTAACACACATAGCTTATGTGTGTGCTAATTAAGGGCTACATTTTGGTTCCATTTTCGGGACCTCTTTTCAATTTTTCTCGCCAATCTGCATGTAGATGACATATCGAATATATTTGGAGAGTATTGAAAGCTAGGTGGAAGGTGGATAAGACTTATTTGTGTAGAGGTATAGCACTAGGCCTAGGCTTTAATGCACACAAGTGGGTGGAGGATAATATTTATCATGAATTGTATGAGATGTTTATTAGCTTATTTCAGGTATAATTATACCGGTGGCTGGAAGTGTACGCATCGAACAAATATTGGGGTCTAGGATGAGGATTTGGATGTAAAAATATTATCAGACACTTGTTGTTGTAGATGAGGAATGAACTAAAGTTGTAGATTATTGGTAGGATGGTGTGTTGTGTAATTATACATTGGAATACATGATTTCTATGTATTCATACTCGAGGAAGATGTATTTAAGTTTTTGTGCAAGCCCATAGGATCTTATCGATACTTTATCCCTTTAGCTATTAAGATCTTGATGGTAGAAATAGATTTGGAGAGATTCCCTATGGCTAGCTAAATCCCCACCATGCACGGGGTAGGAGATGGTGTGGAGAAGGATGGTGGAGGACCTAGTAGAAGATAGGCAAAGAGAGGACAGGCAACTCAAGTATAATGAAGCTCGAGATTGGGAAATTGAGGCATTATTGTCATTGAGGATAATGATGGCTCGTGAAGGTTTTGAAGCTCTCGTGGAAGATGAGGAGCTATAGCATCTAGCCCTCTCGACTTTGGGAAAGCACAATAGAGAGTCCCCATTAGCTTAGGATGAGATCGCATCGGATGAGAGAGTGAAAATTGTGGGTGTGCATTTGACTCAACACAGTTACCTAGACCTTGCGCTTAGTGTTCCCGGATCCAAGGGTAGGCAAAGATAGAATAGTGGAAGTAATTAGGAAGACACATGTAGATATAATTTTGTGTTGAATCAGGAAGTGCATCAGACTAGTAACACACCCGAGTAGATATCATTTTGTGTTGAATTAGGAAGTGCATCAGACTAATAATGCACCCATGGCAACGCAAATGAGACATTAGTGTTCGGGAGTTGTATTACAGGATTGTTTATAGATGCATCATTGGGGCGAGTATCGGTCGTAGACCATTGGAAGCACTTCGGTAGGAGTTGGGACATCATATATAGTAGGTGTCTAGTTTAGTACTACAACCCAGGGACTCGGGGAAGCTCATCAATTGGGCCACAACTCGTAGTGGAGGGCACAGGAGGCACGGAGGATCAAGTCAACCACCACACAGAGGAATTCTAGTGGAGGTTCGGGATCTGGATCTAATGAATAAGGACCACAACCACCACCACCGAGCCAGCTTCATCGGACCCCACCTCAATAACCACTTCATCGGACACCTCAAGTTTACTTTGATATGTCTCTCCACTTATCATAGTACATAGGTGTGGAGGATGTAGCGAGAGCACATGCATAACTACGAATTACTATGGCGCACGAAAGGGATTACAACTTCAAACAAAAATGCAAGTCAGTTTTCCACAATGCTCCAAGGCGCGCGTATAGTTGAGTACAAGAAATATGACCCACATCGGTGTGTGAATTATGATCCTCCGTGTGTAACATTTTTGGTGAGTTTCACAATCCATAGTTCGAGCATCGAACATCAAGCATGCTTAAGGAAATCAAGTAGGGTTTGTCAAAAAGTTTGAGAGTATGTCACATATTTTAAAACCCTATTTTCCAAATTGTCTTATGATATCCATCCCGGTCAGAAAACATCATGGTTTTTAGGGGTTTTTCGACTCAATCCAAATGACATTATCTCATAAGATGTATACTAATCCACATAAGGCATTATAAGTAGCTCTACACGTTGAAGTAGTCGAAGTGTAGACACGAGTCGATAATTTTCTAGAATCACATATATCATCTATAACGAAGTAGTTGGAGAAGCTCTTTACCAACTCCATGCATGAGAATAAAAGTGGTATATGGTGCATT
Source organism: Taxus wallichiana var. yunnanensis (assembly GCA_018340775.1). Taxonomy (NCBI): domain Eukaryota; kingdom Viridiplantae; phylum Streptophyta; class Pinopsida; order Cupressales; family Taxaceae; genus Taxus; species Taxus wallichiana. Next base: position 680,296,208 of record CM031240.1, on the reverse strand, counting down.
GATTGTGATGTTGAGGACCACACTAAGGATAACTTTGCCCATTCACAATAGTGCACACGTTGTTACAATCTTGTAAGCTTTGTCATAAGAATTATTATGTGCAAAAATTCCCACTCTTGCGATGCATGATTCGAAGAATGTGTCTATGTATTATAAGATTTGCGATGCCCATACCCATGATATAGTTGATTATGAACCCGACTAACCATATCCATGAATCCATTGAAATAGGATTGTGCCAAATGAGTGTGGCGAACGGATTAAAGGAACAAGAAGGAAAAAATAATGTTAAATGCAATCAATGGGGATAATAGGAATGGAGGATTTCGAGGAGGATATTGAGGTCAAAGTCATGGTGGCGGTAGAGGTAGATTCACACAAGGAACTTGTTACACTTGTGGGTCCCCTTATCATTACCAGTATAAATGTCTATAGAATATAGTCTACACATGGTGTGGGAAGTAATATAAGTTAGATGATTGTCTCGATCTGTATGAACACATGAGAAAGGACAAGAATAAGGATAATGGTGTAGGGATAATCAAGGTATAATGTGTGAATGCTTGACCGGTGGATTCCTAAGAAAATGCCTGATCTAGAGTTGTAACCCATGTTGGTGACTATACACATGGATGCAAAGAGATAATGCTTGAGTTGCTTAGAGAACCAGACTTTCGAGGCACTCCACGGATACAAAGGAGACAAAAGAGATACAAAGGAGACAAAAGAGATACAAATGAGTCATGCTTGGAAGGAAAAAGAAAAGGGAAAGTTGGTATACATGATTGATGATGAAGAGGTGGAGAACTTAGATGTTAGCCACACAGAGGGTGCGCGAGGTCATGGAATCTGCGGATGAAAAGGAACATGAGTACCATGCACCCATGAAAACAAATAAGGTAAACATTAGTATTGAAGATGTGCCCAAGAAGGCCATTATTGGCAATTACTAGTATGAGCGGGAGGTAGAAAAGGTCATTGAGATCTAACGTGACTTCCAAGATTTGTTCTTGTGAGGTTACCATGAGTTGAAAGGAGTGCACCCCTCATTGGGAGAAATGAAGATTAAGCTAAAGGAAGGCACATGACCTATGACGAAGAGGCCTTATAGGATGAATCCAAACCTATGTGTGAAGGTAAAAAAATTGATAAGATGCTTAGGTCTAGAATTATTGATCCAATTGAAGAGTCCGAGTGGGAAGGGCCTTATGGCTATCGATGCTCGAAAGATGGGCGATTAAGATTTTTGTGTACTATAGAGAATTGAATGCTTCATGTGTCATATATCCTTTTCCCACACCTTACACCGATGAAATCCTCGAAGGAGTTATAGGGTGTGAGATTTATTCTTTTGCGAGATGGGTGTTCGGGCTACCATAAGGTACACATTGTGCATGAATACTAGGAAAAGACCTCTTTCACCACCGATTGGGGTAGTTTTGCTTCTACGATCATGCCTTTTGGGTTGAAGAATGCACCCATCATGTTATCGCATGATGTTGTGTAGGCCTTTCATGATTTCATTCACAAGTTCTTGCATGTGTACCTAGATGATTGGATTGTTTATGGATTAGTTAAAGATCATTGTGAAAATATAAGGCTCATGTTTGAGAGATGCAAATAGTTAAACATCTCTTTAAACATTAAAAAGTGTATCTTTGCTACACCATTTTGCACCTTTCTTGGACATATAATTTGTAAATAAGGATTGTTGGTGGATCCCATGAAGGTTGCAATAATATTGGGGTTAGAAGAGACTACCAAGCATAGTGAAGTAAGTTGATTTTTGGGGCATACTGCTACTACAAAAAAATATTAAGGGATATGCAAATATTGTTGCACCTGAAAGCGTTGCTTTCAAAGCTAAAGGAAATTTCATTGGGGTGACACGTAACAATAGGCATTTGAGACATTGAAGGAGAATCTTACCACTTTGCAACTATCTCGTGCTTTCCTTCTTGAACAAACCCTTTCATGTACATGTTGATGCCTTTGGTATGATTATTGATGCGGTGTTGGCCTGACAACTGGTGAAGGTAATGTAGACCATCTTGTTTGTTTTGCAAGTAGGAAGCTACCCACATAGCGTAATTACAACACAACCGAGTGTGAGGCATTGTCTATTATCTACATGCTTCATAATTTTTGACAATACTTGTTGGTCACCCTGTTCATATTTTATACAAATCATATGGCATTGAAATATTTGGTCAACAAGCCTATTTTCAAGGGTGTATATGTAGGTGGATACTTATCTTTCAGAGTTTGATTTCATAGTAGTTGTAAAACTAGGAAAGAGCAATTCAGGGTCTTATCATTTATCAAGGATCAATTCTAGTGAGGATGCGTAGAGTATTGAGGACACTATGTTTAACACGTAGTTGTTTGGGTTAAATCATGCTCACCCGATATGGAGGATATTGCAGTATTTTTGTGCACTAGACTTGTGTTTGAAGGCATGAAGACATTGGAGAAGAAGCAACTTGTTATTCAAGTTGTACCTTATCAACTAATTGAAGGTGATTTATACAAGATGGGTAGAGATGATATCTTGTGTCATTGCATGTTTGAGCATGAGCATGAAGCCATTATGGAGGAGGCTTATGGAGGTATTACAAGAGGACATTATGCATCTAATGTGATTGTGTGTAAGATCCTTATGGCTAGCCTTTGGGGAAACTTTATACAAAGAGACTAAGGCATTTGTGAAAGCATGTGATCATTGTCAACGTGTTAGGAAATCTAGAAGTAGAGATGAAATGCCCTTGAGAGATATTACGAGTGCATAACCTTTTGAGAAGTGGGCTATTAACTTTGTAGGACCTATTAAACTACTTACGTGCGGGGTGGAGTGCACTACATTATTACATGCAAAAATTATTTTACTAGGTGGGAAGAGGTTGCACCTACAAAGGATTGCACTATAACCACAATAGCAAGGTTCCTATGGGAAAACATTATTAGTAGGTATGGTTGTCCATTAAGCTTGAAAAGTGATAGAGGAAATCATTTCTTGAATGAGACAATCATAATTTTGTTAGCAAAGTTTATGGTGGCACACCATAAAACTACTCCTTATCACCCTCAAGATAATGACATTGTAGAAGCTTTCAACAAGATCTTGGGCCAAACTCTTATGTAGATTTTGATATTGGAAGAAAGGATTGAGATGATAAAGTGTTAGTTGTACTTTGGGCTTACATGACCACTTATAAAATATTGAACAAGGCCACACCCTTTTAGTTGGTATTTGGCATAGAGCGTACTACCAACGGAATTTTGCTACCATCCTGCATATTACGCATACGTAGGTGGATTAGATGATAAATAATATGTTAAGGAGCACATTGATAAACTAATGCAACTAGATGAGCGCACCATTGCACATTGGATCCAGAAGATTGAGAAGGCAAGACAAAAGGCATGATATGATAGGCACATTAAGAACAAGACATTTAAAGTTGGCAAGATGGTCCTTCTCTATGACTCCAAGTTTGCACACCACCCAGGGAAGTTGAAGGTACATTGGTTGGGACCTTTTGTAGTAACCAAGATACTCGAATCAGGTGCATGTTAATTATAGGTGTTGGATGGTAATTTGTTGCTTGGTTATTTCAATGGGAGTAGGCTGAAGCAATACTATAAATAAGTTTCTTAGTGTTTGTAATAAGGCAACACTTCCATTTAGATTAGGTTTCCCTTTCTTGTTTTGTGTTTTTGCATTTTAGTTATTTGTTTTCCTTGTTTTGTTGTAATAAGCATGTTAGAGCACATGAAGTTGATTCCTATCACTTGAGTTCATGCACGAGAGGATTGTGCATGCTTTTAGTGTGGGGTGAACAAGGTTCATATGCATGGAAAAGAGATCTTGTTGGTGTTAGGAATTGTGGGGAAGTTTATGGAGTGAGCGGGTGATGGTATAAAGGTGGAATGATGTTTCCAAGATACACGTAGAGAAAAAGAAAGAGGTATCACAAGTGTTAAGGATGATGGTTCTCATGAAGAATTTATCGAATAAAGACCACGCGAGGAAGAGATCATGCGATGTAACATAAAGTAGGAAACACTAGGATGGACTACTTGGTATGAAGCGTAGAAGGAAGATGTGTTGTAGCATAAGTAAGCACACACGAGGATGGTACATGTGGATTGAAAGTAGTATGCACACCAAAAGGTTATGACTATAGTGCATTGATAAAAGTAGAGAAAAACATGGAAAAATAAAAAAGTGTAATTAAAGTTGCATTATGGTTTGGTAGGTGACAGCATTTAATGTGATGAAAATTTAGAAACCTATAAATGGGGCATTGGGGAGAGTTCATTTTCACCTTACCTTTCGAAGAACTTAGATGTTTCTAAGTGCAAATTGTGTGATTTCATGTGAATTTGAGTGCAAACCAGAGAAAATCGAGCAACCTAGATCTATAAAACACGTGGCTTGGTAGTGGAGCTCCTTTAGAATGAATTTGGAAGCTTGAGTAAGGTGTAGGGGTTGTTTTCTAAGTAGGATTTGTAGAATTTTGAGGAGTTAGGGTTTGCAGATTGATGAGGATATAACAAACTTGAGTTAAGGCACAAAATTTGAGAAAGAGTAAATTGGGAAAGTGGATAAGGAGAAAAGAGCAGACTATTTGACACGAAGGTTGAACGTGTGGATTTCAGGCACCAAAGGCACAAAAGGATAATATTTGAGAAAATGGGATTTTCGCATGACATAACACTAAGGAAACCATTAACTTGTGTCAACCAAGGTGAAAGGAAATGGCAAGGTGAAGGCCATGATTGAGGACATACGGGAAGAGTGGTATACGGAAATGCAATACCTAAAGGTGTCATTATGGGTCGGGATCGGGGTCCCATATAAGGAAGATAAATGTTAGCGACTATAACCATCGTTCGGATTCAAACGAGCGTGAAATAGAAATTGAGTTGATTTAGAGAATGAGTGAGAGGACTGTGGATGATAAGCCCATCTATGATGATACGAGATACTAAGTTTTGAGCGGCATGGGAGCCCTTGAACTCTACGATATCCCCTATTTTGGTAAACTTTGATCAAATTTATCATTGGATTATGTCGTGGTTCCATGAGGATTACTTCTATTTTATGGGAAGAAGGATGTGCCTTACTGCACACTTGATTGGAAAAGTTACTGGCCTCAGAAGCTCGGGTGTATAAATTACAACTGACATGGATGATGATTATGGGGTGAAGATCATTGTCACCACCTTGAAGTATCGCCAAGAGAGGGCATGCAATGGACATCAAAAAACTTACTAACCCTGTTGTGAAAATGGTCGCACGACTAATTACAAAGTTGGGAGCTCAAGCATGGTGGACACGATTGAATAAATTATGGCTTCACATAGAGAGGAAGATAGGTGAGGGAACTACTTATAACCTTGTTGGATTTATTCTTGAGGAAATTATAGAGGAAACACATGTTGGAGAGAAGATAACCTTTGGATTTATTCTACTTTTTATTGTCTTCTCAAAGATTGGGGTGTCAGATGGACATAATGATAAAATGTGGAAGTTTCCCCGAGAAAATAAGTTTCCCTGAAAGAGATTCCTTGAATACACTCATGACAGATTAATAATGTGTATAAGTTAAGGGTGGACATATGATACAAATGGATGCGTGGAGCATTTAGACAAGAGTGGCACATTTCAAGCGAGTTATCCTCACAGTTGGAAGGGAAGGCAGATTTTGTAGTGTATCAACACTTCTACCTCGACATGTTTTAATTGAAAGATAAAATAAAGGGTCATTGGTGCAAACTTCCATTTGCTTTTATAGCACAATACTTCTAGACATCGGTGAATAGGTTCTTAGAAGCACACAAACTAAAGTTTGATGCAGAAGAAGTAGATTTTGAACATCATACACTGCACAAAATGTATGTCTATCATGACAAGAGTGCATATATTGAGACAATGATATTAGATGATATCAATATCAACTCCATTACTTTGGATTGGCAATCAAGAGGCCATGAAAATCTATATCTATTTGAAACCAAGGATGGTTGATGGGAAGTATGTGGAGAATGATTTAAATATCCTTAAAGCACCTAAAGGAAGAAAAATGGTAGGAATGAAAAAAACCCGTGAAGAGACTCCCCCTTAGAGAAGAAAAAGAAGAAGAAGAAAGTGACAAAGAGGAAAAACACAAGGAAGCGGGAAAGGCACAAGTACATCTGTTGTGAAGCCTAAGTCATCTGAAGTAGAAAGTCCCAAAAATAATAATATGCACATGAAGAAAAGAAACCAAAGTGGTTTTGAGTGAAGAGACTGAGGAGGAAGAGAATTATGGAGAAGATATGCCTCACATATCTCCACTAATTCACACTCTGGAGGATTCAGAAGAGGAAGAGTGTGGTGCACATCGTGAAAAATAACCACGAGTTAATAAAGAAGCGAAAGGGCCGAAGAATAATAATGAAGAAGGCCACGTAAGTCCCATGTACGAGAAGGTGCGAGAGGAGAACATGAAGAAAATGAGTGCGATGTTGAGTGTGATGCCCGGTGCAATATTGAGTGTGAATTTGGACATGATGAAGAGGAAGAAAAGAAGGATGATGAAGGAGAGATAGGTGTATGAAGGTATCTTACACTAAAGATACCAATGAAGCCCCAAGGGAAAGGAAGGAAGCCAAAACATACACCCCAGGGGTCTTATAATGAAATATATATTAATGAGCCTTGAAAGGTTTTGCGTGTGCAATATCAAAGTTTGGTGGCCACATAAGATCTCTTATGTTGGTCATTATTTGACAAGAATGAAGCCCTATCACATACCGAAATATGCTCTCATGGGCATAACAATCACACATGGAAGAGCTAGATTTTAAGGTCAACACACATGCATTATCGAGACCAGGATCAAGCTAGCTCCGGGAGAGGCTTTCCCCATGGTTGATGCACAACTACTTACGGATGAATAGACATGTAATACACTTAATAAATTATCATCAGAAGCGGGGATAAGAATTTTTGACAAGGATTGCATCATAAAGAGGTTGCATGGCTACGAGATCAAGGAGAAATATGACACTATTGTGTAGGTGAAGCGGGAGTTAAGAGAGGAGAAGGGAAGAATGTGCACAACTTATAAGAAGGTGAAAGGAATTGCAAATATTGTAAGTGCCATACCCTAGCCTTACGGTGAATGCCAAGGAGGAGTATGAGACAAGGCTTCTTTACTTGGAAGACTTAGCATGGATGCTCTCTCAAGAGTAAAGGAAAATAAGGGGACTAATTGCAAAGGAGATAGCCACGCAAAAGAAAACAAACATAGAGAAAATTGAGGCTCATCTTGCATGCAATACGAGGAACTTATTGTAGAGGCTATGAAGGCTACGTGAAAGGAAAATTTTGTTTTTGACCAATGCCAATATTTTAACTAAGTATTGAACATGCGACTACAAATGATGAGGCGAACTAAAGGAAATCTAAGCCAAAATGAGGAATAATAGGCTTGAGAGGGAAAAGTTGTTGGCAAAAGTGGAACAAAAGCGGGATTATATATCACTTTTGAAGACCACACTCAAAGATAAATTGAAAGAAAATTTTCCCCAGGTGACGTGTAGGATGGATGTCTTTGGATGATGCGACCAAAAGTTAGAAAAATTGGTCATCGAGTTGAAGGGAAGGTTTACACACTCACTCCTGAAGAAGTACACGACATAGTTAATGTCACACCGGTTAAGGAAACAAAGGAGTTGGAGGGTTCAGGAGTTGGAAAAGATATTAGTTAAGGAATTTCTAGTGCTCCTACCTCCTATTGAAATAAATTTGATTCTTTAGCACAAGCCATATTGTTTCATTCATTCATTCTTCAAGGCATTATTTGGAGTCCTGCATTCTTTACTACGTGTTGCCGAGGACAAAAAACACACCTAGTGTGGGGTAATGTTGGTTTCTAAATTGATTAAGTGCCAAGAGGAATGAAGGTTAATGCATAGGAACATGTGCATGCATAGGAGTTTGGATAACACGTAGGAGGGTGTGCACGGACATGGGACAAGTTAACACACAAAAGTGCACATACATAGGCAGAAAGAACGAGGACTTAGCCGATTTTCAAAATACAAGCTAAAAATAGAAAATGTGAAGATGGAGTGCTGACCAAGCAAAGGATCAAAGCAGGCTAACTTGGCGGATAAGCAAAGGGATAATTGTGGAAAAACACGTGCGGATCAAAGGTTAAATCACATGCATGGATTTAACTATTAACAAGAGTAACGCAGAATATTCTCGGAAGATCTATTATTAGATGTTTGTAAAAGCATGCATGTATAGTACGCATGACTATTTTTGGCGTGACTATTATTAGTTCCTACCTCCTAGTGAGAATACTATAGGTTTGAATGCGGCATATTAATTTTTCAAAAGTGGCCAATAAGAAGCTTTTATTTTTCTAGCTTTGTCATATTCTAAAGTTATGACTAATTTTAAACATTTTTAAATTAACATATTTATTTTTCTAGCCAATTGATTGGTGTTGAGGGTGATGTGACTATTTTTAGTCTTATTGCCAAAACAATTTTATAACATTTTAAGATGATAAAATTTTAAAGTGACAAGTGTCCTATCATTTATATCGATTTTGACACTATTTATGAGAATCATTAATTCAATTCAATACATGATGTGACCATTTTTAGTCTTATTGCCTAAGCAATTTTCTAACATTTTAAAATAATAATAAAATAAATAAACATTATTAATTATACATTAGAATACAATATCCACATTCATAATACATATTAATTATAATATAATATTATAATACATAAATAAAAACATAATTTTACAATTATTAGTATAATCATATTGATATTTTATTTAATTATTATAAATAATTATAAACACACAATACACATAACAATATTAAATTCCATATTTAAAAATATATATAATAAACATATTATTTGTATAATTAATAATTACATTATATTAGTAATAATATTATATAATGTATATTAATTATACATAAATACTATTAACTATTTTATTATATTTTTATATTTTATAACAAACACAACTTATTTAAAATAAATATAATACATATTACTTTATTAATAAAATTTATAAATCTATGTTTTATACTTTTCATTATTTAAAAGTATACTTATAAATTTTGGTGGTTTTAAAAATAATTATTTATAAAAATATTAATTATAAACATATTAATTAAATTTTTGTGTCTACTCCAAACATTATAAAAGTATACTGCATATATATGCTAAATTGTTATGCCACCTATTTCGATGTTCAAGTGATTAGTATACCATATCCAAGATATATGATTATGATTGCAATTTTTAGAAAGATCATTAGAGAAGCCTCTGATATTTGTTTTGCGGTACTTAAAAGCTTCAAATAGGTAAATTGCCTTGAAACCTCTACAACATTTTACAACGTCCAAGGTCCATTTTTCTTATGTCCTTTCAGCGCTAAGCAATAAATCATCTAACCAATTAATCAAATTTATATCAAACTACTTGTAGCATACATGGCGAGAACTGCCACCTGCACGGCTCTTGTTAGGAGAGTCAATGGGTGGTGAAGGGTTTTAGAAAGATCATTAGAGAAGCCTGATATTTGTTTTGCGAAAAAAGCTCCTTGAAACCTACCAACATTTAAATTTTTCTTATGTCCTTTCGATGAGTAAGCAATAAATCGTCTAACCTCAAATTTATATTATTGTAGCATCATACATGGCGAGAAGCTGCCGCATGATCTTGTTAGGAAGTCGGGTGGTGAAGGAAAGTCCCCACCCCTATAAATACTTGATGAGTGGCTTGTTATTTTATTATTATTCATGATTAAACGCTTTTGACCGAGCTATGAACCGGGCGAGGCCCCAACCATACAAAGAGAAGAAAAGAGAAGAAGAAGAAGGGAGAAGGGTGGGCTGAAAATAGCCAACCGGAAGAAGGGAGGAGGAAGGAGAAAGAAGAAACAATGTCGGCAAGAACCAACATCGGGAAGAACAGGAGAGAAGGGAAGAGACCAAAGAACACCGAATAAACAACGCCACCAGAGGAAAAACCAAAATATCAATGGTACTGAGTACCCACACGAAGATTTACTTCCCGAAGAAGAAGATTGAATGCGTCGCCAACACGATCTTTGAGCTCATTCCACTTGTTTCTATTGTGTTCTACCTTTTCTCGCCTATTTAGGAGCAACTTTGTTGGACCCTAGACATGTGGAGGGCCTGCGCTCATTTGGGGACTTGCCTTTGGATTTTACCTTTGAAGTTGTGTTGATGAGGCACGTGGAGGCTTCCGGCTCTTCCCATGCTTAGACTTTTCAACGGCCAGTGTAACTTTCTTAGGCTCTGACCACGTGGAGAGCCTTATTTGAGAATCTTTTTTTCGCTTGTTTCTATTGTGTTTTTCCTTTTCCACCTATTTAGGAGCAAATTTGTTGGACCCTAGACATGTGGAGGGCCAACACTCGTTTGGGGACCTGCCTTTGGATTTTACCTTTGAAGTTGCGTTGATGAGGCACGTGGAGGCTTCCGTTGGCTCTTCCCATGCTTAGACTTTTCAACGACCGATGTAACTTTCTCAGCTCTGACCATGTGGAAAGCATACGCTCATTTAGGAATCTTTCTTTTAAGCATCATACCAAAAGTGCACCGAAGAGACATATGGAGGCTTTCGCTGGCATTTTTTATACTTAGCTGAATTGGGCCTCGAGTTAACAATAAACCGCCTGGCTTCGAGAAGGGACGAGTATTGGAAGACTTCAGAGAGACGGTGGTGATCAATTTCAGTTGTCGTGGCCTCTTCCGAAACTCGCAGTGCAGATAAACAAAGGGGAATATCAAACACGCCATATGTGGAGGACATGAGACCATATTGCTAACTTGAAAGTGAAGCTAACGACTAAAAAATAAATGCTCGCACGAGGAGCTATGTGTCATTTCTGCAGGGAAGCAAACCGCTCGTGTGAAATGATAGAAGGGAGCCCTCACCACACCTTTGCATCACTATAAATTTTAATGGCTGTAGGATAATCAATCACTTGGTTGGCAAGAAGATCCACGACATTATTAGCTTCTCGAAAAACATGTGTGATGTGCCAACTGCTAAGTTTCCTGAGCCAATAGAGGATGTTGGAAATGAATGGGTTGAGTTTCCAAGAGGGGGCAACCCTTTAGCAATGGCTTGTATGATGATTTGGGAGTCCCCTTCGATGAAAAGTGAGTCACAACCAGAGTGGATGGCTAGTTTAACACCTTCCAGGAGTGCTTGAGCTTCGACCATATTGCACGTATAGTCCCGAAGGGGGAAAGAGCCAGCTGAAATAAGGAAACCTTTATCACTTCTGAGGATGCAACCGACACCTGATTTACTAGGGTTACCCCTGGAGGCCCCATCGAAATTCAATTTCCAAGAGCCCAAAGGGGAGGGCGCCATTTAACACTCCTTCTTTTAAGATATCTCCACTTGGGAAAGGCCACATTTGACGATGGAACCGGAGCTGGGGATTTTAATGAGGGGCCAAGATTTCCTGATGACAACATCACATGAGGAGAAAAGAGGATTATTATGGCTATTTTTACTAACTTTTTTAGAGATGGCCACTTCTAATTTGACAAGAAAATCAGCAATTCAGAAGACTACTCACGGAAAAGACGCAAGTTACGCTCCCACCAAATGTGCCAAATTAGGAAGAAAGGAGCTATGGCCCAAATAGAACTGAGGGAGCTCTCTTGTCCCATCTTGGGCCAAGAAAGGAGAGTATCAATGATATTGTTACATGGAGCCCAAGCTAAATTAAGCTTAGCTAAAAGCCAGTTCCAGCTCTCGGAAGCAAAAGTGCAGAAAAGGAGAAGATGATCAATATCCTCCTCAACTTCCCCACAAAGAACACATTTAGAAGGACCGAAAATCCCCAAGATCTTCTGCACAACTGAGTGAGGATTTTCCTTTTAAGAACAAGCCAGCCAAACAATGCTACTTTGGGTAAGATGGAGGGATTCCAGTAGCCGTAGGAATAGGGAGTACCTTTACCAGACATGGAAATAAGCTTTGCATAACCTGCTTTCACAGAATAGGAACCCGTAGAAGCACCAAGCCAAATTAAATGATCCTCGCTATCTTTAAAGGAAGTAGTTCTAGACGAAAGAGCCTCCATGAAAGAGGATGTCTCGAGAGGGGAAGTGCACAAGGGTGGCGATATCCTTCCAAAGCCAAGAAGGTGAGCCATCATGATGTCTGTGACCATAATCAACAACAGAGTTGCCCCAAGAGGCCCTAGAAACATTCATAATTCTATTGAGATTGGGAATAAGATTCAAAGGTGGATGTCCATTCCAACTATCCTCCCAAAAATCAGTCAACCTACCATTGTTGACCTACCAGGAAACCGAGTCCGTGATTAGAAATCTATAGTTGCAAATGAAGTTCCAAATGTGGGACCCTTTGGGGAGTTCAGTACTAGAGAGAAAAAGTTCAGGATGCGTCCAACCTCCAGATATTTATGGGAGAGCACTTGAAAAACCAACCTCTTGGCATCCGATAAAAAGTTCCAAACAAGTTTTGCACCTAGAGCAGAGTTTTGAAGAGCGAGGTCCATTATTCCCAAACCGCCTAAGGATTTGGGAAGTTTGATAGTTTCCCAAGTTGACCAAGTGAAATTTTCTATCTTCGTTGTTCCCCTACCACAAAAAGGATTGGATGATCTTTTCGAATTTTTTCAAGACTGATTTGGGGATCAACAAAACCGAGAGCATGTAGATTGGGAGAGCTAGGAGGACAAAATTGATTAGAAGAGCTCTGCCTTAGCTAGAGACAGCCATTTTCCTTTCCAAGAATGCAATCTCGACGAGAGAGAATTGAGGAGATCATCCCAGAGATTAGCCTTACCTTTACCATAAAAAAGTGGAATACCCAGATATTTTTGAGGAAGGGCACCCACTGCAAAACTCAGAGTTTCCTTGATTCTACACTTGCAAATGAGGAGAGACATTGAAAAAGAAGATAACAGATTTATGAAAGTTGATTACGACTAGCCACAAGTGAATAAGAATTTAGAATATAGGATAGGTTGTGAGCTTCAGGATAGAAGCTTGGTGAAAAAAGAAAGGTGTCATCCGCAAACTGCTGGTGCAAAAGGGGAGGTAGATTGGTGGTGATGGAGATACCCGTAAGGGAACCATCACTAATCGCTGATTTGATACCACGACTCAAAGCTTCAGCGATAAGGAGAAAGAGAAACGAAGAAAGAGGGTCCCCTTGCCTTAAACCCCTGCAGCTACTAAAGAAACCTTCCGCTGAACCATTAACTAGAATGGAGAAGCTTGGAGAAGAAATGCAGTTGAAGACCCAATTACAGAAATGGATACTGAAACCCATAGCTTGAAGAGATTTAAGAAGGAACCTCCAATTGATGCGATCGTAGGCTTTACTAAAGTCCAATTTAATCATCATGCCTGAGCGTGAGGAAGAGTGAAGAGTATGAATTAACTCATGCGAGATGATGATACCATCCACGATGGATCTCCCAGGAATGAACCCACTTTGTTCATGTGCAACAAGTTTATGAAGAAGGGGCTCATTCTGGAAGCTATGGATTTTGAAATAATTTTATATGAAGTGTTGCACAAGGATATGGGCCGAAAGTCATCCAATTTCTCAGCCGAGACTTTTTAGGAAACATGCAAATTAAGGTGTGATTCAAGGCTCCAAGGATCTTACCAGAGTGACGAGATTCCTCCACGGCGAGCCAGACGTTGTCTCCAATGATATCCCAAAAATCTTGGAAAAAGGAAGCAGGAAAGCCATCTAGACCGGGGGCTTTGTCCCTTTGCATAGAGAAAACAATCAATCGAACCTCCTCCTTGGAAAAGGGGAAAGGAGCTTATCATTGTCATCAACATCAATCAACTTTGGAATCTGCGCTAAGAATGGAAGTTGAGCGTCCAAAGAGGAGACACTGTCACCATTCAAAATTTTTTGGAAGTGAGACACAAACTCAACTTTAATCTGGGATTGGGAGGAAATCAACGAATTGTCCTCCAGCATCAGGGAGGAGATGTAGTTAACATTTCTTCTGGCTTTAACCGAGGCATGGAAGAATTTAGTGTTTTTGTCCCCATCAGCCAACCAGACTTCACATGACTTTTGTCTCCAAAAGGTTTCTTCTTTTAAAAGGAGGTCACCCAGTTCACTAAGTAGAGATTTTTCTTTGAGAAAGTCATCCTGATGCATACCGAATCTAAAAATGATTCATTGAGGGTTCGGATTTCATTCTCAACTCTTAATTTTTCTTGAAAAATGTTTTTGAAGTTGGAGGAGTTCCATTCGGTCAGATGAGCTTTGAGCAAAGAAAGTTTTTAGAATAAACATCCATGTCCCTGACACCATTGAGGAAGCCCACCAAGTTTTAATAAGAGACTGGAGGGAGGGATCCTGCATCCACATTCTCAATTTGAAGGGGGAACGATGAGGTGGAAGGTCGAAAGAGATGTTGAGAGATAAAGGAAAGTGATCGAACCGGAAAGAGGATTGCTTTGAGAAAAATTATGTGATCCAGGCAGCAATTCTAGTGGTGCAACTTCCAGAGACCATAACTTTTGCACCGTAGCTCCGATTGACTCCGTTCAAAAGGCAACGGAAAGCTTGGAATGTGTAGAATGTGATGAGAAGGTGCTGAACTTTGTTCGGCAATGTTTGACCCCCGAAATCCACGTTTAAGGGGCCCAAATTGTGATTTTTGTACTGCTGTCTAAAAATAGTAAATTCTAAAAATAGTATGTTTCACAAAATTAGTGCACATGTAAGTCTTGGAAGATGAAACACCTCGTCTCCCTCGAGACTGGTGACCTTCCACATCTTTCTAGGTGTCCTTTCATATTTATAAAATTATTATAAATACATATGTAACCGGAAGAAGAGATAGACATCTCTTGGCAGAGATAATTGATGTATTTTGAAGTCTTTGAGTAATTTACATCTCTTTTCAGAGATAGTTGTTTTGCAATTCATTTGGCACATTTGTTAATCTGTTCCTTAAGTCTGAAACCCCTCGGTTTTGGATCAGTGGTATCAGAGCTAAGTCGTCTTGAGAGTGTATGATCCCCAGAACGAGGTCGGGATATAAAAAGCTTGGGTGGTCCACACACAATCCTTCAGAATACTTGCCTGTTCGCTGCAGGCGACCTCCAATGGCGGACAACACCAGGATGGATGATCCTCTCAAAAATATGGTGAATGAAGCTCTTAGGGAGCAAAAGGATCAGATGCTACAACAATTCACCCAAATTCTGCAACAACTACAAGTAGGAAATCATGCCTCCTCATCTGTAAATCAGTCCTTTGGTGCCCCGACTCCATTCAAGGTGCAAGTAAATTTCGACATTCCTATTTTTGAAGGTAAGATCAATTCTGATGCAGTAGAGAACTGGTTGGACCAATTGACCTCATATTTTTCTGTCAATCAATTTACTGATAAGGAAAAGATAACATTTTCTCTATTGAAATCATCTCTTGCTGTCAAAAATTGGTGGGGTGTGTATAAGAATGGGCTCGAAAGGGATGAGCTAGGAATCACAGAGGAACCCACATGGAATGATTTCGTGGATGCCATAAAGGAAGAATATTACCCTGTTGGGGCCTATGATGATCTGTACATACAGTGGCAGCAACTTCGTCAAGGTAAGGACCAGTCGGTTCAAGATTATACTGACAAATTTCATTCTTTATCTGCAAGATTGGGCATTCAAGACACAGAACAACATAGGATTCTAAAATATCGCAGTGGCCTACAATGGAGCATCCGAGAGGACTTGGAATTCTTTCAGTTTCAAACCCTCGGCGAGGCATACAAGTTTTCAGTCAAGATTGAACAAAAGCACAAAAGGAGGACTGCTAGGAACCAACCCGTGAGGGGGAAGAATGATAAAGAAGGCCAGACCCGAGGTCAAGGTTGGAAACAGAAGGAGTCGCAAGGAAATAAGATGCAGAAGGAGAAGACAGGGAAGTGGTGCGACCTCCACAAAACAAATCGCCACTCCAAGGAAGAATGTCGAGCCATCAAGTCCTTACTCGCCGAATCATCTTCTTCAACACTCTCTGCACCAGCAGTTACAGACCCTGAGGTCAAGGATGAAGATGATGAAATTATAGATGCTGATCCAGATGTGATCATTGCCACCTCAAAAGTCAAGAATATGGATGAGAAGGAAAGGCTCTTCCACTCCAAGCTCTGGGTAAAAGGTAAGCCTCTGCATTTTATCCTTGATAGTGGAAGTCAGAAGAATTTAATTTCTGTTGATGTTGTAAAAAGCCTAAACCTCCCTGTAAAGCCACATCCCCAGCCATATAGTATCGGGTGGTTAAACCCAGGAAGAGACCTCCAAGTCACACAACAATGCCTCCTTCCATATGCCATCAAGCCCTTCCATGATGAAGTCATGTGTGATGTTGCTCCATTAGATGTTTGTGATGTGCTCCTAGGCCAGCCATTCATGTGGGATAGACATGGCATCTATGAGTCACGACCTAGAAGGGTCACCATTACCATTGGGAGTCGACGTTATCGGATACCTGAGGTCATTCCCCCAAAATCTGTCTCCCTCATCAGTGCCAAACAATGTAAGAAGTTAGTGGAGAAAACCAAACAGTTTGTCGTCTTGATGATCAGGCCAAAACCTACAAACAAAATTGTTGCAGCCTCCATGAACATGCACTCAATACAGCAACAGAAGCAGCTCAACCAAATCATAACTGAGTATGATGATCTATTCCAGACACCTAAAGGAGTGCCATTTCAGTGTCAGGTAAAACATGTTATTGATTTGGTCCCGGGGTCTCCTTTACCCAATAGCCCTGTGTACCGCAGGTCAGTCCTTGAAAATGAGGAGATAAAGAGGCAGCTCCAGGAATTGATTCAAAAGGGACATATTAGGCCAAGCTCTTCACCTTGTGGAAGTCCAATTATCTTGGCGCCAAAGAAGGATGGAACATGGAGACTTTGCATAGACTATCGGGCTTTGAACAAAATCACTGTGAAGAATCGCTACCCCCTCCCAAGGATTGATGATTTGCTGGACCAGCTCCGCGGTGCAAAATTTTTCACCAAAATTGATCTCAAATCTGGCTATCACCAGATCCCTGTCGAGCCCACTGATGTTTGGAAAACTGCATTTAAGTCTCGTGAAGGCCTATTCGAATGGTTGGTCATGCCTTTCGGACTAACTAATGCACCTGCAACATTCATGCGGATGATGGACAACATCTTGCGGCCCTACACCAATTCCTTCGTAGTGGTCTACCTAGATGATATACTCATTTATAGCCCGACCTGGGAGAGGCATCTGCAACATGTTCAAGAAGTACTTCAGACCCTCAGGAAGCACAGACTGTATGCAAATCTGGATAAGTGCACATTTGGGATGACAAAGGTCCAGTACTTGGGTTACGTCGTGGATGAGGAAGGAGTCCATGTCGACCGGAGAAAATTCAGGTTATTCAGAGGTGGCCTACCCCAAAGAATCTTACAGAGCTTCGTAGCTTCCTGGGCCTTGCCAATTTCTATCGCCGGTTTGTCTTGGGTTTCTCACATATTTCCTGGGCACTCAATCAGGTGACTAAAGGAGGGAACAAGGCTAAATTTCAATGGGGGGAAGCGCAACAGAAAGCATTTGAAGGGCTGAAAGAAAGGTTATGCTCAACCCCTGTCCTTTCCCTTCCTGATCTACATCATCCATTCGAGCTGATGACAGACGCATCTGAGTATGCCTTGGGAGCTGTTATCATGCAACATGGCCACCCTGTTGCATACCATAGTGAAACATTCAATGACACGGTCAGGAAGTACCCAATATATGATAAGGAGCTTTATGCCATTGTCCAGGCATGTAAGCAGTGGAAACACTACATTCTGGGGAAGGAGACAGTAATCCACACTGACCATAGGCCTTTGGAGTTCCTTCAGACACAAAGCAAGTTGAGGAATGAGAGACACCAGAAATGGGCCACATACCTACAACAGTTTCACCTGATAATAAAGCATAAGAAGGGAAGTGCCAATTCAGCAGCAGATTGCCTAAGCCGCCCTCCAATTGCAGCCCTCACAACTATTCTTGATCTCTGTGGACATGAGACTTCAAGTTGGTGCAGTTTGTATGAGAAGGATCCTGAGTTTTCAGACACATATCAGGCCCTCCGTGAAGGAAAACATGTCTCTGATTTCTATCTACAGGATAATCTCCTCTGCCATATGGGACACATCTGTGTTCCAGCAAGTGAACAACAGAAGATGATCTGGGAAGCACACTTCAGCAAGACCGCAGGGCACTTTGGCGTGGACAAGACATTGGCAGTACTTCAGAAGCATTTCTACTGGCCTAATCTAAGGACTGATGTGGTGAAGTATATTAAGTCCTGCACTCCTTGTGCAATTGCTAAGCCAACTAACAAGAAACAGGGATTGTACACACCATTGCCAGAACCAACCAAGCCTTGGGAATCTGTCTCGATGGACTTCCTCTCAGGTTTGCCAACTTCGAAACATGGGAATGATGGTGTTTTTGTTGTAGTTGATCGATTTTCTAAAATGGCTGTAATGGTTTCCTGTAAGAAAAATATTTCTGCTGAAGATACTGCTAAAATTTATTTCAGTCATGTATGGATCAACTTTGGGCTCCCCAAGTCTATTGTTTCTGATAGGGATAGCAGGTTCCTGAGCATCTTCTGGTCCACCTTATGGGGAATGCTAGATACAAAGTTGATGAAGTCCACATCCTTTCACCCACAGACTGATGGGCAAACAGAAGTGGTGAATCGCCTAATTGTTCACATGCTTCGTATGTACCACTCCAAGCACTCCCGCACATGGGACGAGGCCCTGCCATACATACAACATGGATACAATCGAGCCCTGCACAGCTCCACTAAACACAGTCCTTTTCAAGCTTGTTATGGATTCCAACCTATGGCTCCCATTGATGTATGCATCCCAATTCCTGCCATGGAATTCACACTTCATGGAAAAAGTGAAGCAGAAAAGGCGACAAGGTTTGTTGAGCAGATCCAGCACATTCAGCACCAAGTCCATGACATTTTACAGAAAATGAATAAAAAATATAAGAATCGCCATGATAAACACAGGATTCCGCATCATTTCCAGGTTGGTGATAAGGTTTGGTTGCGGCTTCAGAAGGAACGGCTTGCAGGTCCACACAGAAAGATTCGACCTCTCTGGTATGGTCCTTACACTCTCACTAAGCAAGTAGGGGAAAATGCTTTCGAGTTGAATATTCCACCCTACCTTGGTCTGCACCCCATCTTCAATGTGGACCTCCTCAAGCCATACCATCCACCTTTGTTGGATACTTCAGTCACAGCAGAACAATTGGACATCTCTGAGCTCAATCCAGCAAGTCTTTCCCCAGCTGAAGAAGATCAGATTGTGGACAATTTGACTAAGACCACCAGAGGACAACCTATTCAACTCTATCGTGTGATAAAGAAAGGAAATCTCAGTCACCAAGGTGAATGGCTCACTGCATACCAGGTAAAGAAGCAATTTCCACAGCTGATGGGGCATCTTAATGCAATGGGGACCATTGCTTCTGAAGGAGGGAGGAATGATCCAGGCAGCAATTCTAGTGGCGCAACTTCCAGAGACCATAACTTTTGCACCGTAGCTCCGATTGACTCCGTTCAAAAGGCAACGGAAAGCTTGGAATGCGTAGAATGTGATGAGAAGGTGTGAACTTTGTTCGGCAATGTTTGACCCCCGAAATCCACGTTTAAGGGGCCCAAATTGTGATTTTTGTACTGCTGTCTAAAAATAGTAAATTCTAAAAATAGTATGTTTCGCAAAATTAGTGCACATGTAAGTCTTGGAAGATGAAACACCTCGTCTCCCTCGAGACTGGTGACCTTCCACATCTTTCTAGGTGTCCTTTCGTATTTATAAAATTATTATAAATACATATGTAACCGAAGAAGAGATAGACATCTCTTGGCAGAGATAATTGATGTATTTTGAAGTCTTTGAGTAATTTACATCTCTTTTCAGAGATAGTTGTTTTGCAATTCATTTGGCGCATTTGTTAATCTATTCCTTAAGTCTGAAACCCCTCGGTTTTGGATCATTATGCTGAAGCCATTCTTCAGAAATAAAAAATTTGTCAAGTCGAACAACCATAGAGCTAAACCCAAGGCATTGATTGTTCCAAGTGAACCAACCCAAGCAGGGTTCCACATCAACTAACTTAGCAGAATCCACAAAGGTGATGAAGTCAACTCCGAGAGCATGTCCCACTGAATACCTCCCCATTTGTCTTTGTCGAAAGAGTGGCATTGAAATCCCCTGCAACAATGATCTTAGAGTCCGGGGCGAGTCAAGCACATCCTGAATTTTAGACCAGGTTTCCCGTTTTTTGATGGGATTATTTGGTCCATACACGTTGCAGAGAAAAAAAGATTCATCCGAATGCTTCAGGAAAACCTTGCACCAAAGAAAGTTAGGATTGTCAGAGAGAAGCTCAACACCGTAGCTACTGGTCTTCCATAGAACACCTAAACCGCCTGAGGCACCAACAGAATCAACAAAGCAGCCTTCCCAACCTTTCCATTTGTGAAACCAGCCATTCATACAATCCACTTTTGACATTTTTGTTTCTTGAATCATATAAATAGAAGCATCCAAATCTGCAACATAACGTCTAAGAAGATGTTGTTTGTTAGGGCGTTGAGTCCCCTAATGTTCCACGAGAATAAAATCATCTTTTCTTCAGAGAGGACGCACCTCTCCTACTTGAAGACGGGAAAAAAGAGTGAAGTTGCAGTTGTTGGCCGGCGACCTCCTTAAGGGATTGAGAGTCTTTGGAGGGACATCCTGGAGGAGCTTTTAGGCCCAAGTCAATATTGAGAATGGTTGGAGTCGGAAGAATGGGGCTCTGCCTATCGGTTTCAATGGGGAATAACTCAGTTTCCTCTTCCAAAACATTGCAAGACTCCCCAGGAACACCTTCTTTGGAGGAAATCATATCCTCCTTCTCATTGACCCACTTTTCCAGAGAAACTACATCCGCACCAAGCCCCAAAGCGATGCCCTCATGGAATAAGGAAAGAATACGAGTAGAGTCTTGAACCACTGACATTGTTTCTTTGACCAGAGAGATGGTGCTTGGGTCAAGATCCAAAGGTTTCAAATCAAGTGCTTTACCAGAGGAGGCCTGTTCAGTAGAAGAGACCTTTATGGGGGGCCGGGGCCGAGACCCGTGAAGCGCAGTTGGACAAGGTTTTTTACCGATAGCCACACTAGAAGCGGAGGGGTTTTTACACGCTTTCTGGTAATGACACTAGTTGTTTGTAGTGGAAGCAATAGTTAGAGACCGCCTCGTAGTCCACTTTCTGTACCCATTCCCCACAGGGGGAAGAGATAACAATAAACTCTTGAAGTTTCTTAGAAGAATCGACAGAAATACAGATCCTGGCAAAGGAAGAGAGAGTGCCTTCTAGAGTAACTGGATCTATGCGAATAACACGACCCAGGCTAGAGAAAATTTTAGTAAGGGTATTCGGAGACCAAAACTCGCTAGGGAGAGAGTACAACCGAATCCATACATGGATGCCTTCCATATCAGCTTGTTCTGGATCGAAGTGGGTGGACCACTCATGCAGGTGAATCCCAGACTCTGCGAAGAGGAAGTCTTTCCTTGCCAAAGAATCGTCTCTTTGTGCTTCACTCCGAAAATCACCAAGAAGAAACCTTTATCCAAGAACCAAATACGAAGACCACTTCCCCATTGGATGTCGCACCAGCTACGAATGCCCTCAATCATCAGGTGATGACCCACAAATTTGGCTATTATAGCTCTTTTACCAAGAAGGGAAATCTGAGAAGCATGGTCAACCGAGTCTTCCAGAGAAACAAACAAACTCCGACTGAACAGGGTTGGTTTGGACCGAGGTGCTTCCATTTCTTCCTTCGAGATCTCTAGCCGAGTCAACGGTTCTGGGTCCCATTTCTGAAGAGCTTGCGACAGTCCATGGCCCATAAGATTTCTTCACACCCACCAAGTCACAGAAAAAAGGAAAAATGGTCATTGCAACATTTGAAATTTGAAAAAAACGACCGTTCTAAACCGATACCCTGTCGCCTTCCATCCATCGCACCCCCATCTCTTCGATGAAGAATATGTTATCAACGAGTGGTTTGCTATTGAAAATTTATGTTTGTGGAGTTATGTTGCTCTTGATCGGACCTATGATTACGCGCGTAGCTCAAGGTACACTTATGTAATGATTAAGTGACAACTTCCTATGCATGAGAATCAATGGATAATTGTGGTTGGATATTTTTGTTCACGATTTTGAGTATGGTGATGTTATAGTGCAATTGATTTTGGTTATTGTTTAAAATGTTGTTTCCTTATTATATGTGTTTCCAAAATGAGGTGAATAAAATTATTAAGTATGTATGAATGAATACTTGGTTGGTTATTGTGATCATTATGCGTCTATCATCTTGACAAGCAAACATAAAGGAGGGACTTGGTATTGCATGTGCTTTAGGTGAGTGCTCAATTCAGACCGAATGAGGTTCCAACATGCATATCTTATGTGTGTGCTAACTAAGGGCTACACTAGAGCAAAAGGTCATGGAGATAAACCCAAAATTTCAAGACCAATTTTATTATGAACCTGACACATGTAAGTCTCCTTTCTAAAAAGGTAAGTGTATGCGAGGCTATACATGTTTTAAAATAGTAAGTTTTAAAAAATGGTGGATTCTCATCTTTCGTAATACTCCAAACTAACAAAAATTATCAGAAGGTGAAAACTATGAAAGCTTACTAAAAATAACAGTCATAGATAGGACCTACTAAATTAGTAAGTCTCGTAATGGAGTTTAGAAAGCTCATGAAACTCCCATTCTTCCCATCTCATTTTTTCCACCATTGCGAGGCTAAGAAGTTATCTCGTGGTTTAGATGGATAGAAAACCCCTACAAATTTCTAAAGCATCAGTCCAGGGGTGATTTTTGCATAGTGCGGTATGATCCGAGAAGTTGGATGGTACAAGTCATCCCAATTGTGGTAGAAGGGAGTCATTTTGGTTTAATCCATTTATGAAAGGGATATCATATGAATCAAGCTATGAAAAGGAAGAAATCAGAGTAAATCAATGTGTGTGAAACATAGTCACTCGAGAATAGGTGAAATCAAGAACATCATGAGTTCTGTGAAGGATTTGAAACATCAAAGAATTTCATTGAAATTCAAGTCATCAAGGGAATGGTCATTAAGAGCATGATAAGAGAAGATCACCATGAGTGATGTTGGAAGTCATCTCAAGCTCACAAATAATGCATATCTCATGAAAGTGTTTCTAAACACTTAATCAATGCTTTGTAATGTGCTCACATATCACAAGTCAGGGAGGTGACACTCACAATGCTTCAATGTAGTTTATAAGTCAATAACACGTAACTTATTCTTAGATATTCCTTTAAGTTTCATTTAGGGATCAATCCTTTTATCTGGAGAAGGAAACCTATTTCCATGAGGAACAATTGAGCAAAAGGGTGTCTAAATATCCTAAGTATGTTTCCACTTAGGTGACATCTTTGTTAGGGAGGTGAATTGTGAGGCTAAAAAGGGGTCATCATGTTCAAAGCTGAAATGTGAAGCTCAAGGAGTAAGTTGATGATCATCATATCCTGACTCAGCCATTGTGTTTAAAAATCTTCGAGGAACATGTTAGAATGAACTAATCAAGCTAATGAGGTACTCAGGACCATCATGTTTGTAGGATCAATAAGTCATCTATTCCCATGAGAGACATATGCGCATCCTAAATTTGATTCCATTCATTATTTTGGAGCCATGAAGGGTAAGGTGATGATCTTCATGTAGAGAGCACCATGTATGCGAGGATGAGAAACCATCTTAGTTTCACTTGTTGTAATTCACATAGTAGTTTTCTTAAACATTCATTCAAACCCTTGTGGTGTGATCATACCCCAAAGGAGGAAACATGTGCAATCACCTCATTTCAGTTCAATGGATGACCATAGGACGAGAATTTCATTTAGGGAGCAATCATTCCATCTGCATGACGAAGACCTATTTTAGTGAGTAACCGACAAACATAAAAAGGTTTGAGCATCATGGAATTGACTTTTGGTCACGAAGGTAAATTGTGAAGGCCTAGAGGAGTAAGGAAGTGATCCCCATATCCTAACTCCTACCTTGTGATCATAAGAGATCATCATGTTCCCATCACAATGCAAATCTCATGACAGTGTTTTTGAACACTTATCCGATGGCCCGAAGTGTTTCCATATCTCATGGAAAAAGGAGATTGTGATCACAGTGCTTCAAGTTAGCAAGTTCTTCATTGGCAAAGGCTTTATCGTCATTAGATTGGTTAGCCCACCTCTCATATCCTTCTCTCTCCATATTCTAATTCTTCATTAAGATGTACTTATTCACAATTTTGTCTTATTCACTTAAGTGACCTTCAACTTAACATTATAAGAGTCATTTTTCATTAATGAGAAAAAAACTCACTTTCATTCCCTAGGAATATGGAAGGTCATAGGTGATGAGGAAAGGTGAAAAGTCATGTGGGGGAGATGAAAAGACATTTTGTAATGTTATAAATTGGAATGGCTTCTCCATTCCAAAGGGTTGACAATTGTTGATTGTTGTATGTTGTTGAGCTTTATATCACTACTACATCAAGAAATAAGAGCTACATTTCCTCTATGTTCCTCTATCCTTTCTACTCTTCAACTTTGCAAGCATGGTGATCTTTTATAGCCAAGAAGGAACTTTGTGTCCTTGATTAATGAATCTGCAAAACTTTGTGTCTCTAGTTTGTTAGTCTTGCTGATTGCTTACATTGTTGTGTTCTTCTAATTGAATGTGGACCTACTCTAGTTATTGTTGGTGAGAATTTGATAGTTCTTACTCACAACATTAATCCTCTCTCCTTATTTCTCCTACTCCTCTTTACCTTCACTAAAAATTCTTCCTCAGTATACTATAAGCATTTTGCCACAAATTTAGTGGAGTTTTCATGTGTGATCCCTAGTCTAAGGGCCGCCCCATAATTTTAGGTAGTTTACATTCAATAATGGGAGCCTCCCATACCCAAAAGGAGGGGCTTAGCTCCGTGATTGTTAGCGAAAACCAATAATCTGCACCCACAACAAAATATTTCACCAACACATAGATAAGGGGCCCACTGGTGTGGGAGTGCCTCCACCTCCTTGGTTGGCCCCCCCTGTCTACCCCCAACCACCCCGACAATGCTCGGGCCACCACACCCTCTCCCTCAACTCGTGTGACATTTTTGAACTTGTTTAAAGTATAGTGCCATATCCCAATTCCCCACGAGTACATTGGCAACTACTTTTCTCGGCTTCTACCCCACATCTAAACATATCATTTCATCTTATGCAAACCTTAGTAAATTCATTCCATTTTCCTAACCTAATAGCGATTATTATATGTAAAGTGATCAATTTTTTAAACTCTCAATTTTATATAATGTAAATTTGATTAGAACTACCACTTATTAAAATATGATTTATTACATTTAATCATACTCAAATGTAATTTAACCGAAATATAAAAAAATATTAACAAGAGTCGTAAGGCTGCTGGCGGCGAGTTCTACATGTATGCTACAAGTAGTTTGATATAAATTTGATTAATTGGTTAAACGATTTATTGCTTAAGTTCTGAAAGGACATAAGAAAAATGGACCTTGGAAGTTGTAAAATGTTGTTGTAGGTTTCAAGGCAATTTACCTATCTAAAGCTTTTAAGTACTACAAAACAAATATTGTAGGCTTCTCTAATGATCTTTCTAAAAATTGCAATCATAATCATATATCTTGGATATGGTATACTAATCACTTGAACATCGAAATAGGTGGCATAACAATTTAGCATATATATGCAGTATACTTTTATAATGTTTGGAGTAGACACAAAAATTTAATTAATATGTTTATAATTAATATTTTTATAAATAATTATTTTTAAAACCACCAAAATTTATAAGTATACTTTTAAATAATGAAAAGTATAAAACATATATTTATAAATTTTATTAATAAAGTAATATGTATTATATTTATTTTAAATAAGTTGTGTTTGTTATAAAATATAAAAATATAATAAAATAGTTAATAGTATTTATGTATAATTAATATACATTATATACTATTATTACTAATATAATGTAATTATTAATTATACAAATAATATGTTTATTATATATATTTTTAAATATGGAATTTAATATTGTTATGTGTATTGTGTGTTTATAATTATTTATAATAATTAAAAAAAATATCAATATGATTATACTAATAATTGTAAAATTATGTTTTTATTTATGTATTATAATATTATATTATAATTAATATGTATTATTGAATGTGGATATTGTATTCTAATATATAAAAAATAATGTTTATTTATTTATGTAGTAAAAAGTTAAAAAAAATGAAAATAAAAATCATGAATTAAAATCAAACATGGTTGCTCACCAAAAAAAAATAAAAGCTCATTCGCGCTTACCTAGGCAAAATCGTATCGCAGTATCTGTAATCATCTCACTGTGCGACATAGCCAGAATTTGCTGCATCCAAAGAAGCGGAAAACAAAACAAACATGAATTCCGAAAGCCCTACGGAAGGGCCGCCCTGCAATAATTGACAACGATTTAAACAATCTGTACTACGATGCGGAGGAGGAAGAGGCATCGTTGCCCTTAAAGAAGGTGCCCACGGGGACGTGTATGAAGCTTCAAGAGCAGGAGATGTCGAGCGCCTCAAGTTTTTGCTGGAGGCGGGCGTCAATGTCAATGCAAGGGACGCATGGGACTCCACGCCACTCTATTATGCATGCTTGACAGGTACAGATACTTGTTTTGCTAAATTATCATTTTCATGAATCTTTTGTCAAATTCAGCATCCAACCTCGTCAGATTGGTAATTTCAGTTCCAGGGTAGTTTTTATGGTTTTTTTTTAAATATTGTTTATTCCTTCGTTTTGGCCAATTGACTGATTTTTCACAGATAAAAAAACCAGTCAGCAATTTTAGGAAAAACTGTTCACTTAATTTTCTAATAATTTATACATAAAATTTTAAAATTCGTCCAAAATATACATGTATCAGTAGTAATTTTTATGTTTTACCTCAAAATTCAATCTATAAATATATTATTCACGTTATTATGTTATAAAAAAATATAATTCCTTAAAATTTTCCGTGATTACATCGAACCTGTTGGACGTTGTATATTGCTCAATTTTAACACCACTATATTTTCTACAGTTAAAACTTGGGGTCTACTTTAGAATTCCATTTGCTTTTACCACTTGAGCTCATCCCATTCGGTAAGGAAGCATACATTTTGCAATTATAGAATTTTGTTGAATGCTTTAAAAATAGTTTATCGCGGAAAGCTTTGGCAAATTTCTTCTTGCAAACTTTTGGTTCTAAAATGCTCAAATATTATTTGAAGACACGAGGGCTGTTATTTTCAAAGAAGATTATGCGCACAAGAAAACAGATTTTTTACAGAAAAAATTATTTAAGTTGATGTGTGTGTATACTTTGTCTGATTCATTGGTTTAAATAACATCTATCCAATCATTGCTGAAAAATTATTTTCTTAACAATTATGGATTGCAAAAGTATGAAAAGTCTAAGCTTATGTTTAATTTATACAAATTTTTGACAAAATATCAAAGAATATCAGTCGTACTAATGATGGCGGGTCATGAAGTGGGTTCCTAAATGTTGATATTTTTATATTAAATTTACGCGGTTTATTAATCCAGAAATTTCTCTTTTCATCAAACATGGACTGTAGAAACTTAGAAAAATATTATTTCTACAGAATTTAAGACAATTTTCTTGTCTGTGAATGACAAATATTTTTGAAAAATCTGACAAACATGGTCAATTGGCGAAATCATCTCTATTGCCAAGGCCACTTCGACGCAGCTAGAATTTTGTTGGAGAGTGGGGCGATATGCTTAGAGCACACATTTGATGGGGATCGTTGCCACTATGCGGCGCTCAATCTCAAGGTGAGGAGGTTATTGAAGACCTTTGAGGCAAGGCCGCCGCCACTGGAGCCACTGCAGAGTGCGCTACGTGAGGTCTTTTTGAGCTGTAAGGCCAACCAGCTATTTCATGATGAATATACAAGCAAAAATTCAGGTCAGAGAAAACATTCTTAGAATATGTAGGGTGCAAAATTTGTGAATTTTTTACAAATTATAGTTGTGTTTGGCTAAATTGTTTCAAATAATTTTTTATTGAATTTTCAAAACCAATTGCTTTGTGGTTTGGTTGTTAAGATTCAAGAAAAGTAGAAATATTCCAAAATCGATGGAAAAGTTCCACAAATTTGAAATCTGAGTGATAATTTAATGATCAAGAACTTGCATTTTATATTTTGTGAATGTTGGAATCGTTAATAAGAAGCTCCAATTGAACGTCAAAGACCATTACTTTCTAATCTCATTATTAATAACTCTAGAAATATGTGAGAACTGAAGGAAAAGTTTTAGGAATTTAAAAGTTGGTGGTTCATTTAAAAATTTCGCCTCATCAGCAGAAAACATCAGAAATATCTAATATAAGCTATAGCTAAAAGTAAATACTCAAAGATTTTTGTCTTATAATCCAGTAGTCAAAAACTATCTAAAACATGATAGGAATCAAGGAAAAGTGATGCATCCAGGAATGAATGGACCAAATTAATGGTTACCTTACTCCCCAACCTAGACACACTTCACTCTCAATGGACACACAGACTCAGATCTGAACCACAAACACCATTCTTTTTATTGATGAATGACAAAGATGCATAGATTTGCATTAGACACACAAGCTTTCCCTACTGACCTAAGAAGAAAAACGTACAATCCCAGCCTCCCAGGGACTGGCTACGCTTACTGTTCAGGACATACCCCGCCTTAGCAATCTCTCCCAGTTCCTTCTCTTCTGTCACACTTGCTCTCTATTGTTGGAGACTCAACCAACACAACCCCCTTTCCTAACTGACTCCTTTTCCTCTTGCAAGACTTCCTCGAATCTCCACTACCAGTATCAATAGCCTGCAGGTTCTCTTCGAGTTCCTTTGCCTTTGGGAAACTGTGTACAGATCATATTTTCTATTTTTGGGCAGTTACTATGACTGTTCTGTTTCCATAGGAGAAACCGCCGTTAATGCAGACCAGCGGTTTCAGAATCGACTCTTACATTAAGCATCGGTTTCAGCACCTTCCAAAAAGGGGTCAATTGACCTTTTGAAGATGACTGGAACCTGCCACACTCTATATTCTCATTTGCTGGAGACTGTTTTTTATCACCTTTGACGTGTACAACCCTGCTGACAGGGCCAACAAGTCACGTGGACATGCACATGAGAAAATGCGCACAAAACTCCAACTCCTATTTTGGTTGATGCAAACAAGATTGCTTGTGAGCCCAGATGCTCCTACATCAAACACCCTGGGTAAATGAAATGATTCACAAGCTCCTGCTCAT
The DNA here is from genome assembly GCA_018340775.1 of Taxus wallichiana var. yunnanensis. Lineage (NCBI taxonomy): Eukaryota > Viridiplantae > Streptophyta > Pinopsida > Cupressales > Taxaceae > Taxus > Taxus wallichiana. Next base: position 680,266,638 of record CM031240.1, on the reverse strand, counting down.
TAACCTTCCACGAGCTCTGCTAGTGATATTCCATGCTTGGCAACCTTGGATGCATTCATCCAAGTTGCATCTTTAACAGTGCTGTTCTCCCACTTGAACAAATACTCTTTATATGGTGTCTCATCCACTTGGCGATTCTTGAATCGATTACCATCTCAGTTTCTTCCCTTGTCTTTTTAGGCAACTGATGTCTCCAATCCATAATAGAAGAATATGAATTTTCTCCTTCATCACTCCCTTGTCCCTCATAGTACAGGTACATATCTGCTATATTTAAGATAGGTGATATATCAACCCTGTTTACTAACTCTATTTCATAAACATTCGCTGAAAATTGCCTCAAAATTCTGCAAGGCCCAATCTTCTTCCATTTGAGCTTATTATAAATCTCTTTGGGAACTTCTCCTTACTGTTTACACCCTTAATTGATTTTATAATGTTATGAAAATGCACAACAAATAAAAAAGATGTAAGGTTTGTTACAGGGGTTATTTTGATTAATTAACTTCCAACATTAATTATGCAATATCAGAATAATGCATTAATACTTGCAACTATTGATAACAATATGTTACAAGCTCAAAAACAAAAGAGGAGAGATGCACTTAACTATACGGGGTAATGCAAGAGAGATTTGGGTGCACTAACTTGAGAATCAGGGAGTACTAAACCGAGAAGATGCTTCGTTTCTGAGACTGTAATTGGAAACTGCCCTGGTTTGGAACCGTACAACTTTGCTAAGATTGGCTATATGGCCTTGGATCTACTATCTTGTCTTGGACTTGCTTGGATTGAGGTTTTGTAACTTTTTGTGCCCTTCGGTGGCTTGAATATGTGTGTCACTATCAAACCCTAAGTGTCGCACAATCCTAAAACCATCTGAATTAGTTGAATTGAACTCAAACCCTAACCATGAGTGTGAGACCTGCAAGAAGGTTAGTGTTTGGGTTGAAGTGCAATCCATACACCGTGTACGTTGACACTACTGCGAAGAGGCCTCAAACCACATGTAGTTCTCCACCTAGCATGTAATATCTATATGGATGCAACTAGCTTGACAACTTGAACCACTTTGACCATGATTGAGATGAATGCGCTCTAGCTAAGACATTGAGTTGGGATCTTTGGGTGCTTGGAAATGAGGGAAGCTGAACTCCTTGACCTAGTTGAGCATTTCAGAATTGTAGTAGTGACTGCCCTAATGGATGTGCATCAACTTTTGGAAGATTTAGGGAGCCTTGAGTGCCTTTTGTATTAGTCGTTGCAATAGAGCTCATGAAACTGCTAGGTGTATGACGGGTAAAAGAGACGTTTCCAGTTGGGTTCTCAAATGTAGGGATCCAATCTAAGACCGGCCACACCGTGCAGATACAAAGGTGCTCGAGGAGCGCTAAAGTTGTAAATCTAGAGGATAGTAGTCTTAACCCTAGGATAGCTATAAGTTTCCAAGGCCTACAACTAAGATAAAGATAGGTATCCTACTAAGATTCTGAAGTAGAAGAGAGATAACCAAGGGGCGTAGTAATTACAAGACAATGCAATAGATCAAAGGAAACCTATATCTAATCTATTCTATAACAATGAAGGACCAACAACAACAATAAGCATGTGCGTACATACAAAAATAATGTGAGAGCTGCTACAATTTTACTCAAGCATAATGCTTCGTTTAATTGATTTTCAATTCATTTGAGTTACACATTATATAGGAATATACATTCCTATAACCAAGGAGTTACTATAAACAACTCACATGTATACGTGAGTTTGTTTATCAAACCAACCTCACATAAATAACCTATAACAACTCACATTATATGAGTTATTACAACTCAATAATATTATATTTACCACTGTAAATATAATCAACCTATGTAATATTTCCACAATATAAATGGAGCACTATATTTCCTAACATTCCCCCCTTAGTGTGAACATGGGAAAACGTCAATCTCGTACTGCACTTTGCTTTCATGATTTGGTAATTTTCATAGGACAACCACAAACCTTAATGATGGTTTCGCATATGGCTAGCCAAAAACCAAAAAAACGGTTTTACAAGTGGTTTACCACAAACAAAAATGATGGTTTTGCAAGTGGGTTACCAACAACCACAACATGATGTGCGTACTTACATCAACTCTCATCAAAATCTCACCTCGGGGATGTCATAGGAAATTCTGCACATACGCAAAAAGCTTTCACAATGGAAATGGAATATTGATATTATGCCCCCTCAACGCAAAATTTCCAATTATACAAACTAGAACACTGAAAGGAAAACACACCATATGCAACTAAAAGCAAAATGCAAACACACATGTCACCAGGTCTTTGTATGCAGCCCTATCGTTGGCGATTGACGAGAGGTCGCTGATCGACCTCCGATGCCTCCGTCCTCTGGTATTTTTGCCACCGACTCAACAAATATGGCTTTGAGGCTCAAAAGTATATCGTTACTTTTGACAAGACTCCTAGCATAAAGTGGACATATGACTTTAGATGTCGGGGTTTCCTGAAATTACATCCATTACAATGAAGGGTTCTCTTACTTTGACAATTTGGACACACTTTATAGAAAATGACGCTAATTCTTGACTCAATTTATTATGACCTTTATAAAATCCCATGACTACATGAACTATGACTTTTTGGACCATTTACCTTAAGCATAAAATGATCCTCACACTTAATGCAACCTATATCTATATTGACTTCTAATATAGCTTTTAAAATAAATACTATAAACCTAAATAATTAAAATTTCTTAAGACTCTAGAATAAGAATTAACCTCTTCCAAACACATTGACTTGACTTGGACTCAAACTAAACCAAACTATGACTAATCTCTCTCCAATTGTGCTATTGACATATACAAGTCTTTATCTTTTAAAGATCGTTATTTAACTTTTCATATGCAGCTTTGGTGATAAAAATTGTGCAAAACGTGTTCAAGAAAGAGGAAATTAATGTCTAATTTATTCTTGCTCAACACGTTGGAAAAGTTGAATGAATGTTGAACAAAAAATGAATGTCAAGATTTGATTATTTCACCTCTCGCCAGCTGTGTAATTCTCTTTCTACTTTATCTGAGTTTCCAATGAGCTCGAGCCACTCTGATCTAGATATTAGTGGAGATGCCACTACAAATCAATTGCAGCTTTCGAATAGGCATGAACTATATTCTGATGAATTCTTCGACAGCTGCTATCAAATGGATAAATTATTGAATATTGTGCCTTTGAAAGATAACCCCACATGAAGATTAAGATCCAGTGTGCAATGGAGCTGTGCTAGATCCATGGAGAATTCTGGTGTATTGATAGACATCCTATTTTATGTTGCCGAGTCAGGAATTATGAGGAAATCTCCATCCAAAGCTGATGTCTGAGTGAGTATAGATCCCACCAGCTCGATGCGATAATTCCCAATGCAAAACAAACCATGCCAAAATAGAAATACGCATCTACGGGAAGAGATTAGATAGCTCTTGGTTCAATCATTGATGGCAGACCAAACAAAATGCAACGGCGGATGAGATCACCGAACAAGACATATTTTAAAAACAATTATAATAGGAGTTTTCATCAATAGACAACTCATTGATGGGACAAAAAAAGAATAATTGAATTGCTCTTGCAAACACACTATTCCTCCATTACGATCAGCCAGCTCTAATACCAAATGTGAGAGCTGCTGCAATTTTAGTCAATAATAATGCTTCGTTTCATTGATTTTCAATACATTTGAGTTACACATTATATAAGAATATACATTCCTATAATCAAGGAGCTATTATAAACAACTCACCTATATACATGAGTTTGTTTATCAAACCAACCTCACATAAATAATCCATAACAACTCACGTTATATGAGTTGTTATTACAACTCAATAATATTATATTTACCACCGTAAATATAATTAACCCATGCAATATTTCCACAATATCGATGGAACATTATATTTCCTAAAAAAAAGAGACTAAAAAGAGTTAGAAATGCTTACTCAGGCGTGTGTATGATCGCTGATGCATAATCCTCCCAGTGACAACACCGAGAGAGAATCGCTATAGGTGGAGAAGGGAAAAGATCAATAAGATCTCGATCCTATCTCACTATGATGACCCAAATGTAAAAGAGGCAAGTTCCAAGACTCCAAGTGCATCAATAAGTGCGAAGTAGTCCGAAATAGTGTGAATAAATGATTTTTAATTGGTGAAACTACCAGAAAACAATAGGGTATAAATACTTGATGCCATCGCCCACGGGTGATGGCGTTGGCTATGGTAAAACCAAAATAGATGCCATTGCCCATGGGCGATGGCGTCAGCCTTGGGGAAACCCTAAGGTCATGGGCTGAAATCATGAGGAATGGAGGCTAGGGAATAAATGGGAATGCATGATGAAGGTCAGTGTGATATAAAGGTAAATGGGAATGCATGATGAAGGTCCATGTGAGTAAATGAAGTGATATAAACTTGCTTATACAGAGGATTTCAAAGGTAATTTGTTAAGGAAAGGATGTCCCAAGAGGATAAAAAGACCTAACAAAGATAATAGAATTGAAAGCAAAGTTGGAGGATGTGTTGGTCAAAGACCGTATAGGTCGATCGGGACCAGAAATTACATCCCGACCATGCTTTGTATGGTTTTGGACAAGACAACAAGTGAGTGCAATCTGAAAGTTGTATCATGATAAACAAAGGTTAAGTACTGATTTTATGCATTTATATTTAGAATGTGATGACATAGTAGTGTGTAGGAATATGCAAGTTGGGAGAGAAAATAAGATATACTGAGCGGGGATAGGATGTGGATATTTGTCTTAGCAAAGGAGCATAGTCACAATTAGTGGTGTCAACATGGTAAATTGCCAAATTTGAATGTCTACATTTGCCCCCCTTTAAGTATGAAATGAAAATTACATGCTTAAAGAAAAAGATACCCGAGTGTGTAGACACACTTTGTCTTTGCTCGAGTTTTTGTTGTCTAGATGCATTGGTGTTGGCATGTTCCATGGTGAAACTTGCAACACAAAGTGTAGTCAATGTTCATAGTATAAATTGAACTATAACTCAATTGTAAATGTAGAATTTGAACTTGCACAAAGTGAAATAAAGAGATGCAAACATGGAAGGAATAACCCTATTTGTTCTACGGAGGGAAGAGCTCCCATTCTTTGCTTACTTGCACTTGGAGATTTGGTTTGTGTTGCTGAACTTGCCGAAGGATTGGGGGTGATCAGGTTCCCAATCAGATCAAGGAGAAGCCAAGTATTGAGTGCATGCAACCCAACACCAAATAGAAGGGTAGAGAGAGGTACCAAAGCACTCTCTGAAGGAAGAAGACTGTGCCAAAGTTTTTATTAACCCTGATATCTTCTCATTTGAAAGATGATAGGAAGGACTGCCTACGAAAATCTTAGTTGTTTCGATACCTTCCATAACCCCATGAACTACACCGTTGCAAACGGATCTAGGCCCAATTTTGTATATATAGACACAAACTATAAAAGAGAATGCAAAGTATAAAAGAGAATGTGTGTCCCCATGCTCTCCATATGTGCCGCATAACCGAGTAGGAGTGTAATATGCTTTGAGATGATGATGGAGACCCATGCCCTTCAAAATCTTGTATCTCAGTAACTAAAACTTATAGGAGTGAAACATTCATACCCCTTGTAAACCGCTGCTCTCGAACTCTATCAACTGAATTTGAAACTATGTCAAAGCTTTGTATCTGTAATTAGAAATATGAAATTGTAGATAAATCTAGTGTAATTGCCCTAGGGCAAAAACGTATGGTAGGGTTAGGAACATCCATATGGTTTTGACCGTTTTGTACGGTTTTGAACCTTTGCAAATTTTGCCCAATTTTTGTATTTGGAAATGTTTTTGAGGACTTGTACCTTGTAAAACCTATGCTTGAACCCAACAATCTGCTGTAGGTGTAGACTATACCTCGATGAATGCCCCCTCTTTTGAGGCACATGTGATAAAGCATTTGAGCTCGTAGCTCAAAATAATAGATGTGTACCCATGCATTGTGTGTATGATAATATGTAGGAGTATGTGGAATGCTGAAGTGGTGGCCACCTTTGAGAACCCGTACATGCAAAGGGGTTGCACACGGTGGAGACCATGGTGTGCAAAGAAACAAACAAAAATAGTAACAATAGCAATAATAACATGAGTAGTAACAACACAGATGTAATAGAACAAGCATAGAGACATAACAATAGTCAATTGGGAAAACAAAATTAATAACATGCAAAGAAGAGTCACATCAAGGTATAGAGCCACAAACATGGGACACCCATGGTGTCATAAGACAATCAAGGCCCATAGGTTGCATATAATGAAGCAAACAATTGATAACACAAACAACAAACAATGATAAAAACATCATAGAAACTAGGAAAGAAGCACATAAAACAAGATATGTCAAGCATTGCACAAGACATGTGTTAGTCATGTTAGCTCAAAAGATAACATGTACACAATATATGTAATCAAGCGTAATGAGGAAGTAGAAAGGAAATATAATGAAACAATAACACTGTATAGTGTAGAGGGATGCCCCAAGAGAGTAATGTAAGGAACCAAGGTAGCTCTTATCATTGTGTGTCTTGCATCAAGCTCAATATACCTCATGAACGCATGTGTGTAAAGAGTATGTAGAAAAGATATGCTATTTATCAAACCATAGTGACAAACAACATATATAATGTAAAGTGCTAACAACTCAAGCTATGTGTATAGGTCCTGGTTTTGTATTTTTGCAAATATGTGAATGTTTTTGTATTTTTGAATTTAGCTATGTATAGGAGAGGGGTAGCACAAGAGCTACCCAATGATAGCCTCATGAAGATGCAAATTAAATCCGGAAGAGACGGGAGGCTCGGGCCTCAATTGTGCTAAAGAACGATGCTCATGTGCGAGTGGTACAAAAGTGATAATATGTGCTATAGAAATCCCAAGAAGAGAACTAGGTGCACTAGATCCACGATAAGTAGTATGTGAAGGAATAGATATATGGCGAGGACTAGAAGAGCGAGAGGCACTAGAGTTAACATGTGCTCTAGAAGACCGATGAGGAATCCTAAGAGGGCGGGAGTTACTAGAGATATCATGTGCGCTAAAGATCTATGAGGAATCCTATGAAGGCAAGAGCCACTAGAGATAACATGTGCGCTAGAAGACCTATGAGGAATCCTAGGAGGCGACAACCATTAGAGATAAAATGTGAAGTAGAAGGCCTATATGGAGGCCTAGGAGTAGAATTGATGGGAGGGTGACGAGGCAACATGGGAAGAGGAGCCTCAAAGGGAATACCCCAAATTGTGACAACTTGTTGTTGGTGAATAAACTTGACAACAACCCTAAGAGCACATAACCAAGGAAGACCTAAACTCATGTCTCTTGAGCTAAGAATGAAGGCCACTAGAAATGGGACTTGTGTAGTAACAAAGCTGACAGTAATGGTTAGCATAATATGTCCAAAGTTGGAATTAGAATCGAGCGTGAGTTGCTTTTTAGTATAGCCAAGAGAATGAAGTAGCTTGAGAGTACATAGATTATGCTTGTTATGTGGATCAACCAAAACATGGTGTTTTGGGATTTCATTAATAAATGTAAGAGTATACAAAGTATCTGAGATAAGAGTATCGTCCATATCAGAGTCATCAAATGTAATAAATAGTGGAGAAGGTGGCATATGAGTGATAGTGCCATCATTGCATCCAATGGGTGATCATAAGAAGGTAGAGGTTGTACCGCATGATGAGCATTGTGTACTTTCAAGTAGATTTGTTAGTGTTATGATTAGGAAGTGGATCATTTAATATTTTCAACTTTGCATTATTATTAATAGGCTTAGAGGATTCAGTGGGCTCATCCCATTCAATTGCATTTGTATCAATAAGATACATCCTTTAATGAGGTGACCAATACATCTATGATAGTCGCAATAAGCATTCATGTCAAATCCCTTATCATGAGGCTTACTCGCATCAACCTCAAACGGTGGAGGGAGACACAAGATTACACTCAAGTAATTGTTTGAGCACGATGTGTGGAGCACAAGATAAACGCGTAAATTGCCTTCGTGTAGGTTGTAATTGCAGCTTAGTAGGTTGAGCTATGGCATTAACAGTGTCTTTAGTAGTAGCCTTGTTGTCATTAGTCTTGCCTTTGAATGTAGATTTGCTTGGGAACTTGGCATTAGATGTAGTAGGAGAGCTAGTAGCATACTTAAACTTATTCATATGTAGTAACTTGGCCTCATGTTATTTTAGTGTATGACATAGATGATCAAATGAGGGAAACTTATCAAAGATAACCGATTCTTGCAAAGGAGAAAGAAAACTTTGTGTGAAGAGATCTTGAAGTTCGCTATCAGTTAGGATATTATTCATTTTAGTAAGCATAGTTGATGCAGAGGTGGACAAGATTTCACCATTTACCCATGTACAAACTGATTACATTGTAATGTGAGCCCATCTATACAAGATATACCTTCAAGTGTGCTTGGATTTATGAGAACAAAGACTCCATCATCACCTTTGGTTGGTGTTTCCAACCTTTCCAATTCAATTTTGAACTTCTCCTTGTTTAAGACCTGTTCATACAACTTCAAGAATCAACTTAGGAAACATGTAGGTTATTTATAGACTATGAGCACTCTCCCAAGAATCAATTCCCTTCATAGTACTTTGGATTTGTCTTAGACTTCGTTTCAGTGTTCGTCAATGCACTTATAGCTCTAGAACTCTTATCTTGCCCACATGCACCTTAAGACTTCTCTCCCACTTCCATGTTCTCTAAGTGACATTAGTTGTCTTTCTCATACAAAGCTCTTCTTGACTGTTCTAATAGGTTCCCTCTATTCGTCACTATGTTCTCTCTCTGTTTTACAAGAATGATCACGACCTCACACTTCTTCAATATTGAACATGAAGTCCTACTGTTTGAATCCTGTCTATAAAGTGCTAAACTCTTGATATACCCTGCAATCAATTCTTCTTTAGTAATATGGACCTTAAGAAGCATAGTTGACTGTACTGTCATCTACCTAGCCTCAATCTCTTTTTTTGGTCACAAACTTCACAACATCTTTAAACAAGATCAAAGTACTTAATCGATCAAAATATAATAAGAATGCTAGCTCTGTCCTAGACTGTGAAATAAGACTGTCTCAGCCAGTTTTCTAGTTATCTTCCTTCTATAAGTCTCTAAGGCTTCACTCCCCTGTCTTCATCAATAATTTTCTTCAGACTATTCTTGCTTATCTTGTTCAATTTCCCTCATGACTCATCATCACTTGCTTTTATCAAGAAAGTTGTTTCATGTTCTTGGGAACATACACAAGAACTCTGACACAGTCTTAACTATGAGAAGTCTCTCAATGCTCCTAAACACAACTTAGGTTCAAAGACTCATTCAAGGGCTTCACAAGACTTTATCCTAGCTTCCACAAGTTACTTCCATGATCACAGATCTTATTCAATGATGAAAACATAAGAAAATAGCATAGAACTCTCTTTCACCTTCAACTTTTGCTATACAGTCTACTAGCCCTGTTTTACAAGATATTTATTAATAACTTTCCCTAAACTTAGTTTCGCAGAGGACAATTGTATTTTTCTGACACCCATTAAGCCCTTTCAACTACCATATCAACCATGCAATTGATTTTTAATGGAAATATGCCCAGTTTAAGAAATCTATTTTTTCATCAGGTCTCTTTATAGCCCAAACAAGACAGTCAGCAAAATAAGAGGCCGTACAACACCAAAATGCTTCAAACCAAGAAAATCTCTTCTTACATCATGCTCAAATGATTTGTAGAAAGTTTGAAGTTTCATCCACTAGAACACAAGGTATACCCATTTTACCCTTTTAGCCCTAACCTAGGGTTTCACAGTACCCGAGAGAGTTTTCTTCATAACTTGAACAAATAAAGGTTTCAAGACTCAAAATTTACCTTTTAAGCTCTGTATAAGCATCCTCCAACTTTCATCTTCAAGTACCAACTCCTGAAAATGTACATATAACTCCCAACAACAAGCTTTGCATTCATTCTAGCACAAGAAAGCTCTGTTTTCCTTACACGATTCTCTACTAATCTACTCCAATTCAATTTACTGCCATTCTTAATCCTTAAATGCACTCAAATACTTGTTCTAATGAATGCCACAATCAACCCCAATCACCGTTTCACCATTTCACTCTTATTCCATCAATTTTCTGTAAGAACACACTAAGAAAAATACCTGTCTTTGCCTCAAACTGAGAAACTTCTTTCTTTTTCCAACTCAGTCCTTAAGAAGATTCATTTACACATTAGAAACCCCTTTTTACACGTTCCAAGCACCTGCACAGTTGCTTACTCAATGCAATAACACTCAACATTTACTAAATCATCACATAAGCACCAAAATATCAAATTACTCATAGCAAATATCTGACTAAAGCATCATTACTAGTATTTAGAACCATTCCTAGCTTGAAATCCATCTTAACACATCATTTCAAACTCATTAATTACACATACAAAGATATCATGAAAAGACTCATTTTTATTCATATTTACAAGAATCTCCATCATTTCTGTACAACTTTACAAGATCCCTATCTTATACAAATTCTTCATACTTGACCTCACAGGTTCTTGCCTTCTTGAGGCTCTTTACACTGTTCTTGAACCTCCAATCCTTCTCTCTAACCTTCCTTCCCCTTTGCTCATTTGAATATCTCCATTTTCAAGACCTAAAAGGTGGATGGGATAACTAATTTTCAACCCTAACCATGGTGGAGACTAACCACAACATGGTGACTCTTGCTTAAGGGTTGAAATACATTAAATGAGGTCCTTTATGACCTTTTACAACCTTTCATGACTTTACATATAACATTACACCTTTTAAGCCCATGCTTACAAATTCAAATATTCAAATGTTCCCTTTTGGAGGGAAACTCCTAAATAACCACAAAACACTCATGAAGGGACTTAAGATGGTTAAGAAGGGTTCAAAAACATTAGTAAAGATTGCTAAGACCTACTACAAGCCAAAACTCATTAAGAACAAAAAACTTGCTTATGTACGAGGTTGATGCTCTTGCATCGATAGTCTTGTAGCGTAAAACATAATCAATGATGTGCTCGTTAGACCCTTGTCATAATTTAAACATTTGAGCATAAGAAACTTTGTTAGCAATATTGATAGAAAATTGTGCAAGAAATTGATTTTCCAAATTAGTAAAAGATCGAGCGAATGTGTGGAAAGATCATAGAACCAACTGTAAAACAAAGTCCTTAAGATTTTTGGGGAAGAGCTTTGTAAGTAAGATATCGTTAGATGCATAGTTAAAACAAACAACATGGAACGATCGAAGGTGTTCTATGTGGTCACTCTTGCCATCATAAATAGGAAGCTTAGGAGTAATGAAACCAAGAGGCAAAGGATAAAAATCCATTTCGGGTGCAAGTGGGTTATGAAGCAATTGAGTAGAATCCATAGTATGAGAAGAAGCAGATGCACCTTGTTGTAATTGTAAGATTTGAGCTTGTAAAGTGTGAACAAGGGTTTCAAGAGCCTACATGCTAGAAGAAGAAGCATGTGAACCACTATGATTGCATGTAGGGACAACAGTGGTCATAGGAATAGACAAAGAGACATTAGGTGCTGGAATATTAGGTGCCCCCACAGATGTAGGCCGTAGATATAGGAATGGTAGATGTTTGTATAGGAGAAGATGGCGGAGACCTCCCAAAAAGGGATTCGTCATTATATTTCTGATCACGAGTGATTTTAGCAGTAGGAAGAATCTTAATAATAGGCTCGATGTGATGAGGATTTGCACGAAGTTGCACACGAAAGTTAGATATGATTAAACATGTTCTTGGTCCACAGTGTTGTCCTCATCATGGTCATAATCATAATAATGCTCACTATTTGTTTCAATTTCATGCAATGGTACCTCATGAGCGGGATCAATTATAGATGGAATGGTTGAGAGAGGCAACGAAGAAGAAGCCACGAGGATATGACGTTTGCGAATAGGAGGAGAAAGCTCCATATGCTTAGTGAACTTTTGTTAAGCCGATTGCTACGCCGAAAGGGCATAGGAAGGAAGCATATGAAAACTTAAAATGAAAAGAATCATACACTAAGAGGGAAGGAGGAACCCTAAGGCAACTAGGGTTTGAGCTAAAATGTTTGATTCAAGAGTTCGGTTCACCAAATGTTTATTTACACTCTTAATTGATTTTATAATGTTAGGGAAATGCACAACAAATAAAAAAAGGTGTAAGGTTTGTTACAAGTTTTTTTTTTTGATTAATTAACTTTCAACATTAATCATGCAATATTAGAATAACGCATTAATACTTGTAACTAGTGATAACAATATGTTACAAGCTCAAAAACACAAGAGGAGAGATGCACTTAGCTATACATGGTGATATAGTAGAGATCTGGGTGCACTGACTGGAGAATTGGGAGTAATGAACCTATAGATGCTTCGTTTCTAAGATTGTAGCTAGAAACTGCCCTGGTTTGGAACCGTACAACTCTACTAGGATTTGCTCTCTGACCGTGGACCTACTTATCTTTGTCTTAGACCTCTTTGGATTGGGGTTTTCTAACTTTTTGTGCCCTTCGGTGGCCTGAAAATGTGTGTCGCTGCCAAACCCTAGGTGTCACACAATTCCAAAACCATCTAAATAAGCTGAATTGAACTCAAACCTAACCATGGGTGGGAAACCCTGCAAGAAGCTTAGTGTTTAGGTTGAAGTGTTATCTATGCATTGCCTATGTCGGCACTACTTTGAAGAGGCCTCAAACCACAAGTAGTTCTTCACCTAACATGTAATATCTATATGGATGCAACTAGTTGGCAACTTGAACCACTTTGACCATGCTTGAGATGATTGTGCTCTTACTAAGACATTGAGTTGGGATCTTTGGGTGCTTGGAAATGAGGGAAGCTGAATTCCTTGACTTGGTTGAGTGCTTGAATCTGTAGTAGTGATTGCGCTCTTGGATGTGCATCAATTTTTATAAGATTTAGGGAGCCTTGAGTTCCTTTTGTATTAATATTTGCAATGATAATCATGGCTAGATTTTCTGCATAAGCATCAAACCTAGCGGTCATGAGATAAATCTCCCTCATTTAACCGGTGAGGCCCGTGTCGATTTGTCAATAAAAATGTGTTATTATCTATCAGGGGTTTTACTTTAACCACTTAGTTCATGAACCATAACTAAGAAGCTCTCGCAAAGTAAGTAAGCAAAGCATGCTTCAAGAAAGGAAGTATTTTATAGAAGGAAGTAAAGGAAATACAGAGAAGAAATGGGGAAGATGTGCATCCCAATTAGTAGATAGCAGAGCTAATTACATGCACATAGAAGAAACTTAATAGATATGAACACACAGAATTATAAAACAAAGGCAGCTCTAGATCTAGATCTATAATAACACAAAGTTTACTAAGAGATCTAAGATTAAAAGCAAGAAACAAAGTACACCGTGACACAAAGTTCTCCGGAAACCTGCTCCTTTGTATTCCTTTGCTCCAAGTTGCTCTCAGGGGTTCAACACAAAGTCTAGAACACAAGATTGCTGCTTACAAATTCTGATCCATCATTAACCCGGAGGTTCTTCTCCTACTTATAGAATGTAGGAGGGAAAGTACAAATAGAAAACTCAAACTCGAACTAAAGTATGAACAAGTAAAGATGACATTTGACAATCATCCTCAACTAACTTCTTCTTAAGTGACACATGTATCACTTAACTAATAGAATGGTTCCACATGACTTCAAGTAATGGTTGCAAAACCAATAACTTAGAAGTTTTACAATTTCATCCGGGAACATAGAAAATAGAAGAAGAAAGAATAGAAGAAGTCATGCCAGCTGTAATGTTTACATCTTCTTCTTGTTCTGATATCTGATATACTTGTTGAACATATAATTCAGCATCCTTCCATCTGTTTTAGCCACTGCTTCCTTCTCTGTCCTGAACTGCAGCAACCCTTCATTCAACACTTTGCTGCATGCTTCCACCTCTTCCAAACTCGGCCCAAACCTCGCAATGTCTGCCTGCAGCGCCACCAATCTACTGATAGAATTCATCGTGAAAGGCTTGGTAGCTTTATCAATTCTCTTTTGCACCATCAGAAGAGAACCTTCCAGGGAATTAGGCACCTCGTTAGAAACAATCCGCACGTATGAAGTAACACCTCCGTCCACTCTTTCCTCAGTGAAAGAAATGATACTGTCTGGTAAATCTGATGTTCTACTCTCAAGTGCCTGCATCCTTTTCAGCAAAACTCTGCAGATTTCCAAATGGAAAGATACTGCAAACTCTAGTTGCTTCCCCTTCTCGACTGATCCATCCGGTACAATTTGTTCTGCAACCAATACATCTCCCGACAGCTTGTTGATCTCGGCCAAAATACTCAGGTTACTCTCTGCAACTGTATTCATGCCTTCTATGCTTTCCATCAGTTGCTTTAGTTGATTTGCTGCATCGTTCATAACCTTTAAGCGGGCTGGCACTTCCCCAAGTTGTACAGAAGCTTGACGAATAATCAAATCCTTCCATTCGTCAATAGCCTTTACTTGATTGCTTGCATCTTCCATTTCCTGCATAAGATGATCACTCACCTGCTCTGAAATGGGCTGAATGGAAGGTTTAGCAACCTTGGCTATGATCCCACATAATTGAGATATTTGCTTCTGCAGCTCTTCTTTCTCCGCCTTTTCACTGTCAAGCCTAAGGAACAAAGCATCTATCAATGTCTGCGTGTCCTGCTTCAATCCTTCAGTGGTAGCTTGACCGAGTGGTATTTTGGTCACCGTCACATCTTCTGCCGTGAGCTCCTCTTCTATCTTTCCTTCCGCCGGAATTGATATCTCAGCAAACTTCTCTCCCGAATCCTTGATGATCAACCTAGAAGTTGCTTTAGCAACTTTAGGCCTTCTGTCTCTTCTGCTCAGATCCTGAAGTAGCTGCAAGTCATGCTCCTCTAAGTTCATCTCTACTCTTGCTTCCGGAACCAACTACAAAGCTAACCATTCCGAGAAGTTACTTCTCGGGGAGTGAGAAGTCGCTGAGTGCACTACCATCTCCCGCTCTGCATCCTCTCCATCAGAAAGTGCCACAGTGTTATGGCTGCCATCTTCTGAAACATCCAAGGACAAAGCTCTTTCGAACTCCGTCATCTGCAGCTTCAATATCTCCTCTGGAACGGGTGATGATGAACGGTGGTCATGAGAGAAAGACGAACGTCGCCGGATTCAATGAAGGCATGGAAGCGTCCTATCCATGGTGCATAGTTGGTGAAGTACTGGGTACTGGAGAAGTCGGAGTCAAAACTATGGTCGTAGAAGTGGTCTTCTCCTTCTCTTGAGATCTTCTGTGTACTTTCAACTTCTCGGACCTTCTGCTGCTTTCTCCTTCATGCTTCCGCTTGAGGGAATCTCCTACGCCGAAGTTGCCCGTGATTTGATTCATCAATACTTCATCAAGGCAGTATCCCTTCGTCAGCAGCCAGTTCGAAGTATTCACCAACACAGCTCCAGATCTTTCTTCAATTGAATGGCAGCCTCCATTGTTATCTTGCAGTATAGCTTTGTCTCCTCCCATTTGATGGTAAGTGTCAAGTACCACGTTCCCATCATCTTTAAGATCCGCAGGTATCCGCGCTAGTCCAAAATCGAACACTTGCTTTGCTGATAGCCTGCTGAAATCTTTCTTTCTAACCTCGTACTCACTTCTGCACTTCATCCAGAAATCTTCTAACGAAGGCACATGTGCGTACTCCTGGGAGATTGTCTTCTTGGCTACTCCAAATGGATCGAAGTTAAGCCGCAGGGAAGAACTCTTGCTCATACTCGGATAACATTTGCGCTTCCATCCCTCGAGCTCTGTGAATGCTGATGCAACTGTAATATCCCACAGTGATTGGGAAGAAGCCCGTAGACTTGTGCCGCTTCGACTGAAGGTCGTGTAACTCCACAAGTTGCCTGCTCAGCTCCATGGCAATCAATCTATCATTCGGATATCTGGGCATCTTTATTGGTTCTCCAGAAAAGCCCGTAACCCTGAGGTATGTGAAATCTGCAAATTGAATGAATAGACTGCCAATCTTGGACACTGCTTCCCACGCTTCCTTGCTTACCCTGTTGGCCTTCAAGTCTTTGTCTAGCCTGCAGATGAAATCGTAGAAGAAGTCATCGTTGATCACTTTGAAGTCTTTCTCGCACGCAGGTACAGTAAGCTGTGGGTAGCACTCGAAAATGGGGTCCTTGGAAAGAACACCACATCTATCCAGCTTGGAAAAGACACCCTGTGAAGCTGCAACATACACCAAGTATGAAGTCATCTTGAAGCTGAAAGTACGCTTCACGTTCCGAAGTTGCTCACCGATGTTGCTGCTAATAATTTCCGACCAATTGATTATAGAATCAACCTTGTTGATTTCAATGGTCCTGATGAAAGCATACATCCATGTACGGAAAGTGTAGGCATTCGCTTCGCCATTCAACCTGCATAGCAATTTGACGACATCATCTGCCTCCTGCACCAAATTGGACCGTGGAAGAGTTCTCGGGAACTTTGAAGGGGATCTAGGCTTCTTCATGAACCGGCTATTCATGATGCTCACACAATCAGCTCTATGCTTCTCCCACCTACTGTCAGCATCCTGAATGCTAATAGAAGTCACCACCCTTCGCACTGGAATCTTCAGACAATAATTGATGAACTCCGCATCCAAACGAATTATTGTCTTTCCCGCAACATCACGCACTGATCTGGATGAAGGATGATAAGATCTAGCACACTCCATCACGAACTCTGGCAATTGGGCTGTACATGGGAAAGCTGCAGCTCGGATAATTCCACTACTTTTGACCGCACGCATGAGTGAAGTCTTTCCCGCTCTGGATCTATCAATCAAATCAGAAAGAGGTTCTGGGCCTAGATCCGTGTCTCCTATGTCTGCAAGTTTGGAAGCAATGCATGAATCCATCGTGCTCTCTTTTTCATCTCCTTTCGCCATGGCTTTGTCTATCTTCGTCTGAATAATTCTTTTTCTTCTAACTTGGCCAGATTTCTTCAATACCGTGCAGATCTGACAATTCTTCGATTCGGAGGATATTTGCAATGTATTGGACATTGATAAAAACTCCTTTTCTTTTGTGAAGCACCTGTAATGAATTCCTGCAATTTATTCAGACAAAAATGGCCACCGGAGCATGAATAGTGAATTTAAATTATAAAAATCTGCACTTTTCAAGCCTGCTGCCCCAAAAATTGGTGTTTAATTTGCACATAAAGAGAGCATGAATCCTTTCAATCAACACCTGAGCTCCTGTAACACCTGTGAAAACAACTATGCAGACAAAGATCAACCTCCTCCAAAGCATGCGCCAAATCTGGAAGCTTTTAGCCTTGTTAGCACTTTGAACAAAATCCTTCCTCTAATGGGGGCGCACTTTTCTTCCCGGCTGCAATTCTTTGCTGTGAATTAAATAATTCACCCATATGGCTGCCCATGCTTATATAACCTTCACAATTCTATAATTAATAATTGCCCTAACAATTAAAGGCAATTAATTAATTAAAAATCATGCTTTTCTCTTTTAAAAATAACATGTTTAAGGACAGCCATCCAATAAATTAAATTAATCCAATTTAATCCTTCACACAGCACTTCACTCAAGCTTCACAGTGTGCTTTGACCATAGCCACTGAAAATAGAAATTAATTTAATGTTTTAATGCCTTAAAAAACATTAAATAATACCCAAATGGGGCGCACTTTTTGAGAGGAAGAGGGCAGCCACTAAATAAATTAAATTTAATGAATTTAATTCCTTTCTTTTATTCCATCTTTGACTTGTTGACCTCCTCCAAGCTTGGGCGCACTTTTTGAGAGGAAAGATTAATTAAATTAATCCAATTTAATCATTCCACCATCACTTCAAAGGGGGCGCACTTTTTTGCACATGTAATTCTATTTTTAAGAATTTTTCCACAATGGGATTCTTTACCCTGCAAGGCAGGCACCAAAATCCCATGATCCACTTAAGTGATTTGACTTTGACAATGGGATTCTTTACCCTGCAAGGCAGGCACTAAAATCCCATGATTTCACTTAAGTCACTTTCCTTTTATTATATCATGGGAATTTTTACCCTGCAAGGCAGGCAATAAATTCCCACCTGCCTGCAGCCTCTATTTTTCCCACTGCAGCTTAAGTGACTTTTATAACACGGGAAAAAGTACCCTGCTAGGCAGGTATAAAATTCCCACCTTGCCTGCGGCTTATATTTTTCCCATCGCAACTTAAATCCTTTGTTTTCCAAAAATGCGCCCATCCCCGCAGGGGCTTTTCTCGCGCACGACTTCGCTTTTTCCCAGTGATCCAGACCTCCGATGGCGACTTCCTCTGGGCATAATGTGCGTATATGTTTTCCAGCTGCTCCAGGCCAAAAATCGGGCTTACCCGGTGAAGGAATTGCTCCAGAGAAATTTCACAGAAAACAAAACGGGACACCACAAAAACACGAAAAATTGCCAAAAGTTACAAATAAAGCCCAAAACTTAAAATAAGTTAAAACCCTTCTGGCACATAGGAATAATAACATATTCGCTCATAATAGAGTTAAAACAGAGCGCAAATAGCCTCATACGGGGCTCAAAATAATTAAATACAAATTTCCCGCAGACAAATCCCGACGACAGAATAAAACAATTTTGGGCATCTGGGTATTTGGCGAAAAGGGCTAATATGGCTCTTTGGGATTATCTTGACGCAATACAAGAACTTTCAGGCAATAAAAACAACAAACGACCCATTATTTTAAAAGTACGAAATTTTTTCGGATAGGGTAGTCGCAGATTTCAGGGTGAAATCTGAGTGACACCAATAACTCATGAGAGTGCTAGGTGAGTAAATGAAGTGATATAAACCTGCTTATATAGGGTTTTGAAGGTAATTTGTTATGGAAAGGCCGAGCTAAGATGAAAAAAATACCCAACAAAGATAATAGAATTGAAAGCAAAGTTAGAGGATATGTATGTCCAAGATCAGTATAGGTCGGCCAAGACCGGAAATTACATCCCGACCCTATTATGCGGTTTTGGACAAGATGACAATGAGTACAATTTGAAAGTTGTATCATGATAAGCGAGGTTAAATACTAATTTTATGCATTTATATTCAAAATGTGACGACACATCAATGTGTAGGAATAAGCAAGTTGGGAGAGATAAAGATGTGTTGAGTGGGGATAGGATGTGGATATTTGTCTTAGCAAACGAGTATAGTCACAACTAGTAGTGTCAATAGGGTAAATTGTGAAATTTGAGTATCTACACTCACGCAAATGCGTCAAAAGCAAGTCACCTACTTTGAACTCTTGATCTCTTCTTTTATGATCTGCATGCTGCTTGTACTCCATGGTGCTCTTCTGCAATCTTCTCTTCACCTCCATATGCACATCATGCATACATGTTGTAGAATCCTCCACTTCAACACTTCTATTAATAGGCACTGTATCTCTTAATTCATGGACACCTCTAGGGCTGCAACCATACACAATCTAAAAAAGATTCATTGTTGTACTTCTATTGCTTGAGTTGTAAGCAAACTCAGCTTGTGCCAAAGCCATATCCCATTGCTTAGGTTTGTCCCCTACCAAGCATCTTAGTAAATTAACTAAGGCTTCTATTCACTACCTCCATTTGTCGATCCGTTTGAAGATAATAGGCTGAACTGAAATCCAATCTCGTGGCCAACTTCCTCCACAAAGTTGTCCTAAAGTGCCTAAAGAAACTTTGTATCCCTATCCGAGTCAAGGCTTTTGGCGAAACTCAATCGTATATCTCCTTGAAAACAAATTTGCATCGTCCATGGGATCACTTGTCTTCAAACATGCAAAATGTGTTCCATCTTCAAAAACTATCAACAACGAAGATAGAGTCATTATTTTTTGGATTCTTTGCAGAGCTTAAGAACGAAATTCATACTTATGTCCTCCCTTGGCCTATCTGGTACTAGTAAAGGTTGATATGAACCTATATTTTGACTCTTGTCCTTCACATGACGAAAAACACAAATTTCCTCATATCCACACTCATCCTCGGCCAATGGCAACTTTCATTCAGTTTTGCCAATGTTTTATCAACACCAAAATGACCAGCTAGGCCTCCACTATGCTTTTCTCTCACCAAATTCTCCCTCGTTGACCCTTGTATAATACACAATTGTTGTCTCTTGAATAAAAATCACCTTGTAAAAGATATTCCATCCAAGGAGTTCTATCCATGCTTGTTGGATTTTTGCATGCTGTCCACACATCTCGAAAATCCAAATCCTCCTACAATTCCTTCATTGAGTCAAACCCAACTCCTACTCCGATCTCATTTAAAATAAGACATCTACGCAGGTGCATCTGCATCTTGAACTTTTTGGACTCAGTAACTTCTATGCTTCAAAACAAATGAATAACTTTGAAGAAATTGTTAAAATATAGAGCTATAGAGCTTTATATAGCATGTAATGTAGTTATGTAGTTGTTCGGTTGGTAATTGTTCAACCAATATGTAACTACCTCTCTCATAATAAATACACCCTGCTTGAATCATTTGAGCTGTGCAGTTTGCCTTCTCTGTATTCTTTCTTCTCTTTGCATATGCTAACATTGGTATCAGAGCATCCAAGGTTGCAGTTTGAGGAAGGCTCCTAGAGGCACGAACTAGAAATTCGAGGAAGCCTTAAGGGCACAAATTTGGTGAAACGTGAAGGTATTTGGAGAAAAATACCAGACGCTAGGAGAGAAGTCGTGAGGAGTTCCTGGGCAGTTTGTGGGCTTTGGTGAACCATTCGAAGCTGTTTTTCAAAGACTCCCAGTCGCAAATCGTTTGAAAGAAAAGGCACAATACGTGGGCATGCAAAGCAAAATCCACAATCGAGGGCATAAATTTGTTTTTAGCGAGCAAAGAAAAACGAAGGCATATACAATCATTTTTCGTGAAGCCATTTGTGGGAAAAAACAGTTCGTGGCAGATACAATTGTAGGAGAAATCGAGGGCAAACGTCCAATTGAAAAGACAAAAACATGGCTGCTCCAGAGGGCAAAAACCCAGTCGTTTGAAAGCAAAATGTGACATGTGGAAATTGTGGGAAGAAAAAAAAGCACGAAAAACAGTCTGTCATGCAAAGCCCAACCGAAATCCAAAATCCAAAGTCGTGTGGAAGAAAAAGCACGGGCGAGATCCCAAATACCCTTGGAGAAGTTTGTGACAACAAAATCGTGAGGGCAAGATATAATATTATTTGGGCGAATAATATTGAGTCGTGAAGGGCGATTAATATTCACTTTTTCCAACAAAGGTATTCACCTTGCTTTTGAATAATCAATTTGGGAGGAATAAGTAATAATATTTTTAATATCAGCAAATATAGTTGGAGGGGTGATTTGCATAATTTAATATTATTTGCTGGAAAAAGTAATATTTTAATATTAAGTGTGGGAAAATTTTATTTTATTATTTCCGTTACTTTGGAAATAATAAAATGACAAATATTTCACACTTGACTTTGCCGGAGACACAAA
Organism: Taxus wallichiana var. yunnanensis; assembly: GCA_018340775.1. Taxonomy (NCBI): domain Eukaryota; kingdom Viridiplantae; phylum Streptophyta; class Pinopsida; order Cupressales; family Taxaceae; genus Taxus; species Taxus wallichiana. The sequence continues at coordinate 680,244,998 of CM031240.1, read as the reverse complement.
AATTAACGGGCACTAATTTCAATGTTTGGAGTCATAAGATTTTAACGCTTGCGGAGTTTCGTGATTGTGATAAAATAATCAAGGGTGATGAAAGTCGACCAGCAATGAACTTCAAGGATTATGACAAACGTCATAAGGAAGCGTTATTGCTTCTCAAGTTGTCGGTGTCGGATGATATGATACCGAAGTGTGGAATGCCACTGTGGCAAGCACATTGTGGGCCAGTTTGAGGATAAATATCAGACATCAAAAAAGAGTCGGGTTTTATACCTAAAGAATATGCTCTTTTCCGTAAAGTTACAAGGTGGATTGCTGTTTGAGCACTTCGGATGAAAGACCTCTGAGACTAGTTATCTTCCATCAACAAAAATGTGGACGACGATGATATGGTGGCTCTAGTTTTGAACAACTTACCTTCTTCGTATGAGTCATTTGTGGAGGCACTCCATTTAATGGTTGAAAGTCAAACACTCACGTTTGACAAGGTGAGTTCCTACTTGTTGCAAAAGGAGCGGAGACAACTTTAGGCAAAATCTAATTGTGACCATTCAAAGAGTGCTCTTGTCACTTAGTCAAAGGGAAAGTGGAGACGTCAATCTGGTGAGTCTTCCATCGGGTATCAGGTCACATGCTATTACTGTCACAAGGTTGGGCACAAAGAAGGATTGCCGGAGCGGAAGTATGATCTTTCGCAATAAACAAAAGCCATGTAATGAGGAACATGTGGCAGCAGTTGCAGAAGAACGGGATTCGGATGATGGGCATGCTCTTTATTGTCTTACGACATCATGCTTGCATGACAAAGGTACCATTCTTTGGATCATTGATTCGTGGTGCATCCACACACTTTTCATGTCGCGTAGGGACTAGTATGTTTCATTTACTTTGCAAATATCTGTTTTGAATCGGTAGTACTAGCTGATGGAGAATCACTTTGCATTAGAAGGGATAGGAGATATATGCATTGTATTGAATAATGCTCATAAATTGTTGAGTACATGTTAGATATGTACCTTCTTTACAAAAAAATCTTCTATCTATTCGTCAATTAATTAAAAATTCCAATATTTCTATGGATTTCTGTGGAAAGAAGTGTGTTGTCTCGATGTGAAACAAAGATGGATAATTGCCTCTGGTATTGGGGAAGGTGGTCAATATCGGCTTGTTGATCCGGCTGCGATCAACATGAATGCACGTATGGAGGACAACTCCACCATTTAGGATGTGAAGGAGGCTGCAATGCCTTGGGAGGAAGTCCATTCCTCACAAATCTGTTAACTTGGATACAGTCAACCTACATGCACCTATTGTGGAAGGAGTATCCACTATACCAAATGTACGGGATGTGGACATGCCTTGGGAGGATGGATTTCCTCATTCTGAAGAACAATTTGTTGTGGATGGAGACTCCACTATTCCAAATGCACCGACGGTGGTGAAATGGCATGCCAAGCCACTCACTCGAGAGGTACTTGCTCAAGGACAATAGAGCATGAACAATTTGCTCATTGTGTTGTGAAGATCTTTCCCAACATAGGGGGATAAATGAGCAAAGTGATGAGAAGGAGTTGATTCTCACTCCCCACTACTAAGCGGAGATGGATTTCCCCACTTTGTTGAGACGGATGAGACGGAGATGGTTATTCCTCCTATTGCATGGAGTTGGTTCTAACTCCTCTTTTGCTACACGGATGGTCACATTTCTTTCTTGAAAAGTTGGATGAGCACTACATGGTGGTTGCAAGGGACATGATCGAGGTGACTTCAATTGCGGGATGATAATCGAGTCTTTGTACACAGACTCCAGCAAGCTACACAAGCCCGGAGCAAATTTTCAATCCACCTCTCCGAGGTTCTGATTTCAACACTTTGGAGATGGGGCTGACACTCTCAGCCATTGGTGATTCATCACTGGTCAATGAATCACGTAACAAAGAACTAGTGGACCACTTGTCATATTCTTTGTTCATGCGACCAGATTTTTGTTTTGCAGTTCTTCTCCATTCGACAACCGCAACACAATCATGGACTGCTGATTTTGAAGTACAACCTATGGCATAGTCTGTAGATCTAATGACTAAACATATGGGCTTTAGGAAATTTGTAAAATTTCGGGACAAACTTGGTCTTGTTTCCAGTTTAGTCATTAAGAGGGGGTGTTAAAATATAGAGCTATAGAGCTTTATATAGCATGTAATGTAGTTATGTAGTTGTTCGGTTGGTAATGTTCAACCAATATGTAACTACCTCTCTCATAATAAATACACCTCTGCCTGTGTCATTTGAGCAGTGCAGTTTGCCTTCTCTGTATTCTTTCTTCTCTTTGCATATGCTAACACAAATTCAACCTACATCATATGCTTTTGATTTAACTCACTTTATCCAATGATAACAATGCCACTTTATGATCTATGAACATTTCTTTGGACAACAAATAATGTTCTCCACTTTTTGAGGGCTTGCATCATAGCATGAAATTCTTGATCATACATGGAGTACTTCCTACTTTGCTTCACAATTTTTTACTAAGGTAAGTCTCATGAGGCTTACCTTCTCAACTCCTAACTGCTCCTATGGCTGTCCCACTATGGAAGCAAAATCAACCTGAAGTCTCTGTCGAAATCCAACAATGCGAGACCAAGTCTGTCTTTTTCTTCTTCAGAATCTAAAAGCTATGCTTTGCTGCAACTGATCCATTAAAATCTTTCATCAAAATTCATTGTTTCCATAATGTGTGCACATATTCTACTAAAGTTTTTAATGAATTTCCTCAGAAAACAAGAACCCATGAAACCTTGCATCAAACATAGGGAAAGCTGATGGATCCTAGCTTTTAAAATTTATTTAAACTATATAAAAACCTGGAGTGATTCAGATAAAATATGGATACTACGCTTTGGTATATTTAAGCTCTTAAAAAACCATGTTCAGTCATTTTATATGTGCTTGCAAGTTTTGGTTGTGGGCCATATTTTGCATACAAAATTGAATGCATTAACTTAAAAGCACTCAAGACATTTTGTTCCAGGTTTTTGCTATTAATGAATGTGATTATGAAGATGTTTTGTTTAGATCGCATTGTTTCACTTTAAAGGATAATGCTTATGATTGGTTTCTAAATTTAACACATAATTCAATTCATAGTTGGGTTTGAGTTTGAAAAATCATTTCTTGGCACAATTTGGACAAGTCATTGATCCTAGTGATTTTGTAGTCAGTAATTTGCTAGTGTTAAAAGATAAAGTAATGAACCCATCAGATTTCAATTCTAGATTTGAGTCTATTTTAGGAACAAGAATTGCACCACGGTAAAGGTTGTTGAAAAGTGCTTTGTATTATTTCACTTTTGAATTTGTTAGGAGAGAAAATGTAACCAACTCAAGTGAAAATTATGTTCAAATCAGAACTATAGACAAACAACTAACCCTTTGGGAAAAATTACTCCTATCATCCCCATGGCTCTCAAATCACACTTCTAGCTCTTGAATCAGATCCCTTCTCTAAATTAATTTCCACTATAGACTATACATCTCAACACAACTCTATTCTAAGTGACTTTTGTCAACAATTCCTCGATAAGATTTTTGGCTATGAGGTCATCCAAATTGAAAGTTGCTCCTAATGTTGTTCCTTCGTTTCTCTTCTATTGAGGATGATATCATATTTAATTATGATCAAGGGCTAATCCCATTGTGTTTCGAGATAAACCATAGGGGGTTTTACTACTAATAAAGGCAACCTTCACCCCATCTTATGCACCACTCCAAAAACACAGAGTATATCCCAACACTTGTATTTCACACACTCACCACCACTAGTATTGTTGCTCCTTCTTGAGGGTAATGTAGACGCTTGGGAAAGTGATGGTGAACAATTTGATTTCCCCTCCACCTTAGATGCCTCTCCTAATGATATAAACATATATACTTTAGAGATGATGACAATGTTTCTACACATGATATGATATTCCTTCCATTTATACATTGATCATGGTGTTCTTATGTTTATAATGATTTTTGAAATCCATTCCTAGTGAATGCCCTAGTGATGAGACACATGATGATTCTTCATGCCTTGCACATGATTTCATACTCTGCTAAGTCACCAGGTTCGTGTTCGTGTTCGTGTTCGGCGAGGATTAAATTCGGATTAAGTTCGGCAATGATAAAATTCGGCAAAAAAATTCGTGATTAAATTCGGCTGTTATAATTTTCATTTTTTTAAAATATATAAATGCACAATTTTTTCAAAATAGCTAAAACATTATTATATAAACTTGAAATCTATATAAAAAGATGTCTCTGTTACATTTATAAACCATGCTTATCAAAGTTAAACTATGAGGAACATATGAAATCGTCAAAAAGTTACAATTAAGAGTCAAGACTCAAACTTAAACAAGTTCCAAGTCATCAAGAGCACTTGGTTGAGTTGATGCAGTATCATCATCACTAGATGCAACACTCAATTCATCATCCAAAAAGTCAGGCTCATCTGCATCCATTGTGTTATCTGGAATTTTATGTTGCAAAAAGAAGAGGTGGAGTCTTTTGTTGCATTGTTCATAGACAATTGTAAATTGCTACGAATATAAACAAGATCTCCCAATTTTCCGAAACAACTTGTTCCTCTTTTTAGAATGGATGTGGTCAAAGCAGCTCCAGTTCCTCTCACAAGCTGATGAACTTGCTCCTTGACTCAATATTCGAATGGCAAAGCGCTGCAATTCAGGTGTTTGTGCTCCATAGGACTTCCACCATCTGTACCCAAGCATGTCAACTTGTGACATGTCATATTTGGCTGCTGACATTCCAAACATCCCTTCTCCTGCCTTGTATTTCCAACACTGCTTTCTAATTAGACATGCGGTTGTCGGATCTGGTTCGAACTTCTCAATGGCTTCATAAAGCCCTGTCATAACCTCAAGATCACTATCTCTATCTACCTGAAACAACTTAGGCTCCAAATAGCATGCTGCTGCATGTAAAGGTGTGTGCATCATTTTCCATCTATAATCAACTGTATTCCATATCTCCATGTAGTCTCCTTCCACATTATTTAGTGCTTTTTGAATAGCTTCCTTGCAACGGTCCATGCTCTCATAAAGCATACCGAGACAAGGGGTGTCGCCATCAACCATGCGAAGCACATCAACAATTGGTTCACACACATTTAAAACCTTTGTTGCACTTTCCCAAAAATTGCTATTTAAAACAATTTGCTCTATGTTCTTCCCCTTAGGACCTTTAGAAAGCACTAAATTTTCCCACTCATTGGAACACATAACAAATCTTAGAGCTGCTTTCTCTTCAACCACTCTTTTCAAAGTGATGTAAAATGAAGCAAACCTTGTTTCACATGGCCTCAACAACTCCCTCGATGCATGTTGCCTGTAGAGATTCAATGTGAGGCGGTGATTTCTGATAAAATTTGCAATTGCTCTCCCTCTGTGAATTGCTTCATGTATCCATGGAAATTTAGCCAAGTCATGTAACAACAAATCCAAACAATGTGTTGCACATGGGCTCCAATATATTTGTGGGTATTTCTCTACAATTAGCTTTCCAGCTCCCACACAATTTGCAGCACTGTCAGTAACCACTTGAACCACATTTTCCACACCTATTTCAAGAATGGCTTCCTCTAATATTTCAAAAATATACTCTGAAGTTTTCTTATGGTTCATGGTGTCTATCACCTTCAAGAACACAACACCTTGAGGGCAAGCCACCAAAACATTAATCAGTGGTCTCTGACATATATCTGACCATCCATCACTCAATATTGTGCACCCTGTTGCCCTCCAAGAGGCTTTGACCTCAGATAATTTCTCAGTCACCCTATCTTTTGACCTCTGTAAAAGAGTTGTTCTCAAAGCCTCTGAAGAAGGAGGTGTGTAGCCTTTGCCAAACTCTGCAGCTTTCTGAATTGCGTTTCGAAAATGTGGATTCCTAGCTACATTGAATGGAATGGCACTTGAATAAAATAAATCGGCGAATGCATCATCCACATGTTGTTTTTCTAATGGTTTCCACAAATTTTTCAATGTTGCACTCCCCATTGATCCACCTATTGAGGTGTTGGGCATACTGGTAGAAGAAGACACAACAGATGTCGTGAACTTAGACATGTTCTCTTGGACTCTCTGTTTCTTTTGGGCCGATTGCATCTTTCCTACAATCGAAGAGGATTGCTCTTTCTCTAGAGCAGTTCTAATCTCTGGAGTCATTGATCCACATGCTGCAACCCCTCCTCCCCGACCGGCTGAATTCCCAAGTAAGTGGTCCATTGCCCTTGTCAAACTCCCTGTAAAAGCATGACCACACAAGCGGCATTTGAGGTTGTTACCGTCGCGGCTCACATGTTTCCATCCCTCAGCATTTGATTTTGGGGGTCCCATCGAATTACAATCTGCATTCAAATAACACAATATTAAATAATATTACAAATTTACAACAAAGTTAAATACATTATAAACAAGTTTAATTTTTTAAATTTAAATATATGATTACAAAATTCAATTGAATTATTGTACATATATATTTTTAAATAGTTAAATGCATTATAAATTTATAAATATGTAAAATAATATATTTTACAAATAAATGTCTTTAAAATTCATTTAAATTTTAAAATATTAAAAACGTTAAATATTTTTACTAATATTATACCGTTAAAATATAATAATGTAATGTTATATTTCATAGTTTAAATTTTAAAATTTAAATGTTAATAAATTTGAAAAAATAAAAAAAATATACATGTTTAATATTTCAAATTTACACATTTAAATGAATATTATTTTTATATATTTTAAAAATAAAAAATCTATACACGATTATATCAAATTATCAATGTTTAATTATTTTATTAAAACATTAATAAAAAAAAATAAAATGTTAAATAAAAGATAAAATAAATAATACAAATAAAAGATAAACTATTAAATATAAATAATAAAATATTAAATAAGAATAAAATTATAAATTATAAAGTTATAAACTATAAATCAATAATAAACTATAAATAATAAATTACTATTTTAAACTTTAAAAACACAAAACTAAACATTTATACGTAAATATTTATAAACCCTAAACACTTTAAAACAAATGTAAATAGTTTTAAAACTTTAAAAAATTAATTTTTTACTATCAATATTTATATGTAAATAGTTTAAAACTTTAAACAAACAAACCTAAAACTAAAAAAATACCTGTAGATGAGGCGGCTGGGAGTTTTGGGGAACCACAGGTGGAAGATAAAGTCAAGCAGAGTCACAGAGGAAGTGAAGACTTAGTTGAAGCCAAGGAAGCCACGAACTCACAGGTCGAAGCCACGAACCACAAGTCACAGTCACACTCGCACAAAAAGTCACAGTCCACGAGTCCACGAGCCACGAGCCACAAAAGCACCGAACTCACGAAAGCCATTTCTACACAAAAACACGAAACTCACGGAAGCCACATGTAAGCCACGAAATGCAACACGAAAACAATGCGAACTACGAACCGCATGAAAGAACTCAGAAAACAATCGAACTCAAACAAACTTGCATTCAACTGCTCATACTCATAGTCCCGACTCTTGCGGCATTTTATAAACTTAGACTGTCGTTTTAGGGTTTTCTAAAAAGTTTTTTAAAAAGCGTTTTTAAGATTTTTTTAACAACGAATAATGACGAATATTCGCCGTTTTTTTGGGGGTCGAATGAGGTTCGGTGATTTTCGAACTTTATGTCCAAAATCGCTTGAACCCCTGTGACACAAATTCTACTTGTGTTTCTACTTTTCCTCTCGAATGCAAAGATAATGATAAAAATTTTAATCTCTACTTCTCTTTTACATGATTCTACTTGTGTTTCTACTATTCCCATTGAATGTGAAAGAAATGATATTGCTTGCACCATTAATGTTTCTATTAATACTCTTGAATGCAACAATGATACAAATGATTCTATTCCTATTGCACATACTATGATTGATACAACTTGTGTTTCTACTTCTCCTCTTGAAAGAAAATGCAATGATTCTATTATTACTTATTCTCCACCACTTGTAGATGATAATGTGCATAATGATGACATTGTTTCTATTTCTCTTAGCAAACATGAACATGTTGGCTCCTCTTGAATCAAGCATGCGATATACATAGCCTACCTTCATCTCCTAGTTTATGATTTGCTTGTGGATAATAATAATACTCCTTTAGAACCTCAATATGCGATCACACCCATAGAACCCCAAGTTCTAACTAATGACACATCACCCCACATTGATTTTAAATGAAATAGTTTTCTTATGGCCACTATTAATGGTAAGGTACAACCGTTAAATGAGCCTTTAGATGTTTATGTCATACCTCCTCAAGAGGTCCTCTTTCTTATGCATGCGGTAGGAGATTTACAATGAAAATTTCATACTTTGACTCTAGAGAAAAGCGTCTGATACTAGCATTGATTCCATGAAATGTCCCTCTTTCCAGAATAACACTATCGAAGACCTTTAGCCTATTTTGTCTACCCGATGGCTAAAGGGTGAACACAAGGGTGACTTAAGTCACAATAAATTATTATAAAGTGCCAAATAGAAAAAAAAAAAATAATAGAGCACTTATATTAATTTATTTGACTTAATTATAAAGTGAAAATAGAAAAGAAAGAAAAACACTTATTAAAATTGTATTTTAAGGGGAAAAGTGCGACTAGCCTTGGGGGCAAATATTAGTGTTAAAAGAGGTCTAAATATACTTTTGTATTCATCCTAGGGAGAATGGCAACTTGCCTTAAGGAGGGATAATGGAAACTTAGAAAGAAAAAAAGGCCATATTATTTTTGTATCCTCCCTATGGAAAAATGCGACTAGGCCTAGAAAGGGAATATGCATAGAGAAAATCATTGCAAGCTGATTGGATAAGAAAAAGGTCTCCTTTGGGTCTCTTCTCTCCTTAAAAGGAGAAGTCGACTTGCTTAGGAGGCATTCTATGTTCATTTGATAATTTCTGAATTGAAGCTAAAGCCTTGAGCTTTTGTTTGAAGTATTCTAAGGACGAAAACCCTTAGGATCTATCTCTAGAGGACGAAAACCCTCTTAGAGTATTTGGGGATTTCCTATCCAGGGTTATCCATTGTGTCTTCACAAATTTTTACTATTTCCAGCAGTGTTTTTGAAGATTTGCAGCAAAGCTTTGTAAGGAAGGTTACAACAGCTGTTTGTTAATTTTTCTAAGGTTGAGCGACCCATCTTTTGGCCATTCTGAGTTGTTTTGGAGACATTGCAGGTTTGAATATTATTGCCATCTATTATACTAAATTTTGGGGATCAAAATAAATTACTTTCAGAATTTTTGGAGGGTTTTTAAGAGGCATTTTCAGTCACCTTTGTATGCAGATTTCTGAACTGTATTGCAGTCATTATTTGCCCCTAAAAATTAGATTTTCTTCATGTTTGGGCTGCTAAAAATGCAGAGATCAGTTTAGGATAAAAACATATTCATTTGATTGCTGATTTGTATGGGTTTTCTCAATAACCCTAGTCACCATTTCTGAAAATTAATTGCAGCAGTCAATAAATATGATTTTTGCATGGTCTTATGTATATGTTATGGACTGATTTGACTTCATAATTTCTGCAAAATATATTTGGAGTGGGGAACACTAAATTGTGGGCTGTTTGGTGTGAGTTTTATGCCAAATCCAAGTCGCATTTTCAGGATAAAATATAGGTCTGCATGATAAAAATCTGATTTGCATGTGTTAAGCTTGCATTTGGTTGTGGATTGGCCTAGAAACCAAGTGAGGATCTAATTGTCCCATTTGGGGACATTACATTCCAATACTATTTATGGCAACCCTATTTGGCGTAAAATCTTCCAATCATAGTTCCCTAGGAATTTTGTCATGCCTTCATTCCAATTGTTTGATGGTACCTCAGATCCTTTCTACATCTTAAGAATTATAGGGCACTTATGGTTTCATATCACAATGATAGATTGCTTTTGAAAGATTTCCAAGATTCTCACATGAGATGCTATGTATTGGATTTTACACCTCCCTAGTGGATCTCTCAACACCTTTTTGGGGTCCATTTTTACCTCTTTTGTGAGATTACAAATCCCAAGTATATCAGCTCCTTCTTCATGAAGCTACATTTCTTCAAGTTGATTAACAACTTCTCTTTGTTCAACCTTTGCAATACTTGTCTCAAGTGTAACAAATGCTCTTCTTTTGTTCTAAAACTTAAAATGTCATCTAAATACACAATGAAAAACTTACCCAAGTATGGGTTTGACGATGCATTGATGAATCTCATGCACTTGCTTGGTGCATTTGACAATCTGAAGGGCATAACAAGCCACTCATACAACCCATCCTTTGTGAGATGGGGAGGAGGAAGATCTGAAAAGAAAAGTGGGAGGAGAGGATATATCTTTTTTTGCACAATAGGGAAGGTTGAGACGAAATGTCACTATGTCATGGAGTGCACCACATATGACAATTTGGGCTAGATACTTGGATGGTCTACAAGGGGTGTCTATGTCTAATGTATTTGAAATAATGTCATGCCCTTTTTGAAGGCTGATTATTGAAGACCTTAACCCATTCTTTTGTGGGTCGAAGGAGGAAAGCAAGGGGAATATCTGAATTATATTTTTATTGTTGTTGTTTAGGTAGTTGTTTTATTTATTATCAGTTATCCTATTGGGAAGCCTAGCGCTCCAATAGGACTTAAGTAGTTAGGAAATAAAGGTATTATGAGCATGTAGGCTCCAAATACCAATTGAATATTCAAAAGCACTTCCCTTAAGGGACCGACCATCATTTAATATTGTAAAAGCACTCCTTGTGGTTATATACGGAGGTTCTTGGCCATTATTGGATTATGTTTTGGTGAATTTTCATATCTGGTTAAGGTTTGCTTGTGAAACACCTTTTCTACCTTTCTCAAGGATGAAACTCCTTGATTGAGGACCTTTGTCAAGGACGGAAACCCTTGATTGAGGACTTATGGAGGACGAAAACCCTTGATTGAGGACTTGGGACGAGAACCCTTTCCATAAGGATTTATGTATGCAAGCTGGTTTGCCAAGCAATAAATTATCATTTACTTGCATGATTTATCACTTGGATCAATAATCTAGGTAATTGAAGTGGAGTGACCACTTGAGAGTGTTACCTTGTATTTGTGATGATAATTTGGCAAATCTGAATTTATTATCTTGTTCTCCATATGTTTAAAAGCCAAGATCTTGAATTTCATGAATTTTGGAGGTGTTTTACTCATAGTTAGCATACTTGGCGAGTACTCTTGAGTTAACGAATAATTGTTCGGAAAACTTGCCACTCGGACTCGCCGAGTTTTGGCGAATATTCACCAAAACTCGGCGAGTTCGAGCTAAAAACTTGCCAATGCAGACTGTACACGCAAACACATCTTTAACACTAAAAAAACACGTTTTTTCCCTTTATAAGGCCCCAAAGCACTTCATTTTCATTCACACAACCATTTGAGCTTGCATTGCATGTGTTGAACGGATTTTTGAGCAAATTCGAAGAGGAAATTTGGAGAATTGCATTTGGAGGTAAGTTTTTTTTTTTTTAAAAATTCTTTCAAGTTTTTGCAAATTTGGTATATATTATTAAAGTTTTATATATTCATATTGTAATTCTAAATACATCTAATGTAAAAGTGAATGCTTTTAAATTTTTAATAGTCATTTGCAGCTGGAGGTATGGTTTTTTTAACGCAAATTCATTCTAAATTATTTAAATTTTATATATTCGTATTGTAATCGATTCATCGAATATGTTTTGTAATTTTAAATGCGTTCAATGTGATTGCGAATCATTTTAAATTTTTACTACTCATTTCAGAATCATAGGTATTTTATTTGTATTTGATTACGGTGAAATATGGTTATTCAAGCACGTTTTTAATAAATTTAATTAAGCTTACGTTTTTTTAATTTTTTAAATGTGCGTTGTGTTGCAGATTGGAGCTTAATAATCGCATCAGGGTCGACATCAGGTTCGGCATTTGGGTCAACATCACTAGCTAAGAAAGCGTTCCTACGAATGCCCGTACCCTCGCTTGGAAGTATGGTGTACGTGGAGCAATTTAGGGAACAGTGGTTTGCAATTTCTGTGGCAAAACATTTTTTGGAGGCATCAATCGTCTGAAGTATCACCTTGCATGTATTGTTTGTCGGGACGTGGTTTGCCCCAATGTTACGGAAGAGGCAAAGCGAGAGATGAACGCAGTAGCGAAAAGCTAGAGGAGAAGAAACTAGAGAGGGAAAGGGTGCATGCAACTATAGCGAAGTGTTTAGGAGACACAGGGGCTAATGAATGACGAGAGGATGATGTGGCAACAATTGTGGGCTCTACTCGTGGTCCACGCATACGAACCAAAAGAGGCACATCTGCTTCATCGAGTTCGAGCAAAGGCATACATAGCTTTTTTGTGCCAAGGAACATACACGAGCCACAACCTTCATTCTGCAAGTACTGACTTGGAACAAGAATATGCACGAGGAAGCGAATAAAGCATGTGCGAATTTTTGGTACTACTGACCTTACATTCATGTGGCGAAAGAGCCCATCTTTGGGAATACTTGTGGCGACAACATTGACGATTGCGAGGATAGGGTACAAAACACCATCTCCAAAAGATTTGAGTGGGAAATTGCTTAAGGGTGCAGTTGCAGATGCCACTACAATTCTAGAAGATCAAAAGAAACAATGACACAAATACGGATGCACCATTCTTTCAGATGGGTGGATGGATGGAAGGAACCACACCCTCATTAAATTTTTAGCGGTTTCAAATGGTGAGGTGGTGTTTTTGAAGTCTATTGATGCTTCTAACATAGTAAAAAATGTAGATAATTTGAGTGTTATGTTGGAGAAGATTGTATTAGAGGTGGGTATACAAAATGTTGTGCGCAGTTGTCACACGACAATAAATGCATATGTATGTGGTTGGGAGACTACTTCAGAGAGACATCCATCACTCTTTTGGACTCCTTGTGCGGTTCATTGCCTTGACCTTCTTGTGGAGGACAGGAAAAATTGATTGGGTGAGGCCGGTTGTAGAAGATGCAAGAAACATAACAAAGTGCATATATAATCACCCTTGGGTTTTGAGTTTGATGAGAGAACACACAAAGGGAAAGAGCTTGTGTGAGTCGGTGTCACAAGGTTTGCAACTAACTTCTTGACGTTGCAAAATATTTCTAGTTTGTTGACATCATTGAAGCAAATGTTTGTGAGTCAAGCATGGCTAGAATCACAATATTCAAAGAAAGCTAATGGAGAGAGGATTGTAAAGATAGTTTTTGATGATATCTTTACAAAGAGAGCTATAGAGATCATCAAGGTAATTTCAAACTTTGATTTATATTTCAAGTTGATTCCTTTATTTTAATTTGTTAAAATATAAATATATTGTTATTTACTTTTTTACTTTATTTGTAAGTTTGTAACCTTACATTTTAATTGATTTGTGTAGGTGTTAGAGCCGTTGGTGAGGGTTTGCGTTTGTTGATGGGGAGCAAACGTTGGAGGCGCACCGTCATCACTCGCTGTTTGATCTATGGGGTACATTTATGAGGCCATGGATAGGGCCAAAGAGTCTATCCAAAACTATTATAGGGGGGATATCGCCATATATGTTCCCTTTTGGGAGATTATTGATTGGAGGTGGAACAATTAACTCCACCAACCTATTCATGCAGCGGGGTACTACCTCAACCCCAAGTTTTTCTTCTTCGACGACTTCATAGATGTGAACAGAGAGGTTATGGAGGGCCTTTCAACATGTATTGAGAGGATGATACCAGAGGTTGAGAGACAGGGGACCTCATTATTTTAGAGCTACAAAATTACAAACATGCTTTAGTTTGATGAGAGAACAGGAGGCTCTTTTCTTCATGTGCTATTCGAGGGAGAACCACGCAGGAGTCACCGGGTAATAAAAATTAGAATGTTTACTAAGTTACTTATTAGTTACAAATTTGATTTTATTAATTATAAAATTTTGATTATCTTGTTTGTAGGTTCTTGGTGGGAGGATTGGGGAGAAAATACCCCGCATCTTCAAAATCTAGCCCTCAAAATTCTATCTCAATCTTGTAGCGCTTCTGGATGTGAACACAAGTGGAGTTTGTTTAAGGCCATTCACACGAAGAAGTGCAACAAGTTGATTAAAAAAGCGGCTCAACGACTTGGTTTTTGTGTAATACTGATCTCGGCTTCGCCTGAAAAAAGTGGAGGCCACATCGAGGAGCTTATTGATTTGGATGAGATAGATCCATACAACGAGTGGACTGGGCAAGAAGAGGAAATCCTGCGTTCACAGAGGATGAGATTGCTTCTTTCGAGAGGGAAGCTATGGAGGGAGAAGCACTAGCAGGAGATATTGGATTGGATGACATCTTTGGAGGTGATCTCGAACATGCAACAGAGGAGCCACCACCATCTACTACCAGGTTGGAGCAGTCGCAGCCTTTTAGGAGCAGCGAGGAGACGCAACCGAGTGTGGGGACTAGTAGAGGCACTAGACCCTCTCCCCAATATTTCTCTAGAGCGGGAAGAGGAAAATGTAACTTATTGTATATTGTAACTTGCATAGATATGAAATTTATGATGATAATTTTCAATGACAATCATCATAAATTCATAGCACTTATTAGTCTGGTTGTTGTATTCGCATGATGATGTGATTATGTATTGTATTTGTATTCAAATCTAATAGAAAACATTTTGTAGCTATATTTTGCATAAAATTTATGTTTTTAAAAGAAATTTGAGTATTTTTTAAGTTGCCGAATATTCGACTAGTCTTGCCGAGTCAATTTTTTTTTGGTTTGCCGAATACGAATAGGCGAACTATGGTTTTACTTTTTTTCCAAGCTTGTTGAAATTCGCTGGTTGAGAGGGTTCCAAAATTAATTATTTCCAAGCTCAATTTTGATTTCTAGCAACCGATTACTCGCTTTCTTTGAGGGTTTCTAATAATTTTGGCATAAGATTTGAAGGGTGTCAGCAAAGTTTAACCCACCTTTGAGGGGTTTTACTTCTCCAAGGAAGTCGTTGCCCTAGGAAGGGCTTGATTTGGAGATTGTAGGGTTTATATCAGCCATCTGCAACAACTTCCTAATATGATTTTTTAAGTTTACATCTCAACTTTTGGTCATTTCTTGAGTCCCCCTAGAAAGGGACATCACAGTGGTATCATATCATCATCCTCTCGGCCTATGAAGCATGAGAACACAAAAGGATAGCGGATACATTGGATATGCTTACCTTAGCCATCCAAAATATGCAGGGAGGTGGTTCGTACAAGGAGAAAAGGGTTTCAAGGATTGACAAATTGACAAAAGAATATCAAGCTCTTTTGGAAGAGATGCGTGATGCCCTTTCCTTTGAGGATTTCGTGGAAATAGAAAATTATAGAGTGGGAATTGGCACAAGGCATAATGCTCGAACCTCATCAAAGGACCATGGCAGAAAGGTCTCAGCCATAGAGGGAAGAAAACCCTCCATTGTGAAGAAGCAAGTCAAAGAGCATGTAGCGGATCAGCTACAAGGTGGAGAAGTCATGATGAAGTTTGAAGATACAACTTCCCTTTATAAACCCTTCTAGGTGACAAAAGAGGAAGATATCCACCATGCTAAGGAGGAAGAACCATCACAGCAGCTGCTTATGGTGATGGATCAGCCTTTGGGAGCCCTAGAAGCACCCACCGCCATTGTCAAAGGTGATCCCTTGATTGATTTTCCTTACAACCCTATGAAAGCACAAGAGGATGGAGAAATTGCTAAGCAAGAACCAAGAAAAATGGAAGGTAAATTTTTTTATTGTTAATAATATTCCCTTGATTTCTAATGGTTGCATGTGGAAAAATACTAAGGGAACTTGGGAGCATGAGCAAAAGGATGAAGGGAAGCATGAGGAGCAAGATGATGAAGTGAATGTTGGAGATAGTCCAAGCAATTCTCATATGACAATAGGAGATGGAGTTGTTGAGAAAGAAGATTTGGTGGTCAAGAGATCTAAGGCCATGGCGCTAACACCCATTGTTGTTCGGAAAGTCAACATTATGAGGTAATTAATGATCCTTGTTTGGTTAAAACTAATGTAATTTTAGCATGTGATGAGTTCAGGGTTGAAAGGATGCATGATGAGCAAGAGGGTGAAGAGAAAGGGATGGTTGGAACCCCTTGCCCAAATAGACATGATGACAGTAAGCTTGTTGGATTGTTCCGAACAGCAGTCACTAAGGAGCAAATTGATGGTGGTATCAACAAAGAACAATCCCAATTTTGTCATCATCCTAAGAAAGATTTACAAAGGACCTATGAGGATGACATTATGGAAGATTGTATCCGTGAAAGAAGGGTACCATTGGAATATTTTCTGAGTGTTGTTCCTAACTCAGAAATTTTGAGTCATAAGAGTGTCATGGGCAGCCCATGGTATGAGGATATCTCAGTTTTTGCCAATATGTCATTTCAGATTTGTTGTCACCATGGACAGCTGGTTAGGAAGAGTAATCATATTTCATGTGTGTTGTGTCCTCCTATGTCACTGCTGATTGGATATCATCATGCACATCATACTTCACAGGATGATGAGGTAAGAAGTACTTCTTGTAGTAAAGAGCATATGGATACTTGGGCTCAATTTCAAGGTTGTTTCCGCATGTGGAATATAGGTGCTATGTTGAGCTCTACAAAAAGAGGAATATCTGATTTCAAAATCAATATGGAGGGAAATTCTATCATGATGTGTTTGGGGCATCAAAGGCATGATGGTGGTTCTGATTTTCCATTTCATATGTGGTTAACCCATGGTTCCATGAATATGGAAGAGCTAGAAAGAATATGGTGGAAGGGCAACACTCTTACTATAATGTGTGGCACACATACTTATCACCCATCCCGGTGAAGGGTCTTCTTCATGACCAAAGGGTCACCATGCTTGTAGAGAGTGGCGATATGCATCAATTTATTGAAGAAGAATTGGCAAGAAGGATGGGGCCAAGTAAGGTTGGTTTCAAAGGCTACACGGTCACCATAGCCTATGGAACATCTCTCCTTTGCACAAGAAAGATACCCCAGCTCACTATTTCCATGGAAAGGTATGAACTTTGTATCGACTTTGTTTTAA
This sequence comes from Taxus wallichiana var. yunnanensis, assembly GCA_018340775.1. Taxonomy (NCBI): domain Eukaryota; kingdom Viridiplantae; phylum Streptophyta; class Pinopsida; order Cupressales; family Taxaceae; genus Taxus; species Taxus wallichiana. Next base: position 680,227,827 of record CM031240.1, on the reverse strand, counting down.
GTTCAGCTGAGGCACATATTGTTCTTGGGGGTCAAGGGCTCCAAACTTTAGGGAATCTACCCTCAAAATTCACAAGAGGGGGTTGAAATTCCACTTACAGAATGAAGAGGTCAGAATTCAAGGAATCAGGAATGGGAAAGGTAGGCATGTTGAGCAAGGAAAGACTGATTTTATTTCCTTACTAGCAGTTCGGAAAGGACTGATCATAGCTAAGAGTGCAAGGAAGAATTTGGCAAACAACATCATGAGGAGGTATAAAATGGAAATTAAAATATGCAGGGCTGTTATGGGAGTTTTCTCAGTTAATATATGTTTACTCACAAGCAATAGAAGGCTGTCACTCAAGAAGAACTTCCAAAAAGGAAGCAACTACAACATTTATGTGTCTATTGCATACTACTCTTTCAGCCTTCCACTCATGTTTGCAACAGCTGAAGGTGAAATTTCAATGGTTGGGATGGTAGACACTCAGCCCAACTTTCCTAAAGAGGTCTGCCCAACTCTCCTAAAATTAATTTCAGTCACTAATACTGCCCAATTACAAGGGAACATGCATAGCTACAATGGTTGGAAAGGTAGCAAAATGATGATGCTAAAGATTGACCACTTGGAAGAGGAAGAAACTCAGTTTTTGAAGGGATACTCAGCCCCTAAGCAGTCATCACCAACCCATTTCAATCTGATTAGAGGAAGAAAATACAAATTCATAATCATGGAGAGGTATTTCAGCTGAGCACAGAAAAGAAGACAAAAGAGAGCCATTCCATTCACCAATGTGGCATGAAAGGAGAGTAATAAGTATTGTGGTTTCCCTTAATAAGTTTGTTTCATGTGTAGGTTCAGGTTGGAAGGGAAGGGTACAACTGAGATCTTTTTTCCATCTAACGGAGAGGCTAATTGAGTTCATTGCCGTTAGGAGGCCCTACATGGAGTTGGTCACCTTCCCAAACCAAGGAAGGTCAGTTCTATCACTATCGAGATAAATTCTAAAGAGCTGGTCCAGTCACAAACAAACATACACAGCTGTGAATGGACTCAAATTTGGAAAATATCTAGAAGGAGAAGAAGGAAAGCAAGAGCCCAATGGAACTCCACTTTCGTTTTCCGCAGTCACGACTATACTTCAGCCACTTCTATGCTTGCGGATATGAGATATTTTGGCATGAGTAGAGCTCATGGAGAGGATGCTACGCAAGAAGGAACAGGAAATAAGGAGCAGCTGAGATTTATTTGGGATCTGGGTACTTGCAATTGCTTGGGACAAGCAATCTTGGGAAGGGGGACTGTCATGTCCCTTTTTGAAGGCTGATTTTCAAAGACCTTAACCCATTCTTCTCCCCATGGGTCAAAGGAGGAAAGCAAGGGAAGATATAAAATATTTTTATTGTTGTTTTGGTACTTGTTTTTTTAATTATCATGTATCCTATTGGGAAGCCTAGCGCTTTGATAGAAGGACTTAAGTAGTTAGGAAATAAAGGTATTATGAGCATGTAGGCTCCAAATAACAATTGACCATTATTTTATATTGTAAAAGCACTCCTTGTGGTTATATAAGGAGGTCGCTTGGCCATTATTGGATTATGTTTTGGTGAATTTTCATATCTTGGTTAAGGTTTGCTTGTGAAGCACCTTTTCTACCTTTCTCAAGGACGAAACCCCTTGATTGAGGACCTTTCTCAAGGACGGAAACCCTTGATTGAGGACTTGTGGAGGACGAAAAACCCTTCCATAAGGATTTATGTATGCAAGCTGGTTTGGAAAGCAATAAATTATCATTTCCTTGCATGATTTATCTCTTGGGATCAATAATCTATTTAATTGAAGTGGAGCGACCCACTTGGGAGTGTTATTTGGTATGTGTGATGATAATTTGGTAAATCTGAATTTATTATCTTGTTCTCCATATTTTTAAAAGCCAAGATCTTGAGTTTTGTGAATTTTGGAGGTGTTTTACTATTTTTCCAAGCTTGTTGAAGTTTGCTGGTTGAGGGTTCCAAAATTAATTATTTCCAAGCTCAATTCTGATTTCTAACAGCTGATTGTGTTTGCTGAGGGTTTCCTAATAATTTTGGCATAAGATTTGAAGGGTGTTAGCAAGGTTTAACCCACCTTTGAGGGGTTTAACTTCTCCAAGGAAGTCGCTGCCCTAGGAAGGGCCTAATTTGCAGATTGCAGGGTTTATATCAGCCATCTACAGCAGCTCCCTAATCTGATTTTTAAGTTTACATCTCAGCTTTTGGTCATTTCTTGAGTCCCCTAAAAAGGGACATTACAAATAAAACATTGGTAAAAACGGAGAATTTTTGAACAAGATCCATAGTAGAAGAATGAACATTGAGAGGCAGAATAGTGGCAGGCTTTTGAACTAGCTCTTGACTGCTATTTTCTTTTCCTTTTCATCATCTTCTTCTCTCACTTGGTTATACGTTTGGTTCTTGGGGTCCCATAGATTGTTTTGGTCTCGTGGATGTTATTAAAATCTTTAGCTATCTATCCTTCCTTTGTTTTGAATGTGGTCTTCGTCTCATTATCGTCTCTAATTTTGATTCGGTGATATCCACTCTTCAAAACATTCTTTTTGAAGTACATGGCTCCACTCAAGCCATCTATCGAATCATCCATCCACGTCCAATGAAAATCTATAGTTGATAGTAATCTTGTTAATGGCTCTTGAATTTGTACACATGCACCATTCCTCCACTTTTTTTTTTTAGGTGCGGACACTGTTGGAACTGCCACGGACCCAAACTTTAACTTATCAAACCCTTGTACAACAACTCTTGGATGTATCTCTTCACCTCTTCTTTCTCTATCGGTGTCAAGCTATACATTGCCTTGTTTCGTAAGCTTGATCCAAGCACTAGGTCCTTATGATGACTAATGCTTATCACGGATGGTAACCCGTCCATCAAATGCTTGGAGAGAGTGTCAGTATATTCTCCCAACAAATTCTGTATCTCATGAGGAATTTCATCTACTCCGCTTGCTGCCCCAATCTGTATGGGTTTGTGAATAAAATCAAAACAAGCTTTCTCCTTCTCCACCTCTCTTAGAAACTGTTTTCCAATAACCATCAGAACTTTAGGACTGCTGTTCACCACTTCTCTTTCCGTCAATGGGCTCAGTGTGAGCTTCTTAGCATCATTCACAATCGTTCGAGTGTTTTCTTTGCCATCATTTACAGTATTTCTATTAAACTGCCATGGTCTACCCAACAACACATGGCATACATTCATGGTCATAATATCACACATAACACCATCTTTGTAAGATCCAATCGGAAATTTAACTATACATTGTTCATTCTCTAAAATCTGATGTCCTTTTTGCATCCCAAATACCTTATATGGATTGGGATGAACTATGTTTTCAGCTCAAGCTTCTCTACCATCTACCGATTTATGCGTGCTACCACTGTCAACACTAACCTTACAACACTTGCCTCCTGATTTGCATATATTCTGGAAAAGACTTTTCTGGTTCTTCCGCGTGATTTGGGGACACAACGCTTTCCTCATCTACACATGTAATATGATTGCTTGGTTCATTTCTTCTACTTCCGTTTGAAATGTTTTGGGGCATTCAACATTGCCACACTTACCCATGAATCCTTTGCCTCTTCCTCTACTGAAGTATCATCTTCTTGTTGGAAAATACCCTCTCTCTTTTGTTTGATTCTGACATTGAAAAGTGGTAGTTTTTTCTTTATGATTATGTTTCCCTCTACCCGAGTTTGCTTGTCCCCTTCCTCTACCTCTTGAAGTGTATTGTTGCCTTGTTGACAACTTCTCTTCCACATTCGAGGTACATTGCTAGGCTTCTTCTACCCACTTAAACCTAAACATTCCAACCTCATCTTGTAATGATAATGAAGTCCATTCACACACCTTGCGATCTTCTCTTGATAATCTTCAACACAACCTGCTCTACTAATGAGCTTGTAAAAACTCCTCCATGTAATCCTTTGTACCCATTCCCCTATGTCTCAAATTCTGTAACTTCTTGAATAAACTTAGGTGATAATCAAAAGGTAAAAACTTACCTTTCAGCTTTGCAACCATTCTATCCCAAGTCTTCATTCTATATCCGCCTTTCCTCTCCTTTTCAATCAGACATGATCCCACCACAAGGATGCACGTTCCTTTAAATTGGTGCAGGGAAACTTCACTTTTTGGGGTCCTCCATTTACTCGTCATCAAAATATTTCTCCATCTCTGGAATCCAATGAATAAATGAACAAGATGCATAGATTTGCATTACATACACAAACTTTCCTTACCAAACTAAAAAGAATAACATACAATTCTAGATTCCAAGTACCTGGTTATACTCACTGTTCAGAACATATGGCACCATAACAAGCTCTGCCAATCCCTTCTCTTCTCTCTCACTTGCTCTGTTGCTGGAAACTCAACAGAGTTCAACCCCCTTTCCTAACTGACTCTTCTACCCCTTGCAAGACTTCTCCAAATCTCTACTGACGAGTACTGACATTCTGTAGAGTCTATTTGAGTTCCTTTGCCATTGGAAAACGGTCCACATGTCATGTTTTCTGTCTCTGGGAAGTTACTCTGACTGTTTTGCGGCTTTGCCTTTGCAGGCAAAACCATTGGTTAATGCAGACTGTCGGTTTCAAAATTATTGCCTGCATTATGTGGCATTTTCTCACCTTCTCTCTGGGAGATGACACAAACCGAGCCCACTTGACATTCCTCATATGCTGGAGTCTTGTTGATGTTCCTTGGATCATTGTTGATCACCTCTGATGTGCACAATCTTGCCGACAACACTGACAAGTTGCACGGTCATACACACAAGCACACAAAACCTCAACCCCTGTTTTTGGTTGATGCAAGATTGTTTGTGAGCCCGGATACTCCTACACCAAAAGCTTCAAAATATAGGATTTGGCAACCATTTAAAGAACGCAGTCTACATTGGCAAAAATGTAAAAATAATTTTAAAAAGCTTCAATTGGATGGTCAGACAGGATTGCTTTATGATTACGGCTGTTTAGAACTATAGATATATGCCAAACGTGAAGGAAAGACTGGAGGATAGTAAAATATGGTGATAATTTATAGACAGTACAACACATTAGCTGGAAATGTTGGTCACGATTCTCGCTAATGATGATTGTTCATTTTCATGTCAATGAATTGCAAAGGTATTGAATAGGATTTGATAGATAGCTAAAAGCATGTTAAATTAGCAACATTGCCAGAATTCTTTTGTCATTTTTATGATTTGATAAAAATTCTTGTTTCATACGAGAAAATTTCAAAATAAGCACCAATTGAACTGCCAGAAGCGTATTCTTTATTAGTTTGTTGTTATGAACTATAGAATCAGGGAAGAAAAATTCCAAAGTTTTTAATTTTGTGGGATCGTCTATAGAAGTTACATTTCATTGGTAGAAAATGTAGGAATTATTTTAAATATGATCCAATTGAACAGTCAGAGAAAATTGCTTTTAAATCCAGTATTAAGGACTCAAAAAATATGGCAGAAGTGAAGGACAAATTCCAGGATTTCAATATATTGAGGGATTATTTCATGATTTCACATTGCATTGGCAAAAAGTGAGAAGTATTCAAACTAAGTTTCAATTGAAGGGTCAGACATGCAAACTCTATGATGTGTGTATAGGACTATACAACTATGGCTGGAAATTTTTAAAATAAGCTCCAATTGGGTGGTCAACAAAGATTGCTTAGGATTTGGTTGTAAAGATGTATGAAAATATAGGAGAAATGAAGGAGAAGTAACAGGATTTTAAAATCTATGGGATCATTTTAAAATTCACATTGCATTTGCAGATTCGGAATATTTAAAAATAATGGTGCTTTTGGGGAGGAAAATGGAACAAAAATCAATCAAAGAACCTTTATCATCCCAAACCAAGCAGCCAGATACATCCTTGCCGGGCTATCCACGGGAGGCCCTATGAAAGTTTGATGTCAAAGAACCTTGTTCAGGGGACCTTCAGTAGATATGGGATCTGTTGGTACCATGTTTGGGTTGGTAGTCTGATCTTTCTAAGCAGATTCAAGGCCATCTATTGAGGATGCTTTATTACCAGGCCTTACAAGCTTTGGTTCTTCCTTATTTTCTTGCATTAACCAAATGGGAGCAGCAGCCTCAATTCGAGTAAACAGTTGGGAGGGGGAAGAGTGCAACTCTGTGAAGATTCTTGAATTTCTGTCATTCCAGATGAACTACTAACAATAGTAGGAAGGTATTCACATTGCTTCAGCAATATAGGGAAGGAGCTGATCCTAGGCCATGAGGCAATCAAGGAGCGGATACTACAAGGAGTGTCGCAATTCAAACGTAATTTGTCGATAACTCAGGACCAGATCCTATTTGCAACAGCATAGTGTAACAGGAGATGATCATCTGTTTCCTTGCGCTTGCAGAGAATGCAAAGGGAGGGTCCATGAAACTCGACTGTCATCAGTTGATCATAAGTAAGAATCCTGTTTTGTATGGTTAACCAAGAGAATAAACTACTTTTGGAAGGCCAGATTTGACCCAAATATTTTAATAGGGCCAGTTATCATTATAAAGTTCCCTGTCAAAGGTGAACTTATGGCTTTCATGAACTGAGTATCTGCTCAATTTGCTGCCAGTCCAGTGAAGAGAGTCCCCAGAGTCATCGAAAGGAATTAGAACTTGAGACAGAATGTCCTTGAGAACCTGTTTTTCCTCTTCAGGGGCAGGTATCAGGTCAACCTGTTATGAGCAGCGCCTCTAGTCTTCCATTTCATCCCACTAAGTGCAGAACAAGTCTCCCAGATTTGGAAATCAATTCAATTTAATGCTTATTTTTTTGTATTTTATAGGATTTATTGGCAAATGAATGTATTTGATGGAACATTTTTTAATTCACAAATTGCAGTGAATCTTCTTATCATATAACTTTGATGAAGTACATCAAGGATTTATGAGATATCACACAAACTATTTAGCACTGGTTATTAAACACTAAAGTTCGTTGTTCTTGATAATTTGGCAGGAAATAGATCTCCGAGTGAGCATTTTGGAAATGATTTTTCTCCAGACATTACATTCTTTGTTCAAGGACGTCCAATTGAAGCACATAGAGGCATTTTAGTAGCACGCTCACCATTTTTCAAGAAGAAATTTGAGACGGTCTGGAAGAACCGCAAAGAAATCAGATTTTCTAAGCATAAATTGTCTTTTTCCGCACTTTATAGCTTAATCCATTTCTTCTATTCTGACAGACTTGATATTGCTGTGGATGACATGGAAGATTTGGTTAGAATTTGTAAGGTGTGCAAATGCGAGGGACTGAAAAATGCCCTTGAGAAAGAGCTTATTCATCAAAAATATGCTGACTATAAATCTCTTAGAGATGCCGACGATTCTAAAAAAGCGATTCATTTTACAGGGATCCTCTCTCCCAGAAAAAGAGAGGCTTCCTGCTGCCATGCACCGGCTTTTGCATTTATCACTTGAGAAGTCTCGAAGAGAGATGAGAAGTTTGGAGCATATGGGACAACATACTGGCTTTATTATTTCTTCAGACATGGTTTATCATGTTAATGGAATTGAGACTGCAAACAATAAGATGTACAACGGTCACATTTCCAGGGAAAAAGGGGACATTAAGGAGACATTTGCACAAGATGCAGCTACCTATGACATCTCTTCCAAGACAAGCATTCAATTTCAAGATATATGTGAATTTTTGACAGTGATCATGCAGAAAAGTGGAATTCAGAGTGTGGAAGGCATTGCAGGCTTGATACAGATGAACTGTCTCTGGATGATCATGCTGATGTCTGTTTCTTTGTTGAAGGGAAGAAATTCCGGAGCCACCAAGTAGTTTTGGCTTCAAGGTCAGAGTACTTCAAGGCGAGATTGTCAAGAACTACTGGTTTTCTTGAAGGAAAGGATGGATCGCAGAATGGGACTCTTATGCTACTTGAGGAGCATGATCTGAGTGCCGAAGCATTTGAAAAATTGCTGGAGTACATGTAAGTTTTTCTTGTTTTGTCAGTGACTGTTCTGAAACATTTAACTACTAAATAATTTATATATGCTCACTGTTCGGCAATTTTGAGCTAAGTTTACCCCAGCATTCTCAAGTGTGAGTTGGATAACCAGGTATACAGACAAAGTGGCTGATATTGACCCAGAACAAGTAAGCCATCTTTCTGGTCACTCCAAGTTATGTGCTTTTATCTAGCTGGAAATATCTTATGTTGATAGAATGGATTAAGTTCCTTACATGCTCTGTACTTTATAATCTTATAAATGCCTTTGACTGTAGGTGGAAGAGATAATTGATGCTGCATCGAGATATTTATTATTCTCCCTAAAACGGGCTGTAGCAGATGCATTGTTGCCACATCTAGAACTTGCCTCCCTGCAGAATTGTGCGACTGGCTAATGCTTGCAGATATGTATGTTATATCTTGCCCTGTTCTTTAGCATGTTTGGACTGTGCATTATTTTTGACCTCATTTGGAACAATCATTATTTGTATAGGTATGGGGTATGGAAGATTAGGGAGCATTGCCTGGACGTAATGGCTTTGAACTTTGAGACATTTGCTGAAACACTGGAGTTTCGTAGAATGTTACTAGCACTTCCACCACCTTCTGGTGATTCTTCACAACGTCACGAGTGTTCCGAGTGCCCCTGGAGAACAGGAAAAGTCTAACCAGGGAAATGTTCTTGATGACTTGCGTGAGAAATGGCTTGAGGCTGAAGCAGCTGAACTTGATAAAAGAGACGACAGTGCCTTGCAGTTTGACAGAAGATTGGAAATGCTTGTTCTAGTAGCACAACATGAAAATCAATCTACTGCCTCCCAAGAACTACAGTAATCTTATCTATGGTGTCTATATGTATTCGATCTTCCAGTTGGATTCCAGTTCCCTGACATAGGCAAGATAATATTCCAAATTCAACAAAAAAATTGTAGGAAGGACGAATAAGTTGTCTGTTCCTTTATGCTTTGGGAAAAACGAGGTTAGTTCTGAATTTGTGCTTGTGAAACTAGGTTCAAATTTGGTACTGTTTCTGGCTGGAGTTTGTATGAAATAAAATTTTCAAGGGCTGCAGAGAGTTACAGCTTGCCAACACTTGTTTTTTTGTGTTCACTGTTTAATGTTTATGCTCGAGTTCTATTATAGAGGCTTGGAGATTCTTGAACTCTTTATCTACTTGAAGTCTTGAGCTTATTTGTAGAAGACCATTGTTCATTGGCCGGTCTAACGATTTTCTCAATGGCAATCCACATGCAAGACTTATGCATGTGACACCCATAAATTTGTGCCACCGAATATATTTGAAAATAGATAGAGCTTGCTGCTGGCTGGAGATGAAGGAGCTGGTCATGGTACAGCAGGTCACACCAGGTTTAGGTCAGTGTCGTAGGAAGGACGGATAAGTTGTCTGTTCCTTTATGCTTTGGGAAAAAGGAGGTTAGTTCTGAATTTGTGCTTGTGAAACTAGGTTCAAATTTGGTACTGTTTCTGGCTGGAGTTTTTATGAAATAAAGTTTTCAAGGGTTGCAGAGAGTTACAGATTGCCAACACTTTTTTTTTTTGTGTTCATTGTTTAATGTTTATGCTCGAGTTCTATTATAGAGGCTTGGGGATTCTTGAACTCTTTATCTTCTTGAAGTCTTGAGCTTATTTGTAGAAGACCATTGTTCATTGGCCAGTCTAACGGTTTTCTCAATTGCAATCCACATGCAAGACTTTTGCATGCAACACCCATAAATTTGTGCCACCAAATATATTTGGAGATAGATACAGCATAATGCTAGCTGGAGATGAAGGAGCTGGTCATCGTACAGCAGGTCACACCAAGTTTCGGTCAGTGTCATAAAATTCAAAATTGACACATTGACAGTATGAAGAAGTTGAGATTGGAGTGTCTTCCATAAATCTTGTTGTCTAGATAGATGCCTACCCTAAAACTGCAGATGCATAAGCATGGAATGCAGTCATAGGACCAAAGAAGTTGAGATTGGGGTGTCTTCCATAAATCTTGTTGTCCAGATAGATGCCTCCCTAAAACTGCAGATGCATAAGCATGGAATGCAGTCATGGGACCAAGCAACATGATGACAACTTGATAAGGATAGAACAAAGAAGATACTAAAACTTCATTGATAAATGAATGTCTTTGTCGATGAATTAAATCCTTTTTTAGCATTTTAAGAGGCTTCCAATTGATTGCAGTCAAATTGTTCACCCTAATTACTAAGTTACTGGGTTCTGCCCCTGGACCCCTGACCCTGTTCCCAGATCTTACTGGTCCGGTTCACATTTAGAAACGACCCAGGTTTTCCCTATTTTTGGTACCCTACTCAATCCACAGGGTTCTATGTTTGAAACAATAAAATAAAATATAAAGTGGAAAAAATGCAAAAAAATAAACAAAACTTTAAAAAATTAAAAATGGATTCCTTACGCACAAGGGATGGAACTCCACTATTGAAAGCAGGATATTTGTGGATGATGTTTGGAAGGTTGGTTTTGAGATGACGGAAAACATTTTGTGAACTGATGTAAAATCACTGGTGACTAAGTCGATGAAATTGAAGGATGAGCAAGGCAGTGAGATGTGAGTTAAACTACGCAAGTTTGAAGAGAGGGCGACTGATTCATCTAAAGTTGGCAGAGATTCTTACAGCATGGAAGTGTTTGTGCATTAGATGTTCTAGCCTACAGAGGTGGACTCTTGAACCCTCCAACTTTTTACAAATTCATTTGTTGTCTTTGGTGGTGACATTTGTTGGCCGACAGTTTTATTGTAATTGGACATTGAGTAGTAAAGCATTAATCAATAGAATATCTAGAATACTATTTGTATGGTTCATTTTGGTGAGCCATATGCCATCCAAAGATGTGACGAAATGCAGATACTTCATGTATTTTCAGAATTTTTGCAGTTATATTTGGACACTCGCTTGTGAAGTTATAGTTGTATAATATATTCTTTAATAAGAGAGTTGTACATGCTTTACCATTTTATTGTACTAGTAAATCAATTGCTATTTTTATTTTTGCATACGCATTGCAAAAGGGAAATTTTTTTACTAGTTAGTTCATGCTTGCATACTAATGCATTGCATGGATACATCTAATTTTATGCAATCAATCAATGATTTTGGTTTTCTAACATCTTTACTAACGTTGAATTCTATTAAAGATTCTTTTTCCCAGTATTTTCATTTACATTTTACTCTAAAACATTTTGATTTATCATTTGATGTTGGGCATTGAATTATCAATTATCAGTAGTGTCTTGTAGTTAATTTTGTTCATTTGGCTAGAAATTGTATATTTTTGTAAGGCCATACCCAAGCTGTACCAAACCCAGGGCCAAACAAATTGGTGAACTGTCGTACCCAATCCTTGTATCCATACCCAAACAAGCAACTTAACCTAATTATCATTTCTGCCTTAGCTAATAACATAATGGTATGTTAGAGACTTGATAGCATTTATGCTACACCTAATATTAAAACAATTGATATTGAGAATTTGAAGAAGGGATTGTTGGTGTGTGTTGTTTGAGCATTGAGCAGGTCCTCCGGTGAGGCAGGGATTGGCTCTTGTGCTCTGATGAAGGTCTGTGCAACAAGCATTGCCCAGGAATAAACAATCTCAGAATGCATAAGAAAATGATAATCTTTACGATAGTTGTCAACAGGAACCTGGTTTAAGTCAGGAGCAAACGGCTTCTCTTCCTTGTTCCCCTATGAATATTTTCCTTTAGAATGTTCCGGCAAGTGGGAAACCTCCTGTGAGTTCATATGAATGTAGACCAGCTATCTGATTAAGGATATTTCGGAACTGCAATTGAGTTCAAGGTTGAGGTAGTCCAAGATTCCTATTAGGCTGCTTGCAAGCTTAGAAAACTATTCATGAAATTTAATTGCTTGGTTGAATGCATGGAAGGGAGTTATCCGACATGGTTAAGGGGTTTTTATTGTTTATATAAATGACCTAGATAATACTCGTCTGGAGGGTTCCTGGTTTTGTGAAATTAGGGGATTGTAATTAATAATAAATACTAGACTCCAATGTTCCCTCCAATTAATTCAGGCCCATTAAGCATTCTGTCACATTGTTTGTGTTAAAACCCCATGAGTTTCAGACTGGAGAGTTGTTAACACGCTTTTGATTGGGTTTTAGAACTGTGCTGAAATCTGACTGATAGACTTTGCTCAGGCAATTCAAAATTGTGGCTAGAGTTTGTGTAGAAACGACTCTGCAGGAAAATAGCCTATGAATTGGTACAATGTTGAACCTTTGGGATGCATGCACTAAATTGAATTACCCTTTGGTTGTGTTCCTTTATTTTTCTTTCCCTGCCATGTGGAAGGTCAATTGGCCTTTGCCCTCTAATCCAACAGTTGCGACATAACTCTGCACAGAAGTGCAAGTGTTTTAGCAGCGAGACCCTCAAAAATCTTGGTAAGAACAAAAAGATAAAAGAGGGCCTAGGAGGAGTAAGTGAAGGGGAAAATGTGAAAATAAGGTGATTGAAGCACCTCAACACCTGTTTTCAATAGTGATATGAACAGCAGGAGGGCACACTCACTTCCTTGCAATCAGCTGTGACATCCAGAATCCGCTAGGTTGGAAACCAGTCTGTGGCTCCAATATGGGGAAGGAGAATTGCTGTCAAGTGATTTTAGTGTAAGGGAAAATTAACAGTTTAAAAGTGGAATAGTTCAAGAGGTGATTAGAGCGTATTTATTGCTACCAAAGTAATAAAAGTACAAATTATGGGGAGCATATGGATGATGTTATGGTTGACATATGGATGATGCTACACCTAGCGATACCGAATTCATTCTGAGGTCTATTCCCGCTTGACGAGCTGCATAGTTGTCATAGGATCTTGTAGAGCAATGGAGAAGGGGTATTTATTCCCATTGCAGTGTAGTTTTCTTTGTCAACATATTTTGGGGCTCTGGAATATCAATACCGAATTCTAGAGGATTGTAAAGTTGGGTGGAAACATAAGTTTTGTAGATTAAATTGGTTACTAAATGGTGGCATCCATCAGTGGTTGTTATAAGAGAATGCCATGTTTCCTCTCAACTACCAATTTTGATTAACTGTCTTTGTTGAAGGCATCCTACATTTCCAGAGTAATTCTATATCCTGCGGATGCTGTATATGTTGAACATGACAGATGGTATTGTGTAGACTAAATCTGTTGCAGATGATAATGGGATTTGGTTTGCAGGACAGATGTTAATTCGAGGAATGATTTTTGCATATTTGAATTCTCTATACTACCACTAATCCCATAGATAGGAATGCTTCTTGTGAATTGAATCCGATGCAACAGAAGTGGCTGAATTTCAGGAGGGATTTGTTTTTAGCTGTCAATAATGCTGTAAAGGAATCTGACGTATCTAATTCTATAAAGAGGCCAAATGGAGTTAATCTTCTAGAAAGAGGCCAAACAGAGTTAATCTTCTAGAAAGAGGCCAAACAGAGTTATAGGGGACAACTTTTTCTTATCATTGAGTAAAAGGCTTGGGTTGAGGGAAGTTGGTCGGGATGCTAGACTATAATAGACTTGGACAAACAAATTGATAGAGTTGGCAACCACAAATTAATAGAGTCGGTGAGCACAAATTGATACAAACTTTTTAGATTTGGGAATTGATTCAGATCATACTCTTATTGCTCTATTCCTGCTGTAGACGTTTCAGATTATATCTCTATTCTTTTGAGGAGATTGATCAAAGTAATTGGCAATCCAGTATGTGATATTTAGTTCTAATGTCGTGTTTAATGAACAATTATTTACTCATCTATGACAGTGGTGTGAAAAGCAACAAGAAAAATTAGTCATTTGACTTCACCTCAAGCTAAGGTAAATACTATAGTTCGATGTGGGTGGATTGGCAGGCTCAAGTTTTCTACTACAAAATTCAAACAAAATACAAGGTAATTAGAAAACAATTCTCTCGTGGGCTTCCACAAGGGGATCTCATGCACCAAATTGATGTTTTGTTCACTGGTGACCTAATAAACTGCCTCTACCTTTAAGAGTATTCAGCCACAAAGTTCATAAAGACTAAAACTAAAGAAGTATGGTGGTCACTTCGTATTGTATGTTGAGGGAAAACCTTGCAAAATAATTGATTTGGATTCGTTTGTCGAGCTGGATGGACATTGGCTATTTGCCACATAACTGAGCTAATCAATTTGTAATTAGATGAGCTTAATATGACAAAAGATGAGAATGAGGCGATGATAAAAATTCAATTTTCTCCTAACAAGGTTCAAGTGGTAAGAGGAAAAGAGGTGCTCAAACGTATGTTAAATGGGTCCCACCACCTTAAAGTGTCAAAAATTTGAACTTTTATGGGGCCTTTAGAGGCAAACCGGGGCTATGGATGCAAAATGAGTTCTTTGTTGTAGTTTGGGTTAGTGTTGCAGAGCTTTGTCTATGTTGCTTGGCTTGCAACGAACAATAAAGGCAAGGGGTTGCGGTGGTGAATGGTTTAAAACAAGTTGCTCGAGTGGTTTTGATCACTTGATTGTAGAAAGAGATTCACATGTTAATATTGGGATGATGCCCAATAGTTCGGATTGGATTGACACCTAATTCCTTCCCCGAAAAGCACAAGAGGCTATCTTAGTCTTTGAAGAGTTGTCTTAGTGTCATTGTTATTGAGAAGAAAACATTGTGGCCAATCACCTTGTGAATTGGGCTATAGATTCTTTGGGACTTAAGGTATGCGGTCCTCCATATGATTGGAAAGGTCTTGAGTTTCTTATTTTGGCAAACTTTTTTGATGTAGACCACAATATTTGATAAAAGCATTGTTTTGTAGCTGATGTTATGTTATTATTCTCTTGTTGGCCTTACGTAGTATCTTAATGACTTTAGTTGTAGTTGACAATTGTGTTTTAATCTACAAATGTTGGGCCTTTGTCATATAAATAGAATGATCCAAGTTGGTGTTAAGAATGATGATGTGACCAATCTTGTGCTAAGAAATTGTATTGTACACTACCTTTGTGCAATAATTCTTTCATGTTTTGTTGTCATATGTTTATGGTATGTACATATAATACCACAATAGTTTTCTTTTGACATTGTAGCTAAACTACAACAAATATGGATGGTTTCATTGCCTTTACGATGTCGTTTAAGATGAAGTTATGTAGAAGTGAAAGTCGGTCAACAATAAACTATTGACAACATATCACTACATTATATTGTAAGATCTCTATACAAAATGCAACCATGAAGCACAATAATAGAATATTTGACAATGGTATAAGAGAGATCTTAAAGAAAAAATATATGAAGATTGACATTGTATGAGAAATAATTAATGTTGTTAACGTTGAACAAAGGGGTAGGGAGTGGTCTAAGAAATTAGTCGGTCTACTTGATTGGTGGAACAACAAACAAGAGTTTAGGGTGAATGGTAGCCAATTCTAAAAACTTATCATTGAAAATACGATGCGTAAGTAGATGACGAAGTGTAAGTAGAAGTAAGAGCCGAAGTCAAAACCAAGGGTGGGTTCAACTAGAATCCGAGGATGCCACTCATGAATAAGGAGTGGGTAGAGTAGATTGCAAGACAATCACCCTTTACTACGAAGGAAGAAAGTGTAAACCTTGTTGACTAGGTTGGGTTGGTTGTAAAAGAATCAAATGAAGTGTACACAAAACACCCTTGTTCGGAGGGAGGTCTTTATCTCGAAATGGATTTTGATTACTTCTTAGTAGGAGAAGAGAGAGGTCTACAAAACAAATATATATAGAATTGAAGTTTATTGATTGATGTGGACACACCAATAACATTAGGGAAGCCAATAGGACAAATTGGAGTGAGCAACGAAGAGTGGTACTTGGTGCCAAACAAAGCAGTGTATGAATCCCTTGGGTTAAAGGAAGGGTTGAGAATCATGACATGTTTGACAACATCAAGGAACATCTAAGAAAGACCACCTTGAGGAGGAGACATGTATTTGAAGACCCCGTTAGAGAAAGAATCAAAGTTTGACCATGCCACAATCATGGTTACTAGAACTCCTTTAAGTTCAAGTTCAAAGGCATAAATTGCTAAAATCTTCTTGTGATGAATTCAAAGATGTTGTGTGACACTAGAGAACATACATTACCATTTGGATTTCCAATAGGTAGATAAATAAACAACATTGGTTCCAATAATTCTCGATCACACCGAGAGGGGTGGCTATTGTTTGGTATAGAGGTGCACCAATGTGTCATCATGGGACGAATCACAAAATGCATTTAAAAAATAATTCAAGTTCCTCAAAGATGACAATGGAATCATTGTGGAGATTTGCAACACCCTACGAAGGAATATGAGAATGTACAAGTAGATAAGGAAATGATGTGGTCAAGGATATGGGGCAATTGAATGGTCACCTTGTCCTTGTAGTTAGACTCTATTCTACAAAACAAGCCACAATCTAATTTTGAAGACAACTAAGGTTGTTTATCATTTAATATTAAGAAAATTACATCTAGTCATGAACTAGTAACATTCTATGACATTCTTCAAACATTAAGGCTTACGAGAGATTTGGAAACAATCTAGATATCACTTCTTTGATTTTCAAAAGTGAATTTAGTTAGCAAACAATACTACATTGACACACAACTTCCTAGGGTTTATACCATCATACATGCCTTGAATTTCTTCCAAAGTTTGCTTATTTACATTCAAGATACAACTATAAAATTTCCTTGTGCTTCTTCCAAGTATTCTACACGGAGCTATCATTATCTTTTCTCAAACCAATTTTCTCGAGCCCTCCTCTCTACTCAACTTTGGAAAACCAATTGAAGGATTGGTTTTCTTCCTTATTCTTGTTTCTAAAACACCCCACTATCATGTAGAGATAATAGTGGCTATTCAATTCCCTTCTCTCCTATATCTCCCAATTTTAAACCTCTATTTATTCCCATGGGAAATTACACCGTATCTCTTGCTTGATCCCACTTCAACATGTGTCGATCCAATAGTAGGTGATATTGCTTCGTTAAGCGGTGAAGGCTTATGGGCCTTATAAGATTAAATGGCTTACAAACCTTATAACTTTCTCTCCTTTTATTTTTATAGACCTAAATAAAGAGCTTACGAAATTTGGTAATCAATCCTTGGCATTTAGCTCGGTGCATGACCGATTGCACAATAAATTTACCAATTCCTACACGTGCCTTGCTTAATAAACACTACCAACTACTAGATCACATTTGTTATCAGTAATTGACTAGTCAAAACCCCATTTTTAGACTCCAAGACATCGACCACCATCTCCAATGAATAGATTGCATTGTGCATTATTCTCGGATGAAGTCGTCCATGCATAAAAAATTCGCACAATTGAGTTCAAAGTTGATGACTTCATCCTAAAAACCCTAATGGTCACATTTTCAAATCCATAAGTTACCATAATTAGTCATGTGTCATTTGAGTGGGAAATATTGTTGCAATAATCACCTATATAAGCATGCTCATTTAACCCATTCTAAGGGCCTCACACCTCACATATTTGGGCTACCTAGGAGATCAAAACAAAGCACCCAATTGCTAAATTAGTCTCTCAAGCATATTCAACCAACTCTAAGTCTCAGCACAATCATTGAAAGTTGCCTTATATTATTTGCCAAGCTACATCATACACCAAAGATTGTCAAGTGCCAAGGTCCTAATAAGGTCTTCATTTCCAAACACAACAATATATATCTTTCATATATTTATTGGAATTTTGGAACACAAATTTGAGCTACTTTCTTTGATAAATTGGACAAGTTTATCAAATTACTCGTGAATTTTTGATTTCTTAACATGGTCAATGATGTCAAGGGTGAAGAAGTGATAGGCACATCGAGAACTATGACAACCTTGAAAAGAGTAGGATTTACATTCTTAGGATCAATAGAAGTAGAAAATAATTTGACAAGAGGAGATGAAAGAGACTTACTCAAAGAGGAAGATGGATTCTTGACTAAGGTAGTCTTGGGATTCTTCTTGGATGACCTTGTGAAAGTGAGCAACACCGATCCTCCTTTTATTGTTTAATTTCCTAGAGTATTAATTTGAGGATTCAAATGTTTAGCTTGGGATGGAAGAAGAGGCTTCTTTCTCTGTTTACGAGCGGGTGAACTTTGCACAATAATATCTATCCATGGATTCTTCAAAATATTTTTCTGGGTAGTATTCAAAATACCCAATCCTGGCACATCCATCTTCTTCTTTAATTTCTGATTCAAAAATTTCTTCTCCTTCATCTTCATAGGTTCCACATATTGCATTAATTGGTGAAGCTTCCAAGGCAAGCCTTTGGGGTGCTCCCACAATTTGATTCCTATTCTAGTTTTGGTATGAGGCATGTTGAGAAATTTCCTTCTTCAATGAACTCAAATCATTGACCAACCTTTGCAAAGATGGATCAACTCTTTTATATCCGAAACTCTAAACCTTACCCTTTGCTAAATAGTTCTTGATCTTCCCAGGACATGATAAGGTCATCTTCTACTTCAATGGAAAGTTCTTGAGCATTGTCTAGAGTATTTGGTTGAGCTCTCCATAGTATGAAACAAACTTCAGGAAATTGAGCATTCATGAAGAACCTCTTCTAATTGTATGCATAAAGATGAACACTAGTAGGAATATTGTTGATCAAATTATTGAATTTTGCTACAAATTATCTCATGGGATCTTGTGGTTCTTATTTCATTTGATCCATTTGAACAAGGAGGGCATGCCCACCTTCATAATCTTGAATCTTACTTCAAACTTGGTTTTCATATCATCCCAATCAGTAATTGAACGTGATGGCAAGTAGTAAAACCAGTCCACAATGACATCTTGTAATGACTCCATGAATATTCGAACAAAAAAATCTTCATGTCCCACTCCAAGAATACTACAAGCTCTAATTAAATATGTAATGTGATCATCTAGGCGTTTCTTTCCATCTCCATAGATTTTTGGAATTTTTTTTCTCGATCCTTTTGGCAATTCATGAAGTGGAGGAACCAATGCTAACAGACTGATGTTCTGTCCCCATGGCATAGGTGTAACCATTATTTATTCTCCTTTCTTTACTTCTTCTTATTCTTCTTATGGAGGAATGAGATCAAGTGGTTCTACAACTCCTTCTTCAATAGGATCTTCACGAGGAAAGTTAGGATCAAATTCAGCGGAGGACTCTTGCCTAACTTTCCTTGCCACATGGACAATAAGAAGTCTAAAATCAGCTTGTTGTTGTTCTTCAAATGTGGGATCAACAACGCCACTTTCTTGATCAGCTCGAGTGTATAATTTTTCTACCAGTTTGTGAAAGATTTTCTAACATGTAAATGGAAATTTGCAACCTGGAAATGATAGGTTTATAACAAAAATCAACAGTGAACTTTCAGCAATGAGTTTCCAGATTTATGATTTTTTGTGATTTTCAAATATTTGATTTTTTTGTATTTTTAGAGATCTTTATAGGGTGCAAAAGGGAAGATCTTCCCTAGTAGAGTCTTCAAAACTATTGGTGAAATAATTTGTCGTAGTGTAGATTATTGGTTTTCACCAACGGTCATGGGGCTAAGCCCCTCCTTCTTGGGTATGGGGAGGCTCCCATTATTGAATGTAAACTACCTAAAACTATGGGGTGGCTGTTAGGCCGAGGATCACATAGGAATACTCCACTAAACTTGTGGAAAAGTGCTTGTATAATGTACAAAGGAGGAATTTGCTTTGAGGAGAGGTAAAGAGGAGTAGGAGAAATAGGGAAAGAGGGTTAATGTTGTGAGTAGACTTACAAAATTCACATACATTAGCCAAAGTAGGTCCACATTCAATTAGAAGAACACAAAAATGAAAGCAATAACAAGACTAATAAATTAGAGACAAAAAGTTCTACAAATCCATTAATCAAGGACATAAAGTTCCTTCTTGGTTGTACAAGATCACAATGCTTGCAAAGTTGGAGAGTAGAGAGGGTAGAGGAACATAAATAAAGAGATAGAGGAAATGTATATTTTATTACTTGAAGTAGTAGTGAAATCTAACAACTTACAACAATCAACAATTGCCAACCCTTTGGAATGGAGAATCCATTCCCATTTATAGATTTATGATTCTTATGCAATGTTTATTAATTTTTGTTGCTATGAAATGTGTTTGTAGTGCAATGGTTTTTTATTTGAATTAGTTTTAATGGATGTGGTAATGATCTATTTGTTAGAGTGATCCTAGTTAGAGAGTATTTAATATGGTATCAAAGTGATCTCCATCATCTATTACTTATCCTCACTTCATTGTCCTGTTGAGGGGATTTTATTTTACAAACTTTGTTTCGTGGCTTTTGGCTCATTGTTAGCCTAGTGCGAGATCTTCCTTGATAGAATAAGCTCTATTTATGTTTGGATTTTATTAAATCAAGTCTATTTTTCTCTTCCTAAGACCCTTCCAACTCGTTATTGATTTTCCAAGCTCAACCCAGTCTTATGTCTACTTAGTTGTCTATGTTAGCTTTGTTTGATTTGGCATGATAACTCTATATCTTAGTTAAAATCTAGCTCGATCAAGCCCTCTTTTGACTCGACCCTATATTGGATCCTATGTTATTGATCTAGCATGCCTTCCCGACTTGGTATCCTATGTAAACAACTTTTCATGGGCTTAGCTCACTTTGTACCTAGATTTGCATTATTTGTCAATGCAAAGGGTCGGAAATACTTGCTTGATTAACATAGATATGATGTTATTTTATTGGTGTTACATGAACTTTGTTCACTTGATATGTCTCTGATACCTATGTGTCTTGGTGTTTGACTCATGCTTTTGTTTAGCTTGAGGCTCTAGGCTAAACTTAGCTTGTTTTGGCCTAATATGAAATTGCCATTTGGCCCGACTCGATGTTGGTGTTATTTTGGCTATTCACTTCTCCAAATCAACTCTATTTGGATTGAAATTGCTTTTCATGGTTTGTGTCTATTATTCTAGTCACTACCGCACATAACACCCCTTGTTAACTCACTCTCTATATGTGGGGCTCAAAGTTTCATCCCCATACTTTACTTATTTTGCCTTTGTAGAGCTTTCTTAATATAAGCAACAAAACATTCTTGGGACTTTGTTTTTCATACAGTGTTATTTATATTTGTGAGGTTGACATATTCATATAAATATAATTAGGGTTAAAACCCGATTGGTGAACCTTTTGCCCCCTAAATCTCAAGGAAACTAAAAAAATAATTTCCTCCATATCTAATTACTAAGCCATGCATGGAGGGTTGGATATTGAGAAGTGCTTTAGATCAATGTGGTCAAGGGTTCAAGGCACGGAGGATTATTTTCATTTATATAACCAACAAGTTCACCCTCAACTCACCAAACTTCTAAACATACTTTGTAGGTAATTTTTTCAAAAAAACTTTGGAGAAGTTTTTTTAAAAGAGATAATTTTCGAGGAAAAATTGTTGTTTAAAACAAAAACTATTGTAAAAATTTACATTTTCTAAGGAATTTTGGGGGTTATTTTAAAAAATGGATAAAAAGTGATTTTTATCTGTTTCAAATGTTGTTTCAAAGTGTAATTTGTGTTTGGTGTTAATGGCACTTCCTTGACCCCGTTGGGGATGTTGCCTCAGTCTTGCTTCCTAGTTTGGTTTTTAGTAATTTTAGGTTACCCTCTCTGCTTGGCATCACTTATTCTTCCATGTGTTGAAGATCAAGGGTGAGGTCTCGGTTTGGCAAGAGGTCAAACTCCCTCACAAGTAAAAAATTCTCTACTATCTTTTGTTTTCCTTTCTATCATGGATTCTAGACATTACAAATTCTCTATATATTCGGGAATGAGATGTTATTTAAAGTTTGTTGCATTTAGGAGGACTTGGTAACAATTATGAAAGAGAATAAAAACTTCAATAAAAAATATGTTCTTCTCACCCTCAATCATGACAAGGATGACCTCATCCGATCCCTTCCTCAAAAAATTTCTAGTTTGCAACATCACCTTCCTAATCGAATTATAGATATTTCTCCTACACACATTGACCTTTAATTTTCGCCTCTAAGCCTATTGCTAATCTTGCTTCTAATTATCCTATTGTAGCTTTTGATACTAACCATGTTATGCTTGTTAATGCATCATATAATTAATCATTTGTGCTTATTATAATTACACACTCTATGTATCGACTTATTCTTCTTATGCTCACCTTCATAGATATTTTGAGAGTCATTATTGCATTTGGTTATGACATGTGCTAGTTTATGGATTTTTTTAGTAGAAGTTTTGGTAGAAATTCACAAAGTATTAGTTTCCCTACTCATCTTGTTGAGTATATTTTTGACATGAAATTGGTTTTGATGCAAATAATTCATTGGGATCACTTGATGGTAGAGATATTACTTTTGATCTATCGACTTTTTTGTAAGGATTCTTAGCTACATATGATTTCCTTTGTTCCACATGTTCCTCACATCTTTGATTTGGTCGCATTAAACATGAAAGTATGAAAATTCTAGTTTCTTGGTAACTATGGGAAATGTTCCTACATTTCTCGCGTTCTCCGAAACCCTACCATATCCGACCCCTTGCACAATGACAATGCTTTGGGTATTATATGAATTTAAAGGGATTGAGGGAAAAGTTCTATCATTCCCTCACTTTAAAGCATATCGGTCAAGTCGGTTGATTTGGGAACCCCAAAAATAGTTGCATTATTCCATTGCTTTACCGCAAGCCCATAAATTCCACAAAGGAAGTATTAAATATGTGATCTATTAAGTTAGATGTTCTACAAACTCGTGGAACAATTATGTCATTCCTTTCATCCTGAAACCTCGCAAACATTGACAAAGGAATGAAAAAGTGTATTGTTAGATATGTCATCCGAATGAGGAACAAAGGGAACTATTCCTCTGCCCTCTATTCCCGATTCACCACCCAACATGCAATATAAAGGAAAGGGTCAAATCAAATTTTGAAGGCCTACAAGGAATGTTCTATTGTTCCTCCAGGTTCTCACCAACCCACATATACCGACTATTTGGCTGATTTTCACAATAACTTCTAGATTTTTGTCAAGAAGAGGAATATGAAGGGTCCTAAACTCAAGTTTTGGAATGTAATATTGTATTTGTGCCCAAATTGAATGTATTAACTCAAGTTTAGGAGATGGAAGGTCATAAGTGATAATTAAGTGCATGATTTTGTGTCTATGTTTTCCCCCACTCTATGCTAGTGAATGAATATTCGGTAACATAAAGTAGATAAGAAGAGTGTACCTTGTGTAGATCTAAATTAGGTCAGTATCCAATAACATGTCAAATAGAAATTGACAGTGTGCCAAATGGAGGTTGTAATGTGTGTATTGTGGAATCTAAGAGGAGATGATGACCCTAGGGGTGACCTTGTTTGCGTAGTAGAAATGATGCCTACATTAGTTACTTAAATATTGCCTTTACCTAAGCATCTTGTGCTTGAAATTTCTCCTTGTTCCATTTGTGTGTTTCCTTTTTTTAGAGAAAGGTCATACCTGCAAAAGAAGATAAGTGTATTCAATGTTCATGATACATGAAATTAAACTTTATCTTAGAGAATATGAGAATAGAAATGTGTATTGAAAAACAAGTGAATTAATGATATAATACACCTGAATGTCATTAGAGAAAAGATATAATTGTTTATGTATATTTGTTTCCTTATAGATGGTTTGAAGAGTCTAGAGGATTTAGGAATCATGTTGTCATACTAGGGATTTAGGCATATTATCACCATACTAAGGACTTAGGCATCCTATCACTAATGGAAGAGTATTGGGAGAGTTGTAAGATTTGACCTCCAACCATCGACGCTTACCCATGGATAAGTGCCACTGCAGATGGTCACAAACCTCATAAATCGTCACAGATAACACATTGTTTGAAGTATAGCATTGTCATCGCATATGCCTTAGGTGTCATTCCTTATTTGATACCGAGAAAATAGAGTAAACATCTGGTTCACTAAATGATTTAATAGAATTAAATCTTTATCATAGGATTGAGATCAAATAAATATAACAATAACAAACAAGATATATCATGCAAGAATATAAGAAAGTGTAATAAATAGTGAGATAAGAATGAATTAGCTTATATCTAGAGATCTGGCTAATTCTATATTGGGAACTTAATGGAATAGACTTATTCTCGACTCGAGTATGGTTCGTCTGGAAAATTGGGATTTGAAACTCCTTTAGAAAGAACCTCCCAAAGAAGGACATGATTTCCTCAGGTGCTTGTGTCCAAACTAGGTGCTAGTGTCCTAGAAAGTACTTTGGATTTGATCTTTTCAAGGCCTGATAATGTCTTCTTCCTTTTGTTCTTTGTCGCTTTGAATTTTCTGTAGGGTTTTACTATCGCACCTAAACCTGCAAAACAAACTCTAGCTACCTATACAAGGCTCAAGTAAACATTAGATGAAACAAATAATGCATATGCTTGAGTCAGAATGACCTCGAGAGGTCACCCCAATGTGATTATCATTGAGCGTTGCACTGCACTACATTTTAGACTCTATGTAGTTCTAGTGTGTGTGTGTGTGTGTGTGTGTGTGTGTGTGTGTGTGTGTGATAGAATATTCTCCTTGAAAGTAGGTCTCCCTTATGCTAGACACACTAATATAGTGGGCTATAACTATTTTCCCCTAAGATGAATGTTTGAAATGGAATTTAGAAATAACCCCTCATATGCAGTGAATGATGCAACCCAAATGCAATCCTTGAATGTTTCTCTTTTCCCAAGTAGTAGATAGGAAGTAATAGCCCAAATTTCCTAGCCCCTAATAATAGTGAGTAATTCATGTATATATATGATTCCCTTATTTTAATTTCATCATTAACAACTAAAAATGTTGACCTAAAGTGATAAGAAAAGTTTTAGAAAATATAATAGTTGATGTGGTATTTCAAATTTGGGAAAAGGACAAAAGCACCCAAAGGGGACAATAACACCTAGGCACTCCTGTCCTTAATGAGCGGTACTGCTCTCGAGATACTTTGAGGATAGAATGGAAAATATTGAGTTGGGTCACATGTTATCCAATGTCCAAAAGTAAAGTGTCCATTCCAAAAATAAAATGATATAAGTATAAAAATGATAAAGCAATGTAAAAACAAAACAAGTGTTGTTAATGTCTAGTTTTTTTGTTTAAGAATCATGCATATAATTACATACTTAGAGGCATGATGTAAATAGTAAGTGTGTGATTTCATGTCCACATTATACTATTATGTTTTATCCCCTTTATCTAATTTTTAGGGTAAATCATTTTATAAACCCATTATTGATTGAACACACAATCAATATTTCGGATATGGTCATTCTATCGCAAGCCCTATCTATCATTATGATTTTCATATTAAACATTTTTTGTATATTACAATCTATTTTTGTTATAATTAGGTCCATTCTAAGGTTTTCACTTCCCATTATTTCGATGATGAGAAAGGCATACCAAGTCCTCCTACCATTCCTCTCTTCTATTATTATTATAACATTCACATCATTACTTGGTGCCAAATATCTTATATGTAACCTTTTATCCCACCTTCCCCTCAATGTCAAAATTTTATTAACTACCATGCGACCCCAATTATTCTCCCCGTGCTCATATTGGGACTATAATTACATGTTTTGGACACAAGAAAAGGAAGGAAATTTAATGGGGAAATCAACCGAATCCACCACCACCTCCCACTCCTCATACTTAGAATAATAATCAACCAAATGGATATGGATATATAAGATCAAATACATAATACACCTATTTTTTTAATTTTAGAACTATTACAAATTTTAACCACATACAAGGACATATTATATGAGGCACTATGATATACTACTCTCCTAAGAAACACACAACCCATTAGTCTCATTCTATTATGAATACATTCAATAATATCAACAAGGTTATCACATTCAACCACACGCATTACCTCCTAAGCACTTCTCGGGACCAATATCAAATACTACATAACACCATTTGAATTCAAGGTTTCCTAATCAATATGGTACTTATAGATAATGGATCAACTTGTAATACTTTTCCTAGCTCTTTGTTACAACAAATGGGTATTCACGTGAGCTTCATTTAAATATCATTTCAAATTATCAATGGATTTAATAATATTGCTTGGCCTAAAATGGGAAAAGATTAAATTATATGTTATATTTAGGCCCAATATGATGCCTACTATATTTAATGTTAGAGATAACACCCTACATTATAATATTACATTAGGACATATTTGGCTTCATGATATGGATCAAATACCATTTACACTCCATGGATGTATCTAATTTATACATCACGAGACATGAATACACAATCATATCCAAAGTGATGGTACTTTTAAGTTTTACAAAATTGAACACACATCCTCTCAATATCCCTCTATTATACCTCCATCATAACCCATTATGATAAGTTAGACTTTTATGAGGTAGGTCAATCAAGTACAATATATGATAATGAGGCTACCATGTATTCACAACAAGAGAAATCTCAAATCAAAATTATCAAGAGATAAAATAGAGCAATTAAATCTATTCGAGGAATAATTAGATAAAGTACATTACTATTAACCCACCAAGTATACATGAAATAATTTCATCTAGAGAAAAAAAAACAAGCAAACTCAAATCAAAGAACAAAATAACTTTGGATCATCGCATACATACCATTATTATTCAATTTAGAATAGTACTATACTGTAATGATAGCTTGGTATGATAATGATGATCATAATCATTATATGATAGATGAGCACTTACAAAATTGTAATTTTAGTCCTATCAATGATGATGATTATTTATTCCACTCTTTATTAATATTTGTGGGTCTAAGGAAATATTGAGATAGTTCTTACAAGGACGAGAATACAATAACCTCCCCAACTAAGAAAATTAGTAACAAAGGAAAATTAATCTCCATGAAATAATTCCATCATATATATACTCCTCCTTCCCACCTTTCCGCACCACTAAGAAATTTCTTTGCTAAGTCAATTATGACTAGAGAAAAAGAATAGAAATACATAGTGAATTTATCTCAACCTACATGGCACTATTTTGTTAATAATTATTAATCTATTTACATTCCTACCTCTTTTCAAATATTTTAAAATCAAGATATACTACAATTTATATTACCACTACTACTTGATCATGGTCTACGAGTATTACCATCTATGTGTCATCACATGGCTATAAAAATATCAAGGCAACCAAAAACAAGATAGTAATCATCATCGTGTCACCGATCATGACACAAATAAGTGTCAAAAATTCTAACTAAGATTACAATAAAGATAAACACACAATCCATATTATCAAAGATACTTCAAAGTCACTACAATAACTAGTTAAATGATCATCTTTTGCATATACACACAAATTTCACAAGCATATGTGACATAATAGTTTCACAATTATATTCTATATTAAGGGAAAACATTGTGAACATATTTTGATCAAAACAAAAGAAAGTAAACATACATGTATTGTTATTACATTACAAGATCTATAGTAGTGATCCATGTGAGCATTTTTAGTGAGTTATATTAGTTAACACGTACACTATTTTATGGTATATCACATTGTATGATATTTTATGATGTCTATCACATTGCATAATAAAATTATTGATATAAATATCCTCATAAAGATAATTTTTGTAGTAAGTAGATGAGGCTAATTCTTAGTTTGTAGGAGCTTAATATCCTATACATGCAAGTGTAATTTGGTTGTAAATTAGATTAATGAATTATACTATGTAAAACTATGTCCAAATCTTCATTTGGTATCGTAGAAAATTATCTATGAGATCAAAGATCTTGTAGATATCCGATTGGCATTCAAAATGAGAGTCCGGTAGAATAGGAGATTTTCCAAAGGAGGCATGTGAGTAATGGCTTTAGCATGTGTAAGGCACGTCATCATATCTCGCATAATTAGTTATGACATCAAGTTTCTAGTGATGTATCGGTAAGAAGAGATTAACAACATTTAGATCCTCAATTCTTTCTATACTCTTTGTAGATACATAATCATACGCCAACATATCTACAATATTATTACGACTTATAGTCAATCTCATTGCAGTACTCTCATGTATTAAAAATTGCTATTATCCATTGTCCTTTATACTTACACTACCATCTCCATACTTTCTTTTCTATTAGATCCACCAGAGCCTCATTTGTGTCAACATATATACCATGCTCAAGTATGTGTAGATCAAATTCTACATTTTATATGTGGTTCTATAAAATATACATAGTAGAAGATGTTTGATATGTTATAACATCTAAATCTCACCGCAATTTCATTATCTTCTACACAAAAATGAAGCATGTAAAGTGTGAAACCCTAAGTAAGATGAAGAGATAAGAAGACTTAGATAATTTATGAGTGGACAGGAAGTGATCTGGGTAGGCACAAGTGCTAAACATACGTAGACAAGCTCATCACTACTCAATGTAAAATCTAGAACTCAGGAATAGAGCCGATTGGGGCACCCAGTGTAGGGTAGAGGCGCATGTGCATTGGTGACTAGATCTAGGAACTGGTGACTATGCAAGAGCTCAAGATCTTCTTTCTTTTGTGTCACAAGGGTTTTGTTATTGATTCATGTTGGTCTCCTGATATTCGCTCATTGATCACCGAAGGTACATGTAACTTGCAAGAAATAAGTTCACATGCACATACCCATAAACCACATCAAACCTAAAAAGGAAAATGTAGAATGCAGAGTCGAATGACCCCAAAACAATCAAGAGTGAACTTACTACCAAGCACCGCACTACATCTCGGACACTGAGTAAGTGCATGGAAATGGGGGCCAAAAGGGGGTAAAAAGGGACACATTTTTTTCTGAAATCAACGAAACCTAAACTTCATCGAATAATTTGGCATGCATATGCTCAAAATTTGACAAAGTGATAAGAATAAGTACCGTAGAGCTCAAAATATAGTTTCTAAACTACTATTTTTTTTTGAAAATGGTTGAGATTAAGAGGGTCAAATGTGGTGCACACACAAAGTATGTTTATTTTTGTGTCAAAAAGATAAGAACCTATTGTGTGTGCGTGCCCCCATTTTTTGAGTTATATAAATTATTTTTCAAATCCCTTCAGTAGAAAGTTAGCTAAGACCATGTACGAGGTCCCACTAATTTTTCATAATTTTTGGATGAATATATAATTTTTTATTAATTTTCAAAGTGCACATATCCCGAAAATGAAATATTTGTGTGTACACCCCCATAACTTTGAGAAAAAAAGTTGTTTTTTAAATTTTTTTAGTATGTGTAGAATGGAGTTTAGAAAAACCACTTTTGTTTTTGAAATTTGGATGAAAAATCATAAATTGTGCACCAAAATGTATGCATAGGTTTTTGCAAGAAAAGAAGGCACTAGTAAAAGAAATTATGGATGAAAGCCTTAAACTAATTAGATTTTAGAAAGAATTATATCGTCATCAAGGTAAAACTAAGCTTGACATTGTAGTATAATTTATTTTGAATATTATGTTATAATGCATGAGATATTGAGGTGAACACGTGATATTTTGATGTTTTTCTGTCAAACATAATTTCATTCATGGATTACACAATCCAAACCTTTGGTTTGATATCCAAGGAAAATCCAAGCCTATGGATTAGGGATTTCAAACTCAAAGAAGATGATACACAAGCACGTTATAACATGCCCGCGTTTAGATTGTTATGTGGTGTATGTGCTTATGGGAGGGATATATTTACTAAAATAAATGGATCTTTATACTTTATTATTTCTTATACTTTAAATTTATTTTAGTAAATATAAGATGTTAGGGTCACTCTGCACCTTATAGAACTAGTCTCACAGCTCCATTTGTCATGGTTTAGAAGATAGTTTTTCGATTCTAATCTAGTTAGTACATAGGTATTTTTCAGATTTTAACATTCAACATTCAACCTTCAAGCTTTTAGGGTTTAAATTATACAATCGATATCTATTTTGTGAAAGAATATAGTCATTGTTTAGGTTTTGGGGCCTTTTAGATTGGTTATTGACATTTTTAAGAGTGTTAAATGTGTCAAAATTAGAATTTACAAACCTCACAACTCTTAAAGGTAGTGACAACTGATTGAATATATGGACTCATGAATTTTCCCATGAGCATGGAGTTGAATCCCTAATTTTGTCTTAGAATATGGTAAAATCATACTATGGATGAGTACCTACTTTACAAGCTTAGGGAATGCATATTTTGCTTCTGGTCAATTATCGTCCTTCCTCTGCCAAATTACCTCAATAGCACTCTCAACCTAGATCAAAAGAAATTGTTAACAAGGTTTTTTTAAAGTTTATTTCAATGTGTAGGATTATTGGATAAATGATTGATGAGTTTAGTGTGACTTGATGGAAGATAACTTCTCCTGAGGCCTAGAAAGGCCATTCCGAGCTAATCAAACACCTTCTGGGAGAGTTCAAGAAATATATTAAGCATCTGGAGGTGATGTCGGATAATTCACTCATTGTAATGTTCTAGTGTCTTACCCATTCTTATTAGTATTGACAGAGATTATTCAACTAAAAAGGGTTCATTTGCTTCATAGGTAGAACATTCAAAGAGAGTCATCACAATTTGATGCCTTTCATCTGCTGATATTTTGAAGGAGGGAAATGCCAGATATCCAAGAATAATTTGGTACAAAGAAATGTTACCCAATATAACTATCTCCTTTTTTTTATAGCTTGTGAAATATTTGGAGCTCCAAGAGTGTTATAAATTGAGAATAACAAGTCTAGTGGTATTTCTGGTTTGATGGATTAGGATACCAAAAATTTTGATCATATTCATATTCGGTGTATCGCCGAAGAGGGAAGCTCCCCTGTCAAATCGGTTATTCAATATGACGTGGAAGATGAGAAAAACAAATGAAATTTGGAGAATTAGATTTCATGGGTAATTAGTACTAAGTATCAACAAGACTAATATGGCTTCCGACTACTCGACTAGGAGGGCATGACAATATTAGGACCATATTTCCTAGTCTCATGCCTAGAACCATCATTGAGTTTGCTTGTAAAAATAATCATAGAAACAAGGGAATGGCTAAGAACACAAAGGGGTTATCAATCACCTAGTAAATATTTCTTGTTTAGTTTTGAATGGGAGTCACTGGCCTATGGCTTAGTGACCTTCCATTCATTTATAATTCCTTTTATGATAAACCCATGGATGCTTT
Organism: Taxus wallichiana var. yunnanensis; assembly: GCA_018340775.1. Lineage (NCBI taxonomy): Eukaryota > Viridiplantae > Streptophyta > Pinopsida > Cupressales > Taxaceae > Taxus > Taxus wallichiana. Next base: position 680,196,535 of record CM031240.1, on the reverse strand, counting down.
CAAAAGCACCTTCAAAATATAGGGGTAGTCATCAAGCCTAGTGAAGGGTGTGATGTGATTTCCAAACAACTTGAAATGCATACAGATTTAGAGGTCATAACATGAATTTACAAATATATCTATCATTATAAATGGAAGCCAAGTAATGGTGTCTCCCTATATCCAAGGATCGAGGACTACTGGGGTCTGTGGCAGTAGGATTGGACATTCAAGAATCATCGAGTGTCTAAATCAGAATGTTGTTGCATTTGGAGAAACATTCTCAAACATTGGAGTAATGCATCTTGGAAAATAAAATTGAACCTCGAAATCCTCTCAAATCTAGTCTAGGTCCCGGGTATAGGTCGTGTTCTGGTCATGTTTCTATTTCTTGTTTTGGTTCTGGTCGTGGTCATTGAATATGGAAGTTTCAGGAAAGGAATCCACACTTGAATAATTATTACCATTTAGATTGTTGCAATGCCAATGGCAAGTGGCGATAGGTTTGGGAATTCGGTTGGTGACATGTGGTGTTGGTTGGTGGAATTGATTGTCCACCATGATTTACTTATTGATGATTAATTGTTATTAGTTGGATTTATTTTCCATTATTATGATAAGTATGTTTTTGAGATTTCCAAATCACCATCAAGTTTATTCATGAGAATACAATTATTATTGTGGCATGGTGGAGGAAACTCCTTAAAGCCTCCCATAATTACTGAATACCTCTCCTACGGAACCTCATACAAGTGGATATATGTTAACCAAACTTGTCATGCCTCCTTGAGATTGAGAAGGGTGTTTAGGGATGATTTTAGCTTGCATGAAGAGTTTCAGAGTAGACAAACCAAGAAGTGACCAGTGAACCTTGCTCTTGTGCAATGTAAGGAAAATTTGGTAAAGGTAAGTGAGAGGAGTCTTTGGATGAATGTTGAGCAACTAGATGAGTGAAATAGGTGGTTTAGTTGTCTGAGAACATGATGGAATGATAAGAATATCTCAGAAGAGAGGAATAAATTCAAAGGTGCCTAGATTTGAAGCTTCTTAGTTGAGGAAACAAACCTAATTGAACTAGTCAGGGTAGAGTTAGACCAAAATAGAGCACTATAGGAAATTCTTGGGATAAGGATAACACTAGAGAGAATGAAGGAAGCCTTGAGGAAGACCTCATGATTTTATTATTGCATCCATTTTCCTCATGATGATTTAGATGCTTCACGCACTCATGATGACCATTCCTTGATTATTTGAATCGAGAAAACTTAGGGTTAGGGTTTAGGACTCAAGGTTTAAGGCTCGTGGTTTAAGGCTTAGGGTTTAAGGCCTCGGGGGTTTAAGGTCGATGGCTTAGGGTTCAAGTTTTAAGGTTTAGGGTTTAAGGTTTAGGGTTTAGGTTTTAGATTGTAGGGTTTAGGGTTTAGGTTTTTGTCATAGGATTTAGGGTTTAGGGTTTAGAGTTTAGGTTTTAAGGCTCAAGGTTTAGGGTTTAGAGTATAGGTCTCACGGTTTAGAGTATAGGGATTAAAGATTAGGGTTTAGGGTTCAAGGTTTAGGGCTCAGGGTTTAGGTCTAATGGTTTAGGGTTTAAGGTTTAGGGTTTAGGGTTCAATTTTGAGGCTTTGGGTTTAGGGTTTAGGTTTCGGGGCTTAGGGATTAAGGCTTAGGGTTCAGGGTTTAGGGCTCAAGGTTTAGGTTTTAGGTTTTAGGGTTTAGGGATCAAGGTTTAGGTTTAACACTCAAGGTTTAAGGTTTATGGCTCAGGGTTTAGGGTTTAGGATTTAGGGTTTGGGATTTAGGGGTTAAGGTTTAGGTTTAGGGTTCAAGGTGGTAAAAATAAGGTTTAGAATTTAGGGTTTAGGTGTTTTCAACTCACAAAAATTGGCCCCGTCCTCATGAGATCCTCACCCATGGTAAAAAATAGTCTATTTATGATAGTACCCATTCCGAGATGTACTTATCAACATTTACAAATATTCACCTATCACCATGCGGTGACCATCTCTTTAGATCTTGCAAATTTAGGGCCATTTTTGTCTGAACCGAAAGGGGAAGTTATACTATTTTGAAATTCTTCATGAAACCTTCAAGTATTATAGAAAAATAGATGTTACTAGCATGTATAAGATTCACATATCTTTCCATTACCTATTTTTTCCTCTTAACTCCTTATGGAGCTCCCAAAATCATCCGAGAAGTTAGATTTCACCATTAGAATGTTTGTTCCTTGCACCTAGAAAACCTCGTTGTTGAGTAGATTGTCCCTGAATGAGAAAATTTTTCTTAAATCTTCCTAAATTACCTCCAACACTTCTAAAAGGCCCCAAAACCTAAAAAATGACTATATTCTTTCCCAAAATAGACATCGATTGTAGAATTTAAACCCTAAAAACTTTAGGTGAATCCTAAAATCCTAAAAATTACCTTTGTACTGGACCAGTTAGAATATGAAAAACTATCTTCTAAATCATGACTGATGGAGCTATGAGACTAGTTCCATAAGGTGTAGAGTGACCCTAACTTCTTATATTTACTAAAATAAATTTAAAGTATAAGTTTTTATGAAAAATCATCTTCTAAACCATGATTGATGGAGTCATGAGACTAGCTCCATAAGGTCCAGTGACCCTAAATTCTTATATTTACTAAAATAAATTTAAAGTATAAGTTTTTCATTTATTAATATGAAATAATAAATTATTTTAGATTAATAAATGAAAAACTTATACTTTAAAATTATTTTAGTAAATATATCCCTCCCACAACCACATATACCACATAAAGCAAATAAGAACACGAGTGCGTTAAATAACGTGCTCATGTTTTAGGCTTGGTGATTACCAAACCTAAAAATTCATAATGTTTCACACTTTCCCAAAACGTCACATTTTGCTTAAAATTGAAAATGTGTTCGCTTTTTGGCCTCCCATCTTCATGCTCTTTCCGACCCCATGTAGTTCTTTGTGTGTGTGTAGAAATGGTGCCCTAAGATGCTATTGTGCAAGTTACACAAATGATAGCGGAGTTATAGCTAGAATGTAGAAATGTATAGTATGTGTATAGAATAGGATAGAACTTCCCCTCCTATGCAAAGGTGTATGCGAAGTGTGCAACCCTTATCCCTTGAATGGATGCTAGATGTATGCCTTTGGAGTGTTTTAGTGCCTTTGGAATGTAATCTTAGGTGATGATAGTAATGCTTAATGCTTGGTCCTCATTTTGAAAACATAAATATGCATTTATATGATTCCCTTGTTTGAATTTTGTAATTGAAAATTGAAAGGTTGACCCATAAGTGAAAAATATGCCCAAAAGATAAAAGAGACCCAAAAGAGTGAGTAAGGTAAGAAAGGGTCGGGATGCCCAAGAGGGACAAGAGTGTCTGGGAGCTACTCATGTGGTTGGGTGTTGGTGTCTGAAGCCATAAAATATAAATAAGTTAAGTTTCAACTAGGATGTAGGGTGTGTAAGACCAAATAGAAAGAAAGAGACAAATAAAAGAGGCCAAAGATAGTTTTCAATTACTAGTTTTCTTGCTTAGAATCATGTAAATGCTATCATGCTTTTAGGACCTAGAAATGTACCCAAGTGCATGATTTTGTGTCTACAAATACAAGTTATAAGATGTAAGGAATATGTCACATAATAGGGTACATATATGTATATGTTTACAAATAGGTTAAGGATACAAAATTCAATGATGAAAAAAAAATCCATGTTTAGATAGGATCAACTAGTTGATTTTATGCTCTATTGGATGATTATATCTACTTTAGTTTGGACTATCAATTCCATAGTTTAAATTACATAACATGTGATGGTTTAGGAAATGAATAAGATATAGTGGTACAAAATTGATACAATACACTACATTTTTTACAAATATAGGGGATATGATACTATTCTAATTATCAATTTCAACATACAAATAAAGTTACAAATATTTAATGGCACAATTTTCTATTTCAAATTTCAATTTTATGAATTACGAGAGCATCAATATCTTTGGATACCTTTAAGGAATTATCGATTACTTTTATTATGGTGGAAGAATGAGTATACTTCATTCCCTTTTGACCAGGGAACCTTTGAACATAGGTTCATCTCGTAATGGTGTGGTTCACTTGGAATGGGCTATGTATATGGATCTAGTGAAACCCATCAGCCTTAACATCATTCTTTTCGCAAACCCATAATGGTTCCTATTTTCAATTGGTACATTACATACTCTTCAAATTTATGGATGTTGGGTATGATTCATCCCCAACCTCGTTGATATCATTTCTTTCTAGAGATTGGGGATTTATTACCCCAATTTGTTATCTCATTTAAACAAGAGTATATTTTCTTTAGGTGCCCCAAATAGGGGCACAATCTACTCCAAATTCTTCACATAGATTCCTCAATAGTTACAAGTAAATACTTAGTAATGCACGTAAGGGTTTCAATTTGGAAATCTCTCTAAGACTCATGTATTTGAGTAAATACAAAATGTGTCTACACACTCGGTATGGATTTTTTTAACCTAGTGAATTCTATTTAGTAGATTAAATGGAGAAAATATCGAGACACAATTTTTTCATTCAAAACTTGATGATGTTATTTTTATCTTATATCCCTTATACATGATTTGTATATGCAATTAGAGCTCAAAAGTACTATCCTATCTTATCCTAAGGCTTTTAATCCTTCATTTTTCTATTTGGAAACCTACAAGAACACCTTATTAATTCAAAAACACATCTTGTCTCATGTGAATATTATAACATACCTTCGTATAAACTTTCGCCCCACTAGATAAAAATTTCCAATGGGGAGAGGGATTGATTAGTCAATCTTTTCCTATTAGTCAATCTTATCTAGAGCCCTTTAATGATCACATTTTCAAATGGGAATCTTCTTATGAATTTTCCATTCCCGTAAGTTATATATATTTTGAAATACTACCTTCTGAGTCTTATAAATAGAAATTAAACCCTCTCATTCGCTCACTTAGAATTTGCAAAGGGTACCCTTCGTATCTCTCTACAAAAATAAACAAATTTTTCTTATTCTTCCCTATTGTAGGATATTACACTATGAGAAGACCTAATTTTTTTGGAAGCACTTTAAATCAATCCGATACCATTCCAATCCAAGTCAAAATAATTTTAATCCAATTCAAACAAATAATTATCAAGTGTTCAAGGGATCAATTCTAGTTACATACATGTATTTGTATTATCACAATTTCACTTCAAATAGGTAGAGAGTTACATGGGTGTCATGTCTCTTCAAAGTAGTGTTCTCGTAGGTAGTTCTGTGGGTGCAAAACCCAAACTATTGATCTACTTTATAGTAATTTAAAGGAATATATGGTTTTAAGAGAAAAAGACTTATTTCATAAATTTTTGTGCACATTTCAAATTATAGGTCATGCATAAAGAAGAACATTCAACATTCACAGTGGTCATAATTATATATACATTTTTATGAGTAGGAAAATTTCATGTATCTCTAGATAGATTGTGTAGCTTAATTGTTTCATGTTGGTCAATTTTGTTTAAAGGGCATATTCAACCCTATTTTAAGAGATGAAGCATATTAAAAGTATTTATAACACGTTTCACCCTAGCCACACTGGATTAACCTAGAAACATGCATAAAAGATAATTTCATTATCTTCTCATCAATATTTATATTTATCATATGTCCTATTTAATCCAACTACTCAAGCATTCACAATATGTTTAGACATTTATGTTAAATATAATTCAATAATTTGAGCATATATATTTTCTACATGTACATCTTAATTATTAGACTATTATAATTTCATCCCTTTCATATGATTTGTAAGGAAAATTATAATATTTTTTAACATTAATACTATAAATCAATGATAAACCGACATGATGTTAGCTATGAAATATGGATAAATAATGTCATTTTTATATCATATATTATGGAATGAATTTTTGTATGTGACATTCACAAATAAAAAGAAATGAAAGACTAACTGATTTTTATATTTGGATGGTTATATGAGTTGGTGTTTATCATGCAATTTTATGATATGTATAGATACATTGTTTCTAGATTTATTATATGGGGCCTCATGACCCTCGGTGTGTAATATTTTGTGGATTAATGAATGTGATTTGTTTTCTACTTTATGTTTTTTTAATAATGGGTAAAGATAGGGGTTTTGAGAGAGTACGCCTCCCACTTACATAATCATAATAGTAGATTTGATAATTATCAAACAAATATATAGATGTTTGATAAATATTAACAACCATTCAAAGAGAGCCTCCAATCCTAACTGCAAATGAGTCCCACAATCATGAATCAATAAATTAGGTAGTTCAATACACAATGAACATTGATGAAAATGGATCACCATAGAATCTTAAATGAAACAGATCCTCATATTTTCTATGGAATTAAAATAAATCTTTGGTAAGATTAATAAAGCTTTATGATACCCATTTCACCTCTTATAAGAACACAAAAATATTACCTCCACCAAGAAAAAATGTGTACTCATAGAAGAGGGCACACAAATAACATGAGACTATTCCAACATGAATCTACCTTAGCATATAAATAATAATACACTTTCTTATTCGTACATGAAATAGGATCCCCGATCAATCATGGGACAAACATGCGATCAGTATCACTTGAGCAATAATAATGCACTCACCAAGCCTTATAAATATAATAATTCCATGACTCATGACCCTCTTAAACTACCATGAAATAATAGAAATGCTAGTAATATGGTTTGAGCTTCGAGGAACCATCTCATATCACCTAAGCACACACATATAACAACCTCCTAGAGGCATAACCCCCAAAAAATAAACAATATACAACATGAATCAAGCTCATTAGAGAAATAAGATGTACATTCTTGAACTTCCCATGAATTGATGTATGAGATAAACTCCCCGATCCCTACAAGTGTAACATAAATATTCCCATGAAATAGTATATCTTTGTAGAATCGCAACCACCCACAAGTAAAAGTGTCACAAACCCAATGAGAAACCCCTAACTCGACCATCCTTGAATCATGAAACATGGGATATGGGGGAAAATATCCACTACACTCACACTGAGGAATAGACAAATCATGAGATAGGATAAGAAATTTATCTCCTTACACACCATCACCTAAGGGAAAAAGTAGTAATATCATAACCCAAACATGATATGGGATATGGTGATATCCTCTCTATAAAAATAAGCAAACCAAAAATAGGAGGAAGAGTGACTTCCTTCATTGACAATAAGATGTCGTCCCAAGTAGGAGAAATAATCAAGGTAGAATGATGTGCACCATACCAAGCATTCCTAACATGAATAAGAAATTTTGAGCAGAGAAAATGACTAAGTTTTCTAGCCACACGTAGAGGAAAAATTAAGGACCGCATGCGTGAACTAAGAGTAAACAACCAAGATCGAGTAACACTTGGAAGCATGTGCACAAAAATAATGAATACAAATCAATGTGTAAGAAACTCGCACATACATACACATGTTTAAGGAGTTAGAAAATTTCCCGGTGAGGGCTAAAAATAGGAAAAGAAGAGTTAGCATATCATGCAAGGCACATCTAGAAATAGGAAAGGAAAGGTTAAAGTGCGACTACAATTAAAACACATGTAAGGAGGACATCTAATTATAGGAACAAATCATGGATGAGGTTGATCTATTTATAGCTTGATCTATAGTTAAAGAAGGACTTATAAAGACATGTGACCTATAATTAGGACATCCATTTTTAGAATTAAAACATGTAAGTAGTGAAGGAAAATATCCCACCGTATATAAATAGGGGTCATGCTCCATTTAATATAAGTGTGAGTAGAGACAAAGATAAGTAAGTGCTCAGAATAACGAACCGTACACCAAAACCTCAAGACGTTAGTGAAATCCACACATGAGGATCATAACATCCCACCACGCTCTGTAGAGCCCGAATCGGGCCGGATTTGCGCCAAAGACTCCCATACGTACGAGCCTCGCTTCACCGATGTTTAGGCGCCCACGGCCCCAAGCTACATGATGTAACTAATCGAGTGAAATTTGAACACGGGTGGTCACTTTGATACAAAATGTAATGAATCACAGTCACACTAAAACCTCGAGGCATTAGTGAAATCTGCCCATGAGGATCATAACAAAGGTGCTAGTATGTGTACATAAAAGTGTTGAGTGATGCACGCAAGGATGTAATCAAATGTAAGTACATGTAATGGCTGAATTATGTGATGGATAACTTATTACATATTATGTTGTTGGGAAATTTTACTTATGAATGATTGATTAAGTTGTTATTATATGTTATCTTTGTTATTCTTTCTACAATGATATCTTTTCATAAGAGATGAATGAATGAACACATAAACACACATCTTAATAAGTAACTAAAGAGGGACTTGGTGGTTGTGCATGCTTTGGGTGAGAATTTAGAACATTGTCTAAATGAAGTGCCAATGCACCCAACTAGGTGTTGGTAAATAAAAATAATAATTTTGGTTCTATTGTCTGGACCTCTTTTCTTTCTCGCTCATCAATATGAGGTGTTGGGGATAAAGATTCATGCTGTCAAGTTATAGAATATTGAGCGCTAGGTGGACGATGGCTAGGATGAATTTTCTCATAGAAGATGATATTTTGATGCATGCAAATGGGTAAAAGATAATATATATGATTCAATACATGATACATTCTTTATTTTCCTTCCAAAGAGCGCTATATGAATGGCTAACAACTTATGCATGAATAGAGATGCCTATATGAGAAAGAAGCAATTTTGGAGCCAAGATAAGTACCAAGCACTCTTTGATTTGGATGAACCATGGAAAAGCATTATAGATCATTGGTGGGAAGGTGTGTTGTGTAATTATACCTTGGAGTATGTAATTTTGACATATTTTTTCCCGTGAGGAAGCAGAGTTCTAGTTTTTACACAAGCCAAGGGGATCATACTTACACACTCCTTTAGCAATGAAGATATTGATGATTGATATGGGAATGGAGAATTTACCTATGGATAGATAAATAATGTTATCCACAAGGGAGGGAAATAGGTTTGGGAAGGATAGTCTTGGTCTAAGAATAAGAAACGAGATAAAGAAGATAGATTGTGTAGGTATAATGATGCGTGAGAGAGGGTGATTGAAAAAGTGCTCGTAATGAGAGGAATGGGGCCAATAAGAAGTGATGAAACCCTACAGAAGGCAAGGGACCACAAGACCATGTCCCTTAGATATTAGGGAAGTGAAATACAAGGATCCCTTCAAATCGATGAAAGTGAGTTTGAGGAAAGAATGTGAACCATCGCACACATCTAACGATCATAGACCCCTTTACCTTTGTGCTTGGTATTTGGAATTTGAAATTTGTTATAAAATATCATCATAATGATATAAAGAAAGAAGGTAACCAAGAATCACCACATAGGGTCGGAGATACAGTAGGCATGTATTGGTATCAACTCAGAGGCACAAAATATTAAGGTAGTGCATATGACAATACAATAGGTTTATGTGTTTGACAAGTGTTGTTTGGAATAACTTTGACAGTGCAACATTAGGACAAAGAAGTGGGGCACTACCCATTAGAAGTACTCATGCTAGGGGAATTATAATACAAAAATTGGTGTGCAGCTCAACACTACTACTGGGAGACACTGTAGTACATCTATGGGTCCCTGTGTCATGGTAGGAGGCTCATAAAGCTCAAGACCTCCATTACATAGAGGAAATCATAGTGGAGTATTAAGAACAAGATACGGTCCCCACTTTAGGACAAGAACCTCGTAACCCAACATAACAACTTTAGTAACCACCACAATAACCGGCAGATCTACTACGAGATATCACTCCATCTACTAGAGTATAGGGGATTTGAAGATAATATAGAACATGTGCACAAGTGTGAGTTTTTATGGAGAGCTAAGGGAATAATAACATTAGATCGAAAGGCTATTCAATTTTCTACAACACTTCATTACCATGTGCATAGTTAGTATAGAAGTACAATCCACACCAGATGGTAGTGGATTATGATGCACCGCATGCCGCTTTCTTGTTTGAATTTCATATACCCGATTTGAGCAATAAAGCATTAGTGCACTAAAGGATATAAAACAAGTCTTGTTTGATAATGTTAGGGAATATGTTGTGTGTTTTTAAAGAATTTAATATCTAAGCTTTCATATGACATTCATCAAAGTTAGCATGCACAATGGTTTATAGGAGGCTTCCCGATACCTTTCTCAAGGGCGCTATCACATAAGATGTTCATCGACCCAGGTGAGGCTTTAGAAGTAGCACTATGCACAAAAGCAAATGGAAGTGTGGACATAGGTGTGAGTCCATTCCTCGATGCCCAAATTATAGAAATGGCCACTCACTTGATGAGACATGCAAAGGAATTTGGTGCACCGAGTGTGAAGTAGAAGGGCATTCAAAGTATAGCTATTTGTGTAGAAATGTGAGCGCTTATCGACGGCTTGTAAAATTTTTCATAAGAACCATGATGTCTGTGAATCGTCATGTTGTTGCAACACACTACATAGAAGAACATTTCTTTGTATTGTGAACTTTGTGATATGCATACTCATGACACAACCTATTATTTTCTAATTGATTAGATTCATGAGGCTTATGAAACAAGATTACGCTAGACTAGCGTAAATAGTAGCTTGTAGGAACAAGAGGGACAAAATAATGAGCAAAGTGTAACAATAGTAATGGGGGCATTAGAGGAAGATACCGAGGTATAGGTTTTGGTGGCCAAGGGAGGTTGACACAAAGAACATATTACACTTATGGTTCACTGATTACTATCGCTGTGTGAGTTCCTGAAGAATCAAACATGCACATATTTTGTAAAGGCGCATAAGGTTGAATATTTCCTAGATTTTTATGCCCACATGTGCAACAATAATAAAAGGATAAGGGTGTAATCATGATCTAGGTTAATCATGCAAAGAAAGGGTACTAGATGCACAAGAAATTGGATGTAGCGAAGCCTCAAACATTATTGGTCACTACACGTGAAGAGGTAGTGCACGCGCATGAGCAAGGGAAAATAAGATTGCTTATCGAAGAGAAGAGGTTAATCATATGAAGTATCTAGATGCAAGATAAAAGGAGGTATATCAAGGGACAATGGGTGTCATTAAGGAGATCCAAGGAGATATATAATACTTGAAGGAGAAAGCACGTGAAAGGGAACACACGAAGAATGATGAAATCCGGCCATAATGACATTGAAAATGTTAGAGAGATATGAAGGATGATTAGGCATGAGAACATCATACCTATGTTGGGGGAATGACTACAGGACAAGATACCACATGCAAGTGTAGAAAGGGAATGTCGATCCTCCATGCCAAATTAATACTTCAAGATCATGAGTACAAAAAGGAAATAAAGTTGGATGCAAAGTGATTAATGGAGGGCTGATAAGCAATATCCTCATTGATATAAGTGCGGAAGTAAATGTCCTCACACTTGATACTTAGAACCAGATAGGAAGGTCACCATTGTAGCCATATTCAAATGTGTTATACATGGATAATAAGACAAGGGATATTCCCATCGAGGTTATGAATAATGCTTCTATCACAATTAAGGGAGCCAAGTTTCAGGGATGATTTTTAGGTCTTGAGCTAGCTGAGGTAGACAACTTCCTGCGTACTAGGTTGTCCATGGTGTTATGCCAATAACACAAAATTGTACTTTAAAATTGGTATGTGAGGTTTGAGAATAAGGAGGAGAATGGTGTGATACCAAAGGATGACATGAAGATTATGCCTTACACACATCCCATCGCGAGGAAGATCTTAAAAGGATCTACACACATATGGTGCATGACCCGTGAGAATGTGGATCCATCACAGAGGGCATACTTTAGTGGGAAGATGCACACCATAAGTGACACTACCAATGTGGCTTGTGATAGTCGGGATCATCGTACTTATGAGAGGGTTGGTAGTGAAGTTCAGGGATGGGTAAAAAGATTAATTACACCACAAATAATCATGCATTTGGGAAAATGCTCACCGAGGTATACCGGAGAATAAAATCCCAAAGTGTTCTTGCACACAATGGAAGAATAGTGGTACAATGAGAGGGATACAAGAAATATTCTATTGGACATGTTGAGAGGGACATCAAATCATTAGTGGGATACACATAGGGAAAACATACTTGGTTAGCACGCGATCGATTGGCCTTCTTGGCAAGGTTTGCAGGGAACAATCTCCCTTCACCAATACAAGATTATGATGGGAATACTTATCCAATGGTACATGTTCACAATTGTAAGAGGAGTTGGATGAAGGGGAAATATTCCCTACCATCATATATGTGGGTACATAAATTCTACTCTACATTATGTGGGTGCATGCATGTTTGGTATGTACACACCGAGTTGAAGCAAGAAACAACAAATTGGCACGAGCTTACTTTAGGTATCACCCATACTTTTGATTACTTTTCTACTAAGCCACCAATTCATGAAGCTCTATAGATTATGAGGTGCATTACATTGGGGGATAACATAAATGTTGAAGAGCTTATGACTCAGTTATTTAGTGAGGTTGATACTAAAGGACACAAAGACATGAATGAGTCAAGGGAGATGCTTTGTTAGGACACACATGAAAGGAGAAGGAAAAGAAAATCTTGTCTACCTCATAGATGATGAATAATTTGAGTACTTGGATATCAAGCACATAGAGGGTGCACATGAGGTATTGGACTATGTGGATGATAAACGCAAGCCTACCATGTACCATTAAAGATGAAGAAAGTCAATATTAGAACTGAAGATGCACCAAAGGAGGAAATCATTGGTGATTATTGTTATGAGCATGAGGTAGCAAAGATAATTAAGCTATTGCATGATTTTCAAGATATTTTTCCTAGAGGATACCATGAGTTAAAGGGTGTGCATCCATCATTAGGAGAAATGAAAATCAAGCTTAAAGATGACATGCGATCGGGTTCATAAGAGGCCTTATAAGATGAATCATGATTTACATGTCAAGGTGAAGGATGAAATTGACAAGATGCTCAAAACAAGAATTATTTATCCCATTGAAGAGTCGACTAGATAATCCCGATGGTTATCAATATTAAAAAATATGGTAGGATAAGGATTTGTGTTGATTATAGAGTACCAATGCTTCATATGTCATTGATAATTTCCCACCATTCACCAAGGAGATCCTAGAAGGTGTTGCGAGGCGTGAGATATATTCTTTCACGATGGATTTTCATGTTATCATCGATTTGAGGATTATGTGTGAAGACCATGAGAAAATAATTTTTTCCACCGAATAGGGATGTTTTGTGTACATAGTTATGCCCCTTGTCTTGAAGAATGTGCTCATGATGTTCTCACATATTGTTGTTTAAGCATTTCAAGACTTCATTCACAAGTTTCTTTAGGTATATTTGGATGATTGGACTATTTATGGGTTGGTTAAAGACCATTATGACTATTTGAGGTTGATGTTTGAAAGATGCAAGTAGCTTATCATCTCCTTAAATATTAAGAAGTGTATCTTTGCAACACCATTTGGTACCTTACTTGGAAACATTATTTGTAAAGAAGGATTGTTGGTAGACCTAGCCAAGATTGTTATTATTTTGGGGTTAGAGGAGCCAACCAATCGAGTGTGGTGAACGGATTCCATGTACATACTAGTTATTACCAATAATTTATCACGATATGAAAATATTCCCTGTACTACTCAAGGAACTATTAAACGAAAGGAGAAAATTATATTGGGGTGGTGTGTAAAAATAACATTTGATACTTTAAGGAGAAGCTAGCGACCATGTTTATTTTACGCTTCCCTTCCGTAAATAAGTCATTTCATGTCCATGTAGATGCCTCTCCTGAACAACCATTGGAGAAATTTTAGCACAACAAGGGAAGGTAATGTTGATAACCCCACCGATTTTGCAAGAAAGAAACTAACATCGGCCAAGTAGAATTAAACAACTATGGAGCGCAAGGTGTTGTCAATGGTATACATGTTTCACAAGTACAAGAAATACTTATTGGCCACCCCTTTATATTCTACATCGATCATATGACATTGAATTACTTATTCAATAAAATGGTCTTCTGACAAGGGTGCATTTTTTGTTGGATCCTTTTCTTTCAAGAGTTTGAATTTTCAAAGTGATAGTAAAGCCCTAATAGAAATTTGGGACCAAATCATTTATCAAGGATTAACTTTGGCGAGGACACATAAAGCATAAAGGATAATATGTCGATGCTCGCTTTTTTATACTACACCATCATTCCTACAGATTTAGAGGACATTGCAATATTCTTGCACACTGAATTATGCCCGAAGAAATGAAGAAACTAAAAAAGAAGCAAATTTCCATTCACGTAGCACCCTACCGGTTGGTCGGAGGGACATATACAATATGGGTAGAGATGAAGTATTGTGTAGGTGTGTACAGGAACATGAGTGTGAGGACATAATAGAATAGGCGCATGGTGGGATTATAGGAGAGAACTATACAGTGAAGCTACCACACACAATATATTATTGGGTGCTTATGGTGGGAAACACTTTATAAGGAGAATAAGGCCTTTTTCAAATCCACGTGATCATTGTGTTGGCCATTATGTGTTAGAGTTGTCATTGATGCCAAGTCTGTTGATGGAAAAAGGTGTCATGGTGTTATTTGAGTCTCCATGAGGTGCCATTCAATGTCTAAGATGAAGGTTGATTAGTAGTGCCCAAGTTTGGTGAGGTTATATGAGGTCCTAGAGCATGGTTTATCCTACATAATCATAGTAAAAGTCATCTTGAGTTGGTTGAAGTTTTTCATGAGGTCACATGGTCTTAGAGGCTTGTTACGGTGTTTAAGTGTTTAGATGGAGTCATCATGGTCAGTTCATGAATTAGCATGGTTGAGTCGGGTTAGTCTAGGCCTATTCCTAGCCCCCGGGAGCATGTAGAATGGTGTGAAGATATGAATTTTGGAGCTGATCATGATGTAGTAAATAAATATAATCTCATTCATATACTCGCTTATCAAGGTGTTTACAAACTTCACTTCTATCCTACGGCTCTACAATAGGAGGATCATACAAGGTTTATATTGTGCTTAACTTGGCTTGGTTTCATAAAATGGATTAATTATCACTTGGAAGGTTCTAATGCATCCTCATACTTGGTTCCTCACTCTACAAAGAGAGACCATTGTGTGAACTATAAAGGTCTTAAGTCATTTACTCACCTTTTCATCAACATTTCCCATCATCCTTCTTCACCTTACTCTTCATTCCAACAGCTCACTTTGGCCTTTAAGTATTTTTCCATCTTTTTCCACCCCGCACCCTATTCATACACTCTAGACAACACTAAATTATCCACAAACTTGATGGAAAAGAATAAATAATTAAATCTTTCACTATTTTCCCAAATTTTCCATTTAGTCCCTCAAGAAAATGCATTTTGATCCAACCATGGTTGAGGAAATCCAAAGACACCCAAAGTGAGATAAAACCATTTTTATTTGTTCTTCACCATGTTGAAGATGTACACAAAATCTCGAGATCCCACTCTTTATATTATTCTCTCTATCTTACTTTCGCAATCTTGCTCAACACCCTTGGCTAGGTCTACTTCTATAGAATGTCATGCACAAAAATGTTTCTAGGGAGCTTAAATAAAAAAGGAAAGGTTTTTCTAGAACCCTTTAGAGGATTTTAGATGTCTCTAGATTTTCGGGCCTAGCTTTATACAAAGATAATACAAAAATACATAAATCCCACTAATTAAAAAGGTTTACAACCAACTAACTTACACCTTAATCTTCATGTGAGAATCAACCAACAATCCTAAAATGGCTCAAAATTGTAAAATTGAAAATTATCATTATGAATGGAAACATCACTATCATACCCTGCAAACATAACCTTATTCCATGCTCACACTACCTTCATCAATGGTTCATGACCGAAAGAAACATCAACTTACTTAATTAGGAAAAACTTCCTATACTCTTCTTTACTAACCTCTAGTCCCAAATCATGAAATTTTTTATTTCAATCCTCCTTGTGGCTCCTCCACTTATATTCCCTACTTAGCCACCTCAAAACACTGTTAAATTGATCATAAAACAAACTCAAAATAACCCATAACACCAAACTTCTCTTCTTTTTCAAAATTTCTTACTACATGCCCTTAAGAAAAGCATTCTTGCAACATTCAGGGATGGAGAGTTTTAGACCTACCTAGAAAATTTACAAACTTCCTTAGGATCCTTTCACCAACCCCATGTTGTGTACCAAAATTTAGAACCACAACTCTTACCTCGCTCTCTTTATTTCACCTTTTCACTTCTAGCTCACAATGCTCTTACTAGCCATGTCCTAATGCATTTATGAGCATAACTTACTCTAAAGTGATCTTCAATGCAAAATGCAAACATATCTTGTACCCATTAATCCTTTTGTTTTTCCTCTAAAGTTCCAAGGGTTAATTCCAAGTCTAACTCGCCACTTGCTTTTTAAAATCCTTCTCAAAACTAGGTCTTCTAGGTTTAGGCTTATGAATTTACTTGGCTTAGGTAATTTCCCATACCACCAAACCATAAAACCTCTTTGAACTTTTTCCATGTTCCTCCCATGGTGTGTGCCAAATTTCAAGTCCTGAATGGCTTGAAACTCTTAAAAATGCATTTTTAGAAATTTGGTAAAACCCTTCCTACATGCGTGACAACGAGAAATAAAAAATCTATAATGTTTCGGTTTGCATTTTATGGCTCCAAATTTATAAAAAAAAGTCCAGTATAGATGGTCGGTTGCTCCACACAAAATTTCAGACTTTTATCACTCTTCTAACTCCTTAAAATCAACTTTTACTAGGCTGATTTCTTGTTATCCCTCCCGTGCATGTATGACAATAAGGTCTTCTTACGATCCACAATTGAATATTCCTTTCTCAAGGATTCCGAGGATGTATTAGGACCTCGTGAATAGACTAATCACTCTTCTCATTCACATTTATCAACCTCAATATCAAGTTTCTCTTCAAATATCAATCTAGGAGCAACTCAAAGACACCAAATCGGTTTCTTTCAAGCTCACTAAAACAAACAAGTATATCTTATTGTTACTCATAGAAATCAATGTCATTGGAGGAAGCTATCATCATATTAACTCTAATAAATCCTCATCGATTAATTCTTAACCCTTATCCCACAAATATAATAATAAATCATTTAATCACTTGTTCAAAATGTGTTAAACCAAACAAGATGTCCACATTTCCTTGAAATATAGAGTCTAACGTTTCAAAGGTATTCAATAATCCTTTTTCTCGGTTTGAATATCCTTTAATAGATGTTATAAACACAAAATATAATCGCTTAACCATCAAGAACATAGCAATTACTTGAAACACATCAAACCTGCAATTTAAGGCACAAAAATAACATCTTCTTTCATTTTTCAAAGTATCCTTACAAATATTTCATTACTAGAGCTCTTTCTCCAACATCCCCTCTCTACAATGTGTAACTAACTCTCTACAAGTGAGATTTTCTTCTCATATCAATAGGATTTCTAAACCTTGACTGATTCTTGTTCATATGTTAAGGGGTTTTAAGACATTATCAACTTTTAAACACACATTTTATCCTTTTCACTCACATTAGGAGTCTTATTAACATGATTTGACCACTAAACAAGACCCCCATGATTCTATCCTCTAAAATCTTCATCACATGCCAAAAATGGTTTAGTCTATTTCAAAATTTCAAATAACATTTTGGAGGAAAAACAACTATTTAAATATTTAAAAACCCGACTCCACTCCAATAGCATGACATGACTTTAATGACCTCTAAATGACTTATAAACACCTTTCATACAAAAACTTGACTTATCAAACCAAAATTGATCAATCACACCAAAATTTGCACCTTGGAGAGATGCTCCTACATCATAACTCCACTTCTATCACATAGCTCCTTTGAACTAGGACACTCTTATTAGGTCTTGACTGTGTTTCCTTGCTTCTTACCCCAACTATCATGCATAAGTATAAAAACCACCCACAAAAATACAAGATTATTTCAAAATATACTACAATGGATCCTCATATGATATGTTGAAAGTTTAGAAGTAAAATACCTAGATTTAAAGCTCCAAAATATAAACCCTAGCTATGTCTTGAAGAAACCTCGTAAAATCCCAAGGTGGAGGAAAACGTTATTAAATTTTTTTATATGCACTCTCAAGATGTAAATTCTCACCTGGAGGTCCGTCTCGAGGTTTTCCAAGTGTTATTTTTACCCGTGGCTCATAAAATCACGTGTAAAACCCTCCTTCAATATTTCTTTCCACTACCCCAACTCGAGACTCAATCCTAGTTTCTAAGGGTTTGGTTTACTTCCCCCTCCTATATGACACTATCACTTGGAGTATACAATGTCTTCAAGCCTCTTTAGAATAAAATAATCCGTCATAAAACCCAACATTGACTCTTATCCATGAATTCATAGTCACACTCTCCCTCTAATAAAAGAATCACACATGCATCAAAACAAAGTGCCAATGTATTACACCAATTCGGAAAATTATCCCACAAATAATGAACCTCACAAGAACTATTGAGATCAAAAGGAATGGTCCTTATCCTCCTTCAAGTGTATGGAGTGTTTACATAAATTTCTTAACTACTAAACTCACGGTTTGATCAAAACATCACAATTTGTTCTAACATCCACAAATTAACACAAACAATGATATTTCACTCAACCTTGCTATAATGTTCTTAATATATCAACCTTTGGCTTTCTATATAATCATACATGAGATCTCCATGAACATTCAATAATCAAAAAGGTATTCACATAGTTACAAAGTCACAAATGCATACACAAAAACACTATATTTCCTTCTTGAAGCTCTTTCTTGATCTCCATTCGAATGAGGATGATTCTAGGAAGTTACATTCGGAGGTTAAATATGTCTTACCACCTCTTAACCAAGGTGTAGAGTCCTCAAGTTAGTTATACCTATGGTCTTACATGCATGAGTACCCCATTAGGTTCTTTTATACAAGGTGTCTTAGTGTTTATAAGGGTAAACTTACCTATCCTTATATCTAGCCCTATTAGTGGCTTATTACATCCATATTATGCTCATTCCATTCTTTACAAAACTTTCCTACTCCAAGAAATACATCAATATGTCTAATACAAACCAAAATTTCCCTCACTAATTCAAATGTCATTTTGGAGGGAAATGACCTAATTTGAATTTATGAAGGACTTATTCAAACTCAACTTTACTAGACTACTCTAGAAGACCTCTACAACCTAACAATATACTTAGGAATCCAAAATTGATATTATCAACCTATTTACAAGCTAGAGAGATGATGCTCCTACATCATACTCCCAAGGGGAAAAGAGAAACTTCCCCATACTTGTGCTAGCTATCTTCTTCTTTCTTCCTCTGCTTCCAATTGAAGATGATCTTTTGAAAATGTCTCTTCACCGAATACTAAGTTTGTTTGATCTCTCTCAATTGTTCTTTGTCTTTTCTCAACTGGTTCTTCGTGGAATTTCCTAAATTCTTGATCACAAGTGATTCTTCTAAGACTTTGTTTAATGTATTCCTCCTTAGGTCTAAGCATGAATCCCTGATTTATAGTTATGTATCTTGCATCTTCATCAAACATGACTATGAAACTATTTCCTTCACCTTATTTTATCCCTCCTTGAGTCCTTTTTATGCCTTTCTTGTCTTTCTTAACTGAATTGTCTTGGTTTCCTGCTAGAAATTGTAGATCTTTGTTTTTAATATTTTTTTGCACACCTTTCCTTTTAATTTCCTCATTTTCAACGTTTTGCATACCTTGGTCAAATTCTGAATTTTCTTCTGCGCAGGTCTTCAACTTTCTTGTTATCTCAAAATTTTCTTCTCTTTCATCTTGCTTTCTTAGTTCCTCTTCCAGATTTTTCTTTTTCCACTCAAGTTTCTTCTTTCTTTTTATTAATTGGTCTACACCTACACTCTTTTCACTTGTTCCCACAAAACTAAATGTCAAAACAAAGTGTTAGATTCAAAATCAAAAGGCTTGAATGCCTCACTCATCTTCCTTTTTCTCTATTCTTCCTTGTCTTTTCTCTTGACCGCCTCACTCAACCTTAACTTATCACCTCTCTCAATTTAATCATCTAATTTCTCTCTTAATAAACCTCTCTACCGGTCCTCAAGAATTTTAGCACGTGCTTCACTTATCTCTCTATCATATCTTTCCCCTGTCTTCCAATTTCATCTTCATCATTCACCTCTTCTTGTACTGAAACCATCTCAATGTCTCTAAACACATGAAATCCATCACCATAAAATCCATTACTGAAATCTACTTTTTATGTCTTAACAATCCCATATAATGTATTTCTACATGGTTTTCTAGTCTCTATCAAGAACTTCTTAGTTACCATCATCATTACTAGTCATGCTTGTGTTTCGCGTTCACCTTTTATAGGTAGAAGAGTGTGGCTAAATTCATTTGCTAAGATAGTATATGTGATCTTCTTACCATTATAAAATGATTTCCTATCACATTTCTAGGGTCTACCTAATAAAACATGAACAAAATTCATAGGAACTAAATCACATAAAACTTTTTCCTTATACCTTCCAATTTGAAACTCTACCCGAAATCTTTGTTCCTAACCAATATGTTATGTCCTTTTTGCATCCATGATACCTGATAGGGGTTAGGGTGCATAGTGGTTTTCAATCCTAACTTCTCTACCATCTCAAATGAAACAATATTTTCAGTACTTCCACTATCAATAACCACATTACAACACTTACCTTTTGTTTTACACACAATTTTAAACAAGAACCTTCTTTGAGTTACATCATTCATTACTTTACTTGGTTTCAAAAGCACTCTTCTACACAAAAATGAATTACCTTTGTTCTCGAATACTTTTATCAAAGCTTTTTTATACTTCCTCATCTCTTTATTCATCCCATAGAACTCATATGCTTTGTGTCTTGCATACCTCTGACACTTGTAGCATTTTCCTACAAATTTCACTCTATTCCTCATTCCATCTCTCTCGCATATAACTAATTTTAGTCCTCATCTTTCTCGAGTCTATTGCATTCTCTCTAACCTTCCCAACACAACTTCCATCATTCTTTCTATCTTCTCTTCCCAAGCTAACTGTCTCATCTCTCTTACCTGCACCATTTTGTCTTCTCTTTCCTGCAATCACTATCAAGAAATATTTATTCTTTTCAAGAGTCAAAATCCTTCTCTCGATACTACTATGATTTAGTCAAAAGCATATAATGTCATTCATATACTCGCTTATTAAGGTGTTTACAAATTTCACTTCTACCTGGCTTTGTAATAGGAGGATCATGCAAGATTTATATTGTGCTTAACTTGGCTAGGTTGCATGAAAATGGATTAGTTTTCACTTCAAAGATTCTAATGCATCATCATACCCTGTTCCTCACTCTGCAAAGATAGACCATTGCATGAAATATGAAGGTATTAAGTGCTTTACTCACCTTTTCATTAACATTTCCCATCATCCTTCTTCACCTTGCTTTTCATTCCAACAGACAATTTGGCCTTTTAGTATTTTTCCATCTTCTGCCACCCTACACCCTATTCATACACTCTAGAAAACACTAAATTATCCACAAAATTGATGGAAAAGAATCAAGAATTCAATCTTTTACTATTTTCCCAAATTTTCCGTTTAGTCCCTCAAGACAATGCATTTTGATTGAACCATGGTTGAGGAAAACCAAAGACACCCACAACAAGCTAAAACCATTTTTAGTTATTATTCACCATGCCCAAGATGTACACAAAATCTCAAGATCCCACTCTTTATATTATTCTCTTTATCTCACTTTTTCAATCTTGTTCAATAACCTTGGTTAGGTATGCTTCTATAGATTGTCATGCACATAATTATTCCTATGGAGCTTCAATACAAAAATAAAGGTATTTCAAGCACCCTTTAGAGGGTTTTAGACATGTCATGCACATAATTATTCCTATGGAGCTTCAATACAAAAATAAAGGTATTTCAAGCACCCTCTAGATTTTTAGTGCCTAACTCCACTTCTATCACATAACTCCTTTGTGACTAGGACACTCTTGTTAGGTCTTGACTGTGTTTCCTTGCTTCTTACCCCAGCTATCATGCACAAGTATAAAAACCACCCACAAAAATGCAAAATTATTTCAAAATCTACTACAATGGATCCCTACCATGATATATTGAAAGTCTGGAAATAAAATACCCGGATTTAATGTAAACCCTAGTTGTGTTTTGAGGAAACCCTCCTAGAAGCCCAAGGTGGAGGAAAAACGTTTTTAAAAATTTTAAATGCACTTTCAAGATCAAAATTCTCACCTAGACGTTTGTCTTGAGGTTTTCCAAATGTTAGTTTTACTAATGGCTCATGAAATCGTGTGCAAAACCCTCCTTCATTATTTCTTTCCACTTCCCCAACTCGAGACTCAATCCTAGTTTCTAAGGGTTTGGTTTACTTCCCCCTCCTATATGACACTATCACTTGGAGTATAAAATGTCTTCAAGGTTCTTTGGAACACAAGAATCAGTCATAAATCCCAACATTTACTCTTATCCACGTAGTCACAATCACACTCTCCCTCTAGTAAAATAATCACTCATGCATCAAAATAGAGTTCCAATGTATTACACCAATTAAGGAAAAGTCTCCCATAAATAATGAACCTCACAAGAACTATTGAGATCAAAAGGCATGGTCCACATCCTCCTTTAAATGTATGGAGTGTTTACATAGATTTCTTAGCTACCGAACTCATAGTTTGATTAAAACATCACTATTTGTTCTGACATCTACTAATTCACACACACAATGATATTTCACACAACCTTTCTATAACACTCTTCACGAGATAAACCTTTAGATTTCTATGTAATCATACATGTGATTTCCACTAACATTTAACAATCACAGAGGTATTCACATAGTTACAGAGCCACAAATGCATACACAAAAACACTATATTTCCTTCTTAAAGCTCTTTCTTGATTTCCATTTGAATGGGAATGAGTCTAGGAAGTTACATTCGTAGCTTAAATATGTCTTACCACCTCTTAAACAAGGTTTAGAGTCCACAAGTTAGTTATACCTATGGTCTTACATGTATGAGTACCCCATTAGGTTCTTTTATACAAGGTGTCTTAGTGTTTATAAGGGTAAACTAACATATCCTACTTTCTAGCCCTATAAGTGGCTTATTACATCCAAATTATGCTCATTCCATTCTTTAAAAATATTCCATGCTCCAAGAAATACATCAATATCTCTAATAAAAACCAAAATTTCCTCATTGATTGAAATGTCATTTTGGAGGGAAACGACCTAATTTGAATTTATGAAGTACTTATTCAAACTCAACTTGTCTAGACTACTCTAGAAGACCTATACAACCTAACAACATACTTAGGAAGCCAAAATTGATATCATCAACCTATTTACAAGCTAGGAGATGATTCTCCGCATCAAATCATTCCTAACCAAATCATGGTATCATCACATAGGTCATGTTTAGAGAGTTGTAGACACCTAAAATTTATACCCTTCATCCCCTTTAAATTCATCATTTATCATCTTAGCTTAAGTCATAACCCCTTTATCATATTTACCACACATAAATATCCTTTCTACAAATTGTCAAATCTACATTCAACCATCTAAAACCACCCTAAAATAAAATTAAATAAAGACAAATCATATTTAAGCCATTTCATAACCCCCTTAACCATCACACTTCATCCCCAACAAATTAGCAAACTATTTACCCGAATCCAAAAACAAAACAACTCTATTTGGAAGTGGTTTTAACCACTTTACCCTTCTAAACCCCAAAAAATCTCGGATCACCAAGGTGATTCAGTAATCAAAATGATTATAAATAGTAGTTTTCTAGCCTTCATCCAAGATCCTCAATTTTGAATCTTGAGCTCTTTCTTTCAATATTGTCTTCCAACATTCTACATATCATCACTTAGCACTAGAATATCAAAATTATCAGTGAACATCATTATCAATCTTCATCAAGCATTTTCAAAGCCTTTTCAGCTCATGGATCAAATTTTTCACCATTCACTTACAATTGCATCACCATCTCAGTCATCTTCCAGTGAGGTTTGAGGCTTCTTTTAGCTCCATTTCAACCTCCAGGTATTATTTTTTATGTTTTACCATCTCTTTAACATCATTTTCAGTCATATGTTACTCTGAAACACTCAAAAACTTCAAACACTTGATTTTATTAAACTGTCAAAAATCACTTGAATCGCTAGTGATTGCCTAATCGCCAATTCCTATCAATTTTACCCTTTTTCAACTTTTATCAATTTTTATCAAATTTATCATATCATGCATATTGCTTTCTAACATGTTTTAAGCATGGCTCATTATTAGATGGAAATTGGTGGTCAATCACATGAAATCACAAGCATTCACTCACTTCCAATAGTCAAAACCTTTCTACTGGGAACAATTTGACATCATTCATGAATTGAATCTGTGTGCAATCTGATTTTCTGACACCAAACAAGACATCAAAGATCATATTGAATTCTTACAAATATCAAACAAGAAGTTGACAACTTCTGGTATGATTACTTTGAACATGTACAGATTACATCCACACTTTCCTAGGCCACATTTGAAGCTAGAACAGACCTTCCATTTGATCTTGAATTCTAGTCATCTTTATCTACTATCTTGTATCTATCTATCTTGTATCCATTTATCATTTATCATTATCCATTACAATTCACTTGATTGTTTACAAAGTGAGATGACATCCTTTGAGGAAGCCCTTTGGATTCCTAGAATCGGCCTTTTCCAGAAACTCACTATCTATCTATCTAATCCATTTTGTTTAGTGTCTTTGAGCATAGGTTTCTTTACAGGATAGGAGCTTGTACACACTTTTTGGATGGAGCAAACTTCTATCAACATCAAGCATCAACAACCATCATCTACATGGTATCGTTAAACCCTACGTCTTTTGAGGTCGGTTTGTTTTTATTATTTCACTTTGTTAATTCAAGTAGAAAGGTAAAAACATCTCTAAACATTCTAGCACACTGCCTAGTGGACCCTTAAGTCCCTTCTTTCATTCATTCAAATTTCATATTTTTCACATTTAGGTTTTCTACTTTGTAATTGCTAGTGATTTGGTCAATCTCCAGTGATCGGGTGAATCACTAATTGATTCATCAATCACCATGATTTCTCTAAGAGTTCTTTTGATTACTCAATAGTTAACCTTCTAACCCCTATTTTTCTATTGTTTTCTCTTTTTGCTAACTTTTCTTTTAGGTTTCTTCGATTTCTTGAGGCTTTTTTCTTACTTGGATTGCTATATTGCTAAAAATATAAAAAATAAAAAAAAATTAAAAAGGAAGCATTATTAAGGTGAGTCCTTTTCCTTTTTTTTTTCTTTCCATACTACATATTTTTGTTTTCCTCATCAAAATCAATCATTTCTTTTTTGGATTAAAATGAACATTGCATATTGCTTGATCATATAGTTTTAATTAGGAAGGTTAATTGATTGCATTCACATTATTCTTCCCTCACACACAACCAATCACATCAAATATCAAATTTTCATCAAACATTCTACCTAGGTGATAACTATTGGGATTTCATCACCCAATAGGGAAACCAACTCGATGTTTTGGATGAGTATAAACAATTGGTTGTCGTATATTGGCTAAGCACCCAATCCTTTATCATTGTGGGACCATGAAGTGAGGGGTAGGCCCCAATACTAGACCTTGTACTTGACACCAAGTATATATTTGAGCCTCATGTACCTTCGGGTATATCAAGGACACCAACCTTAAATAATCTAAAACCAGCCATAGACAACCATTTCCTAGGACCCCATCAGCCATTTTACACATTTCATCTTTTCTTAATTAATTCAAGATAATCTAAAAATTCATTTTTCTTGATTTGTCTATTGTTTGTAATCAACCCACTTAGTTATCTTTCATTTGTAGGTGATTGTGTGTTTGTTAATCATGGTACTTACAAGACAACAATCCCATGTCCAAACATCTGAAAACATGTCTAGTCCATTCCAACAATCTACACCATTACACCATCAAACCCACAATCTCAACCAATTATAAATCCAAATCAAGAAATATCCACACCTCAATCTAAAAATCAATGAATTTGGGAGGAAGAAAATGAGCATTATAATGAAAGTATCTAAAATGCCTTTAGATTCCACATGCCTACTCCATCATCAAAGCTCTCATCTATCTCAGACAAAAGAGTTAGAACCACCACATTCTCCTAGCTCTCAATCTGCATCATCTAAAATCCCTGATCCTCCTAGTCCTCACTTCTTTGATGGTGGGGATCCCATCTTTTTAGATATTTTGATTCAAACCCCATGGCCCTTAATGCTTACCTTATAGCTAGGGGTGTCCAAATTCAACCATCAGTACCTAAACCACCTCCGTATGTTCCTGATCCTTCATGTGGTTTTTCCCATCTTATTGACCCAACTCAGGAACCCATCATTCAACAATTACATCCATATCCACCTCATACTCAACCCAAAACATCTAATGTCATGTCTTCCATTCATGTTTTTGATCTTCATATGATTTCTTCTCAAGACACATCCACTCAACAACCTACATCTTCACCTGATCCTTCCACTAGTTCCACACCTCTTCAAAACAATCCTAATGCTTCCTCATCTACCCCTCCAACATCCTCATCCATTCAGACACCTCTCAGTTAGTTCTTTTTTTATTTCTATCACTATATCTCAACCACCACCTTCTCAAAAAACACCAACCCCATTCAAAACATCACTATGTCCATTCCTGCATCCATCCCTCTAATCAACACTAGTGTTATTGCTAGCACCCACCCCATTTCTTTATCATCTTCTACTCCTCTTATCTCACAACATGTACCTCAACCATCACAACCACTCATTTCCATACCCCAATCTATTCCTATTCAAAATATCCCACAACAAGCACCATCCTCTTATCTTCTTCTATACCTTCCAACAACCACTCACTTATTCACAACCCCTTACCTATACATTTGTTCCTTCCAACATATCCCCAACCATCACAACCTCTTATTAACACATCTATTCCCATCCCCTATCAATATGTGCAACCATCACAACCCTTAGTGTCTCAATCCACTTATAATATCCCCACTAAATATTCCTTATCAACAAAACATTCCTTATCAAAAAAATATCCCTATCAACAAAATATCCCTTCCCGTAAATATCCCATCAAGTATCATATACCCACAACCTAGCATTTTCATTCAACCTAACTCATCCTTACAACAACATCACAACCACCCCTTTCAATCTCTCATGAATAAATATCCAACCTCAAAGCCACTTCCTTGGGTCCTAAGAATGTGCTCTCTCCTATGAACAAATCTGTAATGAGCCCATTCACCCCTCAGTACCTTACAAAGCATATCCACCTCACTAGGAACTTCCAAAATTTATCAAATTCTATAGTAAAGAAGATCCCCAACAACACATTCATGCTTTTTTCCACCATGCTTGTTATCTCATAGCCCATGACCAAGATCTAATGCTGAGGACTTTCCCCATGTCTCTTGTCCAGTCCTGCCCTAGATTGGTACAATAACATCCCTCAGTACTCCCTTTTCTCATTCACACAACTCACACAACTCTTCCTAGAACACTTCTCTATAAACATCACCCACAAAATCACCATGATGACCTCTTATACCATAAAACAATTTGAAGATGAATCCATAGCTATTTTTTTTCCCATTGGAGGGGTATAATCAATCAGTTATCATTCACACTACCAAAAATGAATTAATTGAATTATTTTTCATTCATGCACTAAACACATCTCATCTACACTTCAAATCCAATCATTCCAAATGTTTGAAAAAAGCTTTCACCATGGCCCATAAATTAGAATTGTGAGCCCTCAAAGAAGGTAGAGTTAAACTATGACCTAAGAAGCCAAAATATGACTTTTCATCTAAATCATCCTCCAATCTTGACAAGTCCAAATCATCAGCCAACACCATAGTCATGTCAAATCTCTCCTAAGGAAAAATCCACTACCGAGCATTCTCATCCACAACATAGTTACACACCCATCGAGAGACCTATAACACGATCTTTGACAAACTCCTCACTACTAATATGATCTCTCTTCCACCCATCCATCCCATCGACACATCTATATCTAAGCCCTCTTGGTATAGGGATAATGATTATTGTAAATACCATAGGGTTAAGGGACATGACATCAAAATGTGTCACTTGTTCCATAACATCCTTCAAGATTTGATCGATAAGGTGAACTCCATTTAGATAATCCAAACACACCCCAAAATCAAAATCTTGATGTGTTTAAACAACCTTTCCCAAATCACTCTCCATCCACCATCAACCACAAGAAAACAATGTTCACACTCATCATACCATCAATACTATCAATAAGATTGTACCTACCCCTAAAATCTTATCTACATCCATTGAACCAACATCCACATCTATAGAATCTCAACATTAACCACCAAATCTACATCCACTAAAAAAATACTACTAATCTACACCCTCATCTTCTGAATCTACATCCACATCATCCACCTCTCTCAAGATGCTTCTAAACACACATCTGATAAATAATTAGAAACACCCCTAAGCCTATCATTAAAATCAACCCTCCACATCTACTACCTCAACATCCACACCTAGCTCATCTAAGAAAACCATGAAGGGACCTAAAAAAAACCATTGTCCAAGTCTTTAAAATCCTATTATGCCTTCATAGATCAATACCATTTACGACCCTCAAACCTTCATCCCACCCCCTTCTAAGAAGGTCACTGTCATCTCAACTCCAAAACCAACCCATCAAGATTCTATATTGGGTCCTTTCCCTCATCCATCACACCATCTAAGAATCCCCTTGACAAACACTAAACAAGACCACTTCTAAAACCTGTCTCACCCGAACATCAAATCAAAAAGAGAACCCCTTCACCATCCACATCTACACCTAAGGGGCATGTTATGCAACCATCCTAGATGACCTCTCTTCAAAAATCACTCATAACATTACCACCTCCTAAACCATCTAACCTCGAGGATGGAATCCCTCTTGGTATGAATTTAATGTCTCTTGTGACTATCATAGGACACAAGGACATTCTATAGAGGATTGCAAAGCCTTTCACTTAATTGATAAGAAAATTTAAACCCGACTTCCTTCCTTTAGAACCACACACAAAACCAACATCTCCACCATCATCCAAATCCAAATAATCCATATCCAAAATTTCTCCCCATCAAGTTGATGTTGTTCACATAACTACCCACTCACAAAACTACAATAGTGATTCATCATAACCAAAGAAATCCAAAACTTTTGTAGCTATACCCCCACCTCCTGAGCTATTTGCTTCATCTAACAAACCTAAAGTATCCATCTCTATAGCTCTTGAATCATCTAATCAAACCACATCATCTAAATCTAAGGTTTCAATACTTGTTGCACCACCCTCATCCACCACCATATAAAGGTCATTATCAAATAATTACACCAAGATCCCATTAAAATGTCACTTTATGAGATGGTTCAAACATCACCTTCCCATAAACAAGCCATGATCAAATCCCTCCAATCAATATCAATACTGAAAATGATGACCTCTCTTTTCACAAAATTTGTAGGGCCCTTAAAGCATCCACCACCATATCATTTGAGTCATCTGAAATACCTTCACTTAGACCAAAAGACCATGACTTACCACTCTTCATCACCACTCAAATCAATGATGTCCTCATTAAGAGGGTCATGATTGATGGAGGTAAACTATTAACATCATATCATCCATTTCCTTTAATCAACTTAAATTACCTCACACCATCATTTCTCAAACTCTAGTTTTACTACGAGCCTTCAATGATACTATTACACCCATGTTAGGCACCATTATCTTACCTCTTAAATTCAGCATTAAAACCTTACCATAAATCTTCTACATCATAGAAGGAGAGTTCTAATACAACATGTTATTAGGATGACCTTGGATACACACTATGCATTGTGTTCCTTCTACACTCATCATGCCTTAAATATGAACATGAAGGTCAACATTCACCATCCCTGTAGATCCAAATCCCTTCACCAATTGTAACATGACATATCATCCAAATGATGTTCTCATGCCTAAATCCACATCTAAATCTTTTGATGAAAGCATCTACTAGCACAACCATCCCTTCATCCAAACTACTAGATGATTCTTCCCTTGGTGACATTATGCAATGCCTCATGCTTTGGGGAGTATCACCTCCTCATGCTTAACTCCATACCAACACCTAAGATGTATGGTCACCTTGAAAACAACCCATGTATGAACCTCGATGTAGGAGATGTTATCTCCTATGGTCCCACATATCTAAAAATGAACCTTGTCTATGGGGGACTTGATCATCCCTTCATCTCAATCCATTGAACAACATCATGTCATGCCCTTTTCATCATTTTTAATTCTTTATATAATCATAAAATTTTTCTCAAATGTATCTTCACATTGTTCTGAAAAGGTTTTGGTTTTGGATGTTATGAACAAGGAATACATGACTTAATCATCCAAAATTCTCTTAAACCACATGAAAAATATGGTCTAGGATATAAAATACCCACTACCAACTCACCCAAATAAACCACATCATCCACACATCACTGAATTTGAACCATCATCATCCACCAAGTCAGATGATCCCATGGACATTGATGACACCATATCCATCCCACCTAAAAAAATTTTTTAGTCAATATTATTTCCTTAGGACCCTTAACTTATCAATCCAATCACGTCACCAAACAACTTCCTCTCATCTGGCCAGAAATGATTGAAGAAGATTCACCCACCATCGATATCCTTCAATGTCATGATGATCAAGACATCCTTTCTCATATGGGAGTGAAGATCACTTTTCTTCAAAATCCCTACCACCTGACACATCAACCCTTCTTAAATGAATCCACCATCGACATTAACTTAGGAACCCTCAGGAACCTCATAGTTAAAGTCGGTCAATCATTAAACCACAAGAACTAGATGATTTCACCACCTTCTTATCAAAATATATCAAGCATTCACTTGGTCATATAATGATATGCCTGTATCGATCCTAATATCATCATACATAATATCATCACATATCCTAATGCCAAACCCATTAAAAAAAAGCTTCATAGGATGCATCCCCACATGGATCTCCTTATTAAAGAAGAGTTACAACATATTTTATCTGTCTAACTTCATCATACCCATTGATTATCCACAATGGGTCTCTAACATCATTCCCATAACCAAAGCCTCGGAAAGTTACATATCTGTATTGATTTCTAGGATCTCAATCTTGCATGTCCTAAAGATGATTTTCCCCTTCCAAACATCGATCAACTCATTGACCTAACAACTAGCCATGAAATGCTCTCCCTCATGGATGGATTTTCTGGTTATAATCAAATCCTCATCACTACTGATGATCAACATAAAACATCTTTCATCACCCCTTAGGGAACCTTCTACTACCATGTTATGCCATTCGGTCTTAAAAATGTAGAGCCACTTATCAACGTGTTATGACCTATATTTTCCATGATCTCATCCATAAAACTATCAAAGACTATGTCGATGATCTTTTAGGAAAATATAAATGATGTAAAGATCATCTTTTTCATCCTTGAATCCATCTTTACTCACCTTATTCAATATTTCCTTCATCTTAATCCTACAAAGTGTGTTTTGTGTTCTCACTGAAAAAATTTAGGATTCATCATATCTATCCGAGGTATTGAAGTGGACCCAACCAAGGTTAAAGAAATCATTGAAATGCCTCCCCATCCAATCTTAAACAATTACATAGCCTTCAAGGTAAATTACAATCCATCTAGATGTTTTATATCACAACTTTCTGATCATTTCAACCATTTCATCATCTTCTCCACAAAGATGTAGAATTTAAATGGGATTTTGATTGTCA
The DNA here is from genome assembly GCA_018340775.1 of Taxus wallichiana var. yunnanensis. Lineage (NCBI taxonomy): Eukaryota > Viridiplantae > Streptophyta > Pinopsida > Cupressales > Taxaceae > Taxus > Taxus wallichiana. Next base: position 680,164,392 of record CM031240.1, on the reverse strand, counting down.
GAAGGCCTTCAATGAACTTAAACATTATCTTCTATCACCACCTATTGCTTACACCACCTCACGAGGGGGAGCCATTCTATTTATACATATCTACTTCAAACATGCCTTAGGAGCTATGTTTTCTCACCATGATAACCAAGGTCATGAACATGTCATATATTATATCAGTCACACACTCCATGATTATGAAACTCATTACACCAAAGCTAAAAAACTATGTTGTACTTATACTTTGCCACTTCTAAATTACATCACTATCTCCTTAATCACAAGACCTATGTCATTACTAGCTTCAATCCACTTAAAACCATGCACTCTAAACCATATCACAATGACCATATAACTCGATGGCTTATGCTTATGACTGAGTTTGACCTCAAGTTCATATCACAAAATCTATCAAGGGCCAAGGCTATTGCAGACAACTTGTTTGCTGATGCACCCCTTCTTGAAAATCAACTTCCTCATGAACACTTTTCTAGATGAATCAATTAATCATGTCGACAAATAAATGAATTCATCCCTATCAAAATGACCCTCTTCTTTGATGGATCTAAATGCCAACAAGGGGGAGGGGCCAATGTCATTCTCATACCACCCTGGGGATTCCTATTCCATTATCATTTAAACTTAACTTTGAATGCACTAATAACATGGCAGAATATGAAGCTTTAATCATGGGCCTCTACCATTTGCTATTCTCCTAGGTGTTCACATCTTAGAAATCTATGGAGACTCACAACTTATCATCAATCAAGTCAAAGGAGAATATCAATGTAAAAATGAAATCTTGCAAAAATAAAGCTAACGTTGATTTTCTCCTCGATACCTTTTGATCATTACACTATCCAAACCATCCCATGATCCTCTAACAAGTTTGTACAGACACTATGGCCTCTTTAGGATCCCTCATTCCCTTAGAAACTGAAGAATCAAAAGACAACACTAAAGTATCTCATGGTCATTCAAAGATTAGATCACCCTCACATCAAAATGAACTCCCTCCTATCGAATTGTTGATAATAATCCAATGATCTATGGTATTCTCAAATCTATGACTATCTTTTGAATCTAAAATCCCATCTCGACTTATCACAAAATGCTAAATGATCATTTCTTCAATGTGCCACCCACTTTGTCATCATAGGTGGTATCCTCTATAAATGTGGCTTTGATGGTATTTTGTTAAGATGCCTTAAATCTCATGAATCAATCAAAGAAATCAAAGAAGTCCATGATGGTATTTGTGGAGGTCATTTTAGTGGAAATGTTCATCACCAAACATGTCTTATGGCTAGGGTACTATTAGGCCTACTATCAATCAATATTGTTGTGCATACATTAAGAAATGCATCAAATGCCAACTACATTCAGATCTCATCCATGTCCCCAGTCAAGCATTACAACCCGCTCAGGACTTATGGCCTTTCTCTCAATGGGGGTTAGATCTCATTAGTACTATCAATCCTAAATCATCTCAACAACATCATTCCATTATCACAACTACTAAATATTTCACTAAATGGGTTGAAGCTATCCCTTTAACCTCAACTAAATTAGGACCTATCACCAACTTCATATATCAATACATCATATGTCATTTTGGCGTTCCACATAAAATTGTCACATAATAATGGAAAATATTTTAAAAACAAAGAACTTAAGAAACTTTGTGACACATTCAACATCAAACTCAACTTCTCATCACCATATTATCCTCAAGAAAATGGACAAGGTTGAAGCCTCTAACAAAACACTCATTAAAATCCTCATGAAAATAGTAGATGATGCAGGTAAGGAATTGGCATCTCCAAATCCCATTTTCTCTTTGGGATTATCAACTAGCATCCATACTCCTATAGGTGCTACACCCTTTTCACTTGTCTATGGATCTCTAAGGCTTTCCTACCCCTCAAAGTCCAAATTCCTTCACTTTGTGTATCATTAAATATTTATTCCAGATGAAGAATATCGAACAAGACCACTTAGCACAACTTGAATTATTAGATGAAAAATGCATAAATGGCCCTTGAACATCATCAAGTCTATCAAGAACATGTGTCAAATGAGCCTATAATAAACATGTCAAAGAACATGTGACTTTAAAATTGGTGATCTTGTTCTCAAAGAAAATCAAAATGTCACTACACTTAGAATGAAGTAAATGTGGAAAGTTTTCCCCTAATTGATCGGTCCATACATCATCACTCATAAGTATGGGTTGGGAGCATATCACCTTGCCTCCCTTGATGGTGAACCTGAAAAGGAACCTTTGAATGCCTTGCACTTGTAGCCTTTCTACTTGTTAAATGATTGATCATCATGACAATAGTTACATCTAAGATCTTATCCCATCACCAACCATCCATCTTATCATAGTAATGGTTTGAAAGCATGTGGTTAACCATCACTATCCTTAATACACCTTAAAGATGAGCACCATGACTCTCTGTTCATCACATCTTTCACTATGGACAAGTTCCTCCTTCGTAGAACCCCGCAATCATTACATTCACCTACCTTGTACTCAACTGAAAAACATGACATGGGGCACATATGTGTAGGTCACATACACACTTTCTCCCCTCCTCAAAATGGTCTATTAGGGTCTTTCCCTCAGCTCAAAATAAAGTCAAAAATATTTATGGATGCTCTTTATCAAAATTCAAAATAAAATAGACTTGATCCCTCGAAGGACAACTATTCAAAATATTAAAATCATACTATCAAAAAGTAAAAGTAGATTGATCCCTCGAAGGACAACTACCAGTCAAAATCATAGACCGATCCCTCGAAGGATGACTATCTTGTAAAAAAAAAAATAAAAAAAAAATAGACCATACCCTCAAGGATGGCTACCCATGTAAAAAGGCTTCCCACATCGATCAACCTTCAAAAAAATCAAAATATCAAAAATCATCCTAGGAAATCTTCCCACATCGATCAACTTTCCCATTACAACAAAATTCCCACATCGATCAGTTTGCATCAAAATAAAATATGTAAAGTTGGGGAATTTCTCTATGAACCCGTTGAAAAGGAGAACCTCTTCCACATTGATCTACACATACACAAATCCCCTTTCATGTCCTAGGAAGGTATAACCACATCATTCCACTCTTTGACTAAGATCTTGTGTAACTACCCATTGACAATCTCATTTAATATTTATTGCTAAGGCTACAAGTGCAAGTGCTTTCACATTTCTTATACCCATCACGTATGTATCAAATCCAATCAAGGAAATCATTTCATTTTTACCCTATCTCATTAGTCACATTTTGATAAAATCCATCATGAGATCACATTTTGGGTCATGTCATACACAATCATTTAATCTCTACTTAACATTTCATCACATGTCATAAACATACTTAACATTTTTAAGTCATGTAATGACATATCATCATCATATATATATATATATATATATATATATATATATATATATATATATATATATATATATATATATATATATATATATATATATAATCAAAATCCAGAATACATCATCAAAGAGTCTCAGTACACATCATATATGTCGAAATATTCAAAAAGAGCCATATACATATCGAATCTAAAATATACATATCATCTTTATCTAGTAAAATGGATGTCATCTATAAAATCGCTAACACTTGGTTCTCTTACCCTTTTCTGGGTATTAAGTGTTCTTTAAGAGGCCTATCTGAATATTTGTTACCAATATTCATTTGAAATATCACTTCTTAAACTAGGTGACATAGGACAACACAACCAACAACTTGCGATACTTTGGCCAAAGATTTCCAACATACTATTCATATTACTATTCCTAGATGACATACTCATCAAATGGAATACATCCTTCACCCCACTTCATCTATTATCTAGAATGGTCTTTACTTGACTCATGTCAGTCCACTTGTTCTAGGTTTTACCCTAACCAAGGGTAGCAACATCATTTAGTGTAGAGGACTACTCATGAGGACTAAGGATACATAGACATACTTGATTGACCTAAGTCAATCGCGTGTGTCTAGTTATCCTAAGTCATCGAGATGTCCCCGACACTAAATCATGATTCTAACCTAACCTAGGGTATAACTAAGGACAAGTCTCGAGTTATGTAAGTCTAGGTGATTCAACTCTGAAGGGTGTTGCAACATGTCAATTGCAGCATAGTATCCTCGTGAAGACCCAAGTCTTCATGAAGGTATTATCTTGTGAGTCATCCCATCTGGATGTACATATCCATGAAGAAGTTAATTACTTAATTATTTTCTATAATTAAGGTCTAATTACAACAACCCTGCTGAATTCCTAGTTTCATTAACCCCTAAGGTTTCCAACCATAATTGAGTTGTAATTTCTTTGTGGAAACATCAAGATTGCTTTTTTAATCATTAACTTCCTACTTTAGGATTCAGTTTAATAAAACAGAAGCAACAATTAAACAATATGGTTCACTTATTTTACTCAACCATTCTTAGCTTGTTTAAGTTCCGAATTAGATTCCTTTATATTAGAATTCATTGAGATGAAGTCTACTTATTAAATGTTCATGTTTACCTTTCATTTGTCTTATACCTTTAAAGGTATTGGTCAAGAGGTAGTTCATCTTCCTCTTTCCCAGAAGACATTAGGTTTAACTCAAAAGGATTCTAAAACGGTTCGATTATCATTTCAAAATAGTTGTCTTCCTCTTTCTTATTAAGAATTAGGGTTCATTGCAACCCCTTACATTATTCAAGATATCATAATGAATTTTCACTTCCATTATCACCATTTTAATAAACCATAGTGATTTAGTTAAATGATCAGCCATGAATGCCAACTTGTTAAGTTACATTTTAATAAAGGGATAGTGTATCTAATTCCCTTACCACCTAATTCATTTTAATTCAACTGAAAGGGTTCCATACAAATATGAATATTAGAGAATAAAGATAAGCTTACAATTCCCTTCACATAATGTACAAAGAGAATGGCACATCAAGTACAAATAAACCCACAATATTTTCCATTCATCTAAGTGGAATACATACTTTACAAGTCCAAACATTCCAGACATCTTTAATGTCAAACAACATCAATAAGCTCAATTAAGAAATACAACTTTTCCTCTTACAAATACATTTCAATAATGAATCATATTTCCTCATAAAAGTTCCAGTCTTTAGGTAAAAAAGTAACATCATAAAATAACTTGTCTTCTTTTATCACTTACAAAGTCTATCTACCAAAATTGCTAGCACGGGTCAGTTCATTAAACTGAACATGATAAACACTAAGCATTAAAATGATGTGCTTTTAACTAATCAAGTTTCATTAAAATAACTCTACTTTTATGAAACAATAAAGCATTAATCTTGAAAGATACATCATAAAAAATAACAGTCATAAAAGGAAGAACAAAGTGACAAACCATATTAACATTAAGTAAAGAACATGGTGTAATCAAACAATGTTTAGCCAATGTTTTTATAAATATTTATATCAGATAAGAAATATTCCATCCAAATTACTTACCAAATTTCTACTATAGATATTTATTGTTCATCTCTTGATTCATTCTATCTAAATCAAAGAAAGATACTAACTCTAATAATTCATAAAAATAGAATTATTTTTAAGAAGCAATGATCCACAATACTCAACATTAACTTACTCCATCCTAAAATATCTAAGGCCAAGATCATTCAATCTTTATGACAAAATTTAGGATGAACCATCAACATCTTAAAGTAAGAGCTTCCTATTTAAGATACTACATCCAAATTCAAAGCCAAACTCTAGCCTAAGTTTGGGTTAAGCATCAATAGGTTTGATAAAGGATATTTTTCATTTACATGCACCTGGAATTGGTCACACATCACCATAATTAGATCCCTATCAAAACATTAGTCAAGGAGAAGAAGATAAAGATTTATCCTCCAACTACCCACTCTGCAATTTCCTTCAAACTAATACAACCAAGCAGGTCATCTCCTTACAAAGGAGTAATATCAAGAGAGAATGAACGACAAGAGGGAAAGGAAATAACCTATATCTACTTCAGAATTTGAAGAGGATAGTTTAGTGAATACCTTAACTCAGAAAAGAGGAAAAGGATGTCAAAAAACAAGGATGAGATAGGATCTCATTATTCCTTCCTAAGAAGAGGAATACAAACCGGAATTAAAGAACTGAGATAAATCCAACCAAGAAACATTCACTCTAACAACCATTGTAACACGAATAACTAGTCGATACTGGATCGATATATACGACTAAAACAAGGAAGTCAGAAACTGAAAGTGAAGTTTTCCCATCATACAATGAGAACAACCACTGTAGCATAGAAGCTACAACTACAAATGGTTAATCAAATGCCTTCTTTTAAAAACAGTTCCCTAAGAAATAGAAGAATAACAACAACTGAACATTAAATTCTTTCCAAACTTTAACAACATCAACCTAGAAGTTCTCTAATTTTCCCAAACAAAGAGAGACAAAGAAGCATTGAAGTAAGTCATCCTTATGCAATCTTGATTTCTTTTCAAGTGTCAACACACATAAAAATGAATACAAGATTTGACAATTGCAACTTACAATCAAGCCAACCTAGATCCCCTACTTCACAAGAATCAATGGAACAGGCTACAGGTTTAAGAAGGAAAGAACCCAACCCAAATTCAACCACAAGGAAAACAACAAAAGTGACATGACCCTAAGTCAGGTGCTCAAGTTGAGCCAAAAAGAGAAGAGTAAAACCGAAAATGTTCCAACCCATTTCCTTAAGATAGTCAAGACTGAACTAATCCATAATTCAACTTAGATATCCCATTCCTACAATATCATCTATATATCAAATTTAAATGTAAGGATCTAGTAAATCCAACAAGATGAACCGATAAGGTAAATCTTGAGGCACGAAACCTCACCTCATAAAAGATACATAAAAAATGAGTCATTAACAAATATTCTCATAACATATATGTGTAAGAAACAAAATTGACTTCATTTAAGTTCAAGCAGAAGCTAACATGATTTAATCAAATTTCAAACAAGGGAGAACCAAAACCTGAAACATAATTCTTCCATAGCAGTGACTTCTACTATCTAACTTCAGAACAGTCCCACAGGAGTTCCCAGAATCAAATCATCTCAAACTCAGCAAAAGTAGAACATGTTACAATTGTTTTTCAACCAAAAATGACTCCCAAAACATTGAATCAGACTATCTATTTTAGCATAGTTTGAATAGATGTAATAATATTTGAAATCATCTCGAGCTCAACAGAAGGTAACATGTTTCAAACTTTCACCCAATAAAAGAAACAAACCCAGCTCCTATCTTTATCAAATAGTGAACCCCTCTATTCCATTTTTGCATAGTCAACAAGTTCACAAAATTTTTCAACATTCCAGTTCAAACAATGGTTAAAGCATGATTCACTCATTTATCCAACAAGGAACAAACCCAAATCTTATTTCCTCAAATAGTGAACCCAATCAGAAGTATACAGTAAAAATATACAAGCATGAATGCAAGATAAACCTCACATAAAAACCCATTGTTCCCTAAGAGCAGAGTTGTTTTAATGAAAACACTTAGGAAAAAGTAGAACAACTTAATGGGTAGAGCCTATCATGCTTGATAGAGCTTCTTATCGATTTGCAGAAGATTTCCAGCTGAGCCTCCACAGTCTCTTCTTTTTCCAAGCGACGTCAACAACTCCAATCTTCCTACTTCCTCTTATACTTCCACAGATCCAAAAATAGCTCAAGAATGCCAAGAATATTGATGGATCAAAAATAGAACTGTTGGTTCAAAGAACCAAAAATCCATGCAGAGAAAAAATCAAAAGAACAAAAGATCAAACAACCTTTCCAAAATCTGCCTTGCATCTCTCCTAGGCGGTTTCTTTGCCATAACCGAGACTAATTAATGCAAGGACTGACAGTTTTCCCTCCTATTTCTCCACACCACCACCATCCAAGTTTGGCAAACCTTCAATTCAAAATTTGCATGCAATTTCCATTTAGTGGTGATGCCAACTAGGCATCCCCTAACTCCCCATGCCTCCACCAAAACTAGCAGTTCAGAGGATATTAAAACCAAAATCAATTCTCATTAATGCCTTGAAAACCGATGCCACCACCCTACCACTTGCCAAGTAGTCCTTAGGTACCCCTTAGATTAGTATTAGTTTAGGTTAGATTATCATTAGGTTAGAAATCAACCTTAGTCCTTAGGTAAATATTATTTTCCTTAGGTTGTTTCAAAACTCCACAACCATAAAACATACCAACTTAGGTTAGGGTGTCAACCTTAGTAGTTTAGTAATAGATCCTAGGTAGGTCTTAATTACCTTAGGTTAAAATCCAAATAGCATAGAACATTCCAACTTAGGTTAAGGTATTTACCTTAATAGTTTAGTAATAGGTCCTTGGTTCTATTACGCTATTCAACGTTTTAAATTTTTTTTTAACAAGAAGGCCCAAGCTTACTAATTACAACATGATGCAAAGAAAGGACACACAACCGGGTCCTTCAAATTTATAAATAAAACAAAACTCAGTCCCACTTCACCTTCCATTTCAGAATGCTAAGTCAACCAGATGAATCAGGTAAGGAGAATCTGAAGCATACCTTGGATCAATGGAATTGATCCAAGGTTTTGTTGTCAACACAAGATGAGTTTAGAAAACAACAACACAAGCTCATAATATTTTTTAAATGAATTAAAGCTGTACAAAAATATGAATGGCCTCATTTTCAAGTAAGTAGAAATCACAACAAAGTGAACCTCTTCACAGTAATAATTTATCCATTGCAAACATGATTTCAAAATTCATAAGAGTACACCTTCCTAAGACAAATCACATGTCAACGTTTGTAATGTCAAGAGGGAAAGTAATCACAGTAATAGTTTTGTCAAAGATGTTACACTCGAGTACCTATATTACCACCGCACCTCTATCACCATTGGCCCCTCCATCCGGTCTCCTAGGTGGCTGATCCACACTACCCACACTTGCACTAGGTAACGCTCCTTTATACGCTAGATGATCCACGTACAAAGTAACATTAAAAAAACTAGTTATAACCATATCCATATAATACGTCAACTCTACATGCAAATACGATAATGAGCCGCACCGACCATACCTGATACTCCCATCTAGCTATTAGCCTCTGCACGAGCCGTCATCTCTACACCCGATATAGAAGACCCCATGATACCTTGGGCCTTATTCACATAATCCCATTCTTGACAATACCTATCCCTATCTATGATAGCCTAAGGTTAACTAAATATTGAGCCCATCCCTTCTCAATCACTACATTGTCTCGCTCAATCACTACGCTATCCCGTTCCAAAATTAATGCATCTTGATCACCCATGAGGTCATCTCTCTCTTTCCTTACACTATCTCTCTCTCTTCCTCCATCGTGGCCTTCTCGGCCATTAACTCTACGCCACCGCAGCCGATCAATCCCCATCTACATCCCCATCCTCATCATCACTAATCTAAATAGTCTCTTGTACTCCCTTGACATGAGCACACACTATCCTCACGATATACTACTTGAGTCCTCTCAAATGCTCTGAATTCTTGAGTCCACCAAGGTCTATACTCAGCAGAAAACCCTAGATCATCTATCGAACTATATCTTCATCATCATTAGGGCCCATAGCCCCTCGCTCCTCAACACTAATGAAATGTATGCCCATAATTGCCTTGGGAGTCTCTCAGTATCTCCCTTCTATCGTCTATATTGCACCAACTCCTCAGAACATCATGTACTAATCCAAACTACCATCTAACATGGCTGAATCAAACCATCTCATACTCATAACCTCTCCTCACTTGTATCCATGTGTCTTGTTATGTACCGTAAAGCTCATGCTCATACTCGTGCCGATCATGAAAATATAAGTATGGTCTCTAAACGACATCTCTAACCTATAACCTTATCACCATGTCCCTATAATAACTCACCTTCCTCTTCCTCTTCAATCTACCCATATCCTACCTCCACCTCATAAATCCTACATGATTTTCAGCTATCCCCCATAAACGAACCCTATGGTCAAGTGGTAGAGATGTGCTCATAATCCCATCACTTTAAGAAAAAAGAAATATCAATCCCGTACCTCTTGTGAGCCTTCCAGGCCCACAACTCTCTATATGTCTGAGAAAGTAAAGTGGGTGCCCACTCAAATACTATCTCGATGCTCCATCATCTTAGCTATAACCCCAGTCATCATCCAAGGAAACCTACCTCCTCCAAAATCAGGTAGGGAAAAACATGATATGGCCATCATCATCATCATCATCATCATCATCATCATCTTCATCATCTAGTACATCCCTCCCTTGATGGAAAATACAAAACCTGATATGAAAAACCTCTAGACACATACTTCACATCATCTACCTCATCCCCGTATAACCTCCTCATAACATCCAGTCTCTCAGACTCATCAATAGTGTATATACCCTCTCCTTGGACCAATAGTCTCATGATCTGATGCACATCCTCCAACGTAATAGTCATCTCCCTATGGGTAACCAAAAGTGCAGGTGGAAGGATTCCACCTCTCCATAAATGCTAACATCAAACCCTGACATCTATGTACCCTCCTATAATACCTCATACCTCCCAAACCCACTGCCTCCACATGCTCTCAATCCTCATCCGACATATCATTCCATACCTCATCCAAAATGATAGGGATCCTGTCATGGATCATCAACTTCACGTCCACCTACATACACAAACACAAAAACAAACATTATCCCACATATTAACATAAAAATTCTACAAACTTTATAAAAATTAGAACTACTACTTAAAAACAAACAACTACAAATTGACCAATGTTGAATCATCGATGATCGCATGAATCATTGGTGATTCTTGCATTCCCATAATTGAACTCCGTACACTACCATATATGACCAAAATCCTAAAAATACTTCAAAAATAAAAATTTGAAAAATTCAAGCAAAAACAAGCATAATCGAACTTACCTCCGCTTATGTGGGTTTCCATGCTTGATGGAGGATGCCATTGTACTCAAAACATGTCTTTTTCTCTCTTTCTTCGCTCTCACACTTGCCCAGTTCATTTGCACAAATGAACTGATTAACTTCCCAAACCACCTTTTATAGGCCCCAAATCACTTTTACCCTAATCACCAATGATTTGTTCAATCACTCGACAATTTATTCAAAATCACCTGTGATTGGCATAATTGCTAGTTATTCATCCCTGTTTACACACTTATCAATGTTTTATCAAAAGTAAAAACTTTATCACTTTAAAAAAAAAAGCATGTTGCCTCTTTCAAAGGACCCCAATCCTCGAAATATTAAACATCAAACAAACAAATCAATCTCGGGATATGTCATACGTCTATGGGACGTGATCCCTCCAGCTCCCCATCACTTGACTTCCCCATCATTACAACCTACCATCATAGAACATATGTCTATAGGCATCGAACCCCTTGGTTTCCCCTATCGTTTGATCCCACAATAGGATAGATAGTTTCAAGCCCCTTAGACTGGGAAATATTTTAATGAAATGCATGTCACACATGTCAAATCAACCTATCAAACTAGTGTTCCTTACATTGTGTCTGTAGTCACCCCATTTTGAGGGGGATCACCCATAAAATCGACTCATCATTGTTTTTGTCTAGCACTTTTCCGACATCAAATTACTAGACAAAAAGGGGAAAATGTAGACACCTAAAATTTGTACCCTTCATCCCCTTTATCATTTATTAATCTAATTCATCATTTATCATCTTAGCTTAAGTCATAACCCCTTTATCATATTTACCACACATAAATATCCTTTCTACAGCTATCAAATCTACATTCAACCATCTAAAACCACCCTAAAATAAAAATTAAATAAAGACAAATCATATTTAAACCATTTCATAACCCCCTTAACCATCACATTTCGTCCCTAACAACTTAGCAAACTATTTACCCAAATCCAAAAAAAAAACTCTATTTGGAAGTGGTTTTAACCACCTTAACATTCCAAATCCCAAAATCCCTTGGATCACCGATGATCCGGTATTCACCAACAATTATAAATAAAAAATTTTCATCCTTCATCTAGGATCCTTAATTTCTAATCTCGACCTCTTGTTTTCAATATTGTCCTTTAGCATTCAAAGATATCATCACTTAGCACCAAAATATAAAAGTTATCGGTGGACATCAATATCAATCTTCATCAAGCATTTTCAAATCCTTTCAAAGCTCCTGTGGATCAAATTTTCCACCATTCAACTTGTAGATTGCATCACCATCTCAGGTCATCTTCCAATGAGGTTTGAGGTTTCTTTCAGCTCCATTTCAACCTCCGTTATTCTTTTCATATTTTACCATCTCTTTAACATCATTTTTAGTCATATGTTACTCAAAACACTAATTAGAAGCTTCAAACACTTGATTTTATTAAATCAAAAATCACGTGAATCACTAGCAATTGGCCTAATCACCATGTGATTCCTATCAATTTCACCCATTTTTTAACCTTTACCAATTCTTAGAAAAACTGTCATATACATCATATCACGCATGTTTATTATAACATGGTTTTAAGCATAGCTCACTGTTAGATGGCAATTGGCGGTCAATCACACAAAATCACAAGAATTCACTCACTTCTAATAGTCTGACAACCTTTCTACTGGGAATAGTTTGACATCATTCATGAGTTGAATATGTGTGCAATCCAATTTTCTCGACACCAAATAGGAGATCGAAGATCAAATAGAATTCTTACACGAGATTGAAGAAGAAACCAATGAATTCTTTAAATGTGTCTAGATCACATCCACACTTGCTTGGGAAACTTTTGAAGCTAAACAGGGCATGCCATTTGAGCTTGAATTATAGTTATCTTTATCTATTACCCTTGCATATATCTATTTTGTATCCATTTATCATTTATCACTTATCTATAACGATTCACTTGATTGTTTACAAAGCGATCTGACATCCTTCGAGGAAGCCCTTTGGATTCCTAGAATCAACCTTTTTGAGCGAACACCTATCTATCTATCTAATCCATTTTGTTTAGTGTCTTTGAGTATTGGTTTCTTTACAGACAAGAGCTTGTACAAACTTTTTGGACATAGCACAACTTCTATCAACATAAAGCATCAACAATGGTATCATTAAACCCCACGTCTTCTGAGGTCAATTTTGTTTTTATTGTTTCACTACATTATTTTGAGTAAAAAGGTAAAAACATCTCTCGAACAAGAGTGTTTAGGCACTCACGTGAGTTTTAGGGTGTAGGTACAGGTTAAAGACCTTAGTTTAGGTGCTCATCTAGACCTAGTCTAAGTGTTTGGAGGCCTAATAAGGCATGAGGATGAGGTATAGAGCCATGTGATCTCATGGAGGAATGCATAGGTGTGATACATATTTTTAGGTACTATAGGACCTTTTTAATAGGTTTGATAATGAGACATGAGGTTCTTCTAGCCCAAATCATGCAAATCCACAAGGGCTAGTCATGCAAATGAGATGGGATATGAATATGTAGAACTATTTGAGCTATGATTATGATTGGATATGATTCATAGGGGTTTCCTAGAGGTGTGAGAAAATTTTCAAGTCATTCTGGAGAATGTTTTGCAAGCTATGTTGTTTTATGTGAAATAGAGTCCAAGAAGAGAGATTTCAAATTTCGAATTACAACTTCTGATGCTCACCATGAATTTTGTGATTTACATGGGACCTTTTGGATTTCAGGGATGATTTTACATTGAGTTACTAAGTTTTCACAAAATAATTAGGTCATTTCATCTTCACATTTTTATGAACAAATGTTAAGAAGGTAAACAACATTTTTGTGTGTTTGAAACCCTAGCTCAAAAGTGGTAGGAGATATTCTCTTTTTAAGTGCTTAGAATGATTTTTTTTCTAGTATGATGATTCTAAGTTTTATAGGACTCCTACAAATTTACGAAAGGTAATATAGAACATGTGGTGATTTGTGGACCCCACTCAAACAGAAAGTTTATGAAGAAGTTCAATTTGGGACAAAGTTGTATAAAGAAGGTACAAAAAAATTGAAATTATTTTTTATCCTAGGAGTTATAATTGAAGCACATGATGGTTTTATATCAGGGTTGATGTCTTAGAGGGAACAATGTGCTCTATTTACGAAGACTGGTCTTAAGGTAGTTTTGGGGCGATTCTGTGCAATTTTAGAGATGGATTTGGTTGAAGGCCTTCCACTTAGATTTATAAGGAAATGTAAGATGTTATGGAAAGAGGATTCATATATATTTATAATGGTGTATGGTTTGTCTCATGATGATGAGATTTTATGGGTCATCTAGCTTAGTTTGTGAAGAATAATGTTGTTTGTTTCTTAGGAAGGAATTGATCCGACTAGAAGAGGCTTGATATTGATTACTTTATGCTTTATATAAGTTTGAGAGTGAATAGGGATTAATTTTTTTCCTATTTAAGGAATTTTGAGGTCTTGAAAGTGGCATAAATGGTGAAAACTAGTTGAGTTTCTAAAACTACTTTCTGGGAAGCTCAATTTGGTGAAGAGGAAAGTTGGTGTGGTTTACATGTATGGATATTTCATGATCTATAGAAAGAATATATGTGATATAAAGGTTAGGTGCATTCCAATGAGTGGCTAAATTGAATATTTGAGGTGTTTTGAGTACGGTCTTGAGGCCCATAGGTGAAGACTAGTTCCTGGAAACATCTATTTTGAGAAGGATATGCGCGTTATTGAGTGAGTTATGAACAATTTGATTAGTGAAAGGTAATATATAACTATGGATGATATTATTATGGTATATTTGACATTTATAATGAATTTTGGAGCTTGAATAATCATGGTGATGATGTTTGTGATCTTTGGAAAACTAGGTGATGGGGTTTTGAGTAGTTTTTGAGCTTATTTGGTGTGTTTGAGCATGGAATACCTAATTAGGTCCATTATGAATTTTTTTATGAGTATGGTGTCATAGTTTTTAGTTTTATTAGTCTAGATAACTGATTTAGATTGACCTATGATGTGTCTGTAAGAAGAGAAGCATAGAAAAGTGATGTTTTAGTTCATTTTTGTACTAGTTGGACAAGAGGGAAAAATGTGACCTTCTTGAGAGTGTGAAGGATCTTATAAGGCATGAAATCAGAGCTGAGGATGTTGGAATTTTTTTATGAATGTTAGAGAGCATGTGTGTAATTTTTTGAATCCAAATCAAGGCATGAAAATCCAAGTTTGAGTGAGTTAAAAGAATCAGGGTTTAAAGAAAGTGTATGAGTTGAATTAGTGATATCCATCAGTTGTGGAAGCAAGAAAAATCACATATATTTATTTTCAAATGGTTGAGTGGGTTCTTGATCATCTTACGAGGTTCTATCCTATTGGTGGAGTGGGTGCTTCACTAATTAGGGGTTGGTTTTCCTTGGGGGGTTGGTGTCGCACTAAATCGGGGTTGGCGCTCCTTTTGAAGCTAGTGCTTCACTAAATTTCTTTGCTTTGTGTAATATAAGAAGAGTTTCAGTGGGTTTTCTTCCCCATGAGGGTTTCCCACTTATATTTGGTGTCTTGTGTACTCTCTCTTGTGTTGTGATATTGTGAATGGTTAATACACATCTAATATGCACATGTATGGTTATGAATGATGAATGGATATCTTAAATGATGAATGTATGGTTTGGTAAATGAAGTAAAATTAATTATAGGACTGATTCACCCACCCTATCGATCCATTGTGCTTCCAACAATTGGTATCGAGTAGGTCATTAAGAATTTGATTAAGCTAAAATGTAAAATGTAATCCTAATTTGAATGCAATATTGTAGTAAATAAATGAATACTGAAGTACTGAAACAAATCTAATAAATTAAGGAATAAATAATGAAACCCTAATGTGAAAATAAGGGTAAGATGCCTTAGTTAATTTAGTCAAGTTTTGGAGAATACACAGAGATGGAAAATAAAGAAACATGAAGCACTACTTGTCACACAAGAGCTCGTAAAATTATAGATCTGGAGAATTTGACTAGATTGAGGTGCCTAGAGAGGGACATGGGCACCCATGGGTTCCCTAGGCCTGTTTCTAGGTGCTTGGGTCTCATGGAAACACTCAAAAATTAAATTCTTAGGGTCATAAGATGATCTCGATGCTCGTATTTTGTTGCTACAAATTCGCACAATGATCACTGAGGTCACTGTGAAACCTGAAATAAAGAATGAACCTTAAAACCCTCAAATAGACATCAAATCCTAAAAAATAAAGATGCAAAATGAGGGGTCAAATTATCCTCAATTTCCATAATGATGGACTTACTACTAAGCATTGCACTACATCTCAGACCCAATGTAGTTATGTGTGTGCATGTGGAATTGTGCCCTAAGTTTCTCTTGTGCGTGTCACACTTGGAATAGCAAGAAAGTAGCTAGATGTAGAATGTAATAAATGTGTGCATGGAATAGAATGAACTTCCCTCCTATGAAGTGTGATGTAGAAAAACAACCTTTGTGTCCCTTGTGATGGAGCTAGATGGATGCAATGGAGCTATTAGATGCCTCATGGATGCAACCTTAGGTGGTGATAGATAGTGCTTAGTTCTTGGTCCTTTATTATGATCACATAACTTTATATTTATATGATTCCTTCACTTAAATTTCATAATTAACCTAAAATGCTGATGACCAAAAATAATAAAATACTTAAATGGCTAAAAGAACCTAAAAGTGTGAGTAAAGTACAAAGAGGACATGGGCGCCTAAAGGGGATGAGGGCACCTGACGTTGGCATCTTGGCTGGGCACAAGTGTCAAGGATGAAAAATGCAAAAGACTAAAAAGGCATATTGAGTAAGTAAATGTGCAAGAATGAAAGTAACAACAGAAAGAAAAGAAAGGTGGTCAAAGACATGGGTTGATTAGTAATTTTCTTACTTATGAATCATATGAATAATAGTATGTAATCAAGACTAGATAATTACCCAAAGTGCATGATTGTGTGTCTACATTTTCCCCCACTTTATGTTGGTGAGTGGAAAGATTGGTAACATAAAGTAGATAGATATGTATGTACCGATAACCATGTAGATCGATGGAGAAAGTGTGCGAGGAACTAGACAAAGCGTGGAATGATAAAAATGTGAGTTGTGGATGCTAAGGAGGAGAAAGTGTAAAAAGTGATGATGAAAATGAACTAGGGAAGAAGCACATGTGTATATGTCACGATGTACCTGTTTTCAATGTCATGTGTGTGATTTTGTTGTTGTTGGTGTTGTTGACTACCGCTTCCATACAAACATACCTACAAAAGAAAGTCAAAAGTAGTCAAATACAAAATGCATATGTAAAAAATGTGTAAGTAAAGTATGTAAAAATGTTGAAAAGGAAAAGGAACATGTGCACCTGATCCGTGATGAGAAAAGGGTTTAGAAAAGATCCTATAGATGATGTTGATGTGTGAGTTTTTAAGGTGATCTCATGTTAGTGTAATGGAATAAGTGTAGGAAAACTTTCTGGTGTTGTCCAAAACCTTTAACTACTCCCCATTGTGTAAAACACCAATCCAGATGGTGTGCATGTGCTAAGGATTGTCTTCCTTAAAATCCATTGTGTATGGAGTTATTGTAGACTGTGTTGAACTACCAATCACTGTATAAATTTCCTTAGTCTTGGGTAATCCAAGAAAGGCCATTTTATTTCCCGTAGTCTCGGCATCGATGAAATTCCATTGTGTTAAGGACCCAAGTCTGATTCTGAGCCTTGTCTAAAATTAAAACTATGTTATACTGGTATCATGTTATGTATAATGTTGTATGGGGTGATTGATTCACCTAAATGATGCCCCCCTTATTTGGGGTGCATGCGATGTCGCTTGAAGGAGTATGTGACCCAAAGAGGACCAACCATTGTGTTAAAATTTGCCTTGCAGGGGGAAGGGAATGTGCTTGGTAGAAACCAAGGCACACACAAATAAGTGGCTAGGAAAACAAGTGTTAGTACAAGAAAAGACAAAACTCATGTAAAATATGAAATGTAATCTAAGCAGACAATGTATAAGCTAAGATGCAAGTAAACATGCAAGATAATGTAAACCATGAAAAGTGGGTTACAAACATGGGACACCACTCATGATGTCATAAGACAATCAAGGTTTTAGTGGCCACAAACAGTAATCGCAAGTGTGTAAGTAAGAAGGAAAATCCTAAACCCACAAACAAGAGCATATAATGGAATTGTATGTAACATATAGCCATGAAAGCAAATATTCCTTCAAAACCATTTTTTCACATGAAGCACCCATTAGCATGTTAGAAAGATAATAATTATGTCAAGTCATGTGTAATACGATAAAGTAATATGATATGAAACAAAATGAAACAATAACATCATGTAGTGTATGAAAGTGGATGCCCCAAAGAGCTGATATGGGACTGGTAATAGGTATTGCACCAAGCATCCATGCTATGTGTAATGGATCTATAAAATATGTGATCACAACTAGAAAGTAAAGTGAACACACATGTGTGTATGGAAATATAATGACATACAAGATATCTATCTAGCATGTGTAATAAAGTGAACATGTAAAAGCATAAGTAAACAAGAGTGAATGCAACCAAGATATACAAGTATATTATGGATGAATGGAATGGAAATGTAGTATGAATGATAGCGTAACATTACCTCTGAGTGGATGTGTATGTATCTAATGAGGTTTATTTATTCATGCCTTAGTAGTCAAATAATGAACTATAAATGAGAGTGTGTCATCGCAAAATGGTTTTAGTGACATGTTCTATGTAGAAAGGGTTGAGGAATAATGCATGGTGTGTTGATTATAGAATGATGATGTAAAATGATATTGAATGTGACATACATATAATTGTTGTAAAATAAGGTGATAGAATGTGTGATGATTTAGCCTAAAGTGTATATCACTAGATGGGTGAATAAGATGCTAGCAAGCGTGATGATGTAGCACAAGGCGTATATCATGAAATGTGTGAATAAAGTGATGACTAAAAATTTCACATAGTTTGATAAAAAGGTTGAATGATGGATGATGTGAAGATGAAAGTGTAGAATGATATAAGTATGAGGAGGTGGTTCTAAATTTTTATTTAGATCCTCAAAGTGTATGATCATGAGTATGAACAATTAGACTAGAGTGCATTGTTGGATAGTGTGTGTTGTGTGTATAAGTAGATGAGTAAGATGTTTAAGAGGTTTCGTGAAGAATATGTCATAGGTGTGTGACATGTGAAATGTGTAATGTGGAATGTGTAGTGTCTAAGAATAATAATGTAGTTTATAATGCAAGATGTGTAGATTATATAATAATGTAATGTGTAAAATATATAATATGTATGAGTGTAAGAAGCAATGAGTGAGGTTGATGCATAGTAGATGGAAGATGAGGATGATGTATATATACAAAAGTGCATGTGTGTGTACGGTGCAATGTGTGAGGTCCATGTGTATGATATGTCCTCAATAGTCAAGTGTGAACCAAAACACAAGAGTGTGTCATAGGGTGATGACGATGCTAGATGTGTGTGAGATGTATATGCTAGTGTAAAAAGGTGAATGTAAGATGCATATGTTGATGATATGGGGAAAGAAATAAACGTAATATCCTCCAAGTATGTGTAGGATGAAGAGCACAATCATGTAATGTCATCTAGGAGGTCATTGATATCATGGTCAAAGTCAAATGTGGTAGCATCAAAGACCCGTAAGCAATAATATTGGGTTGATCATGTAAAGAGTTAAGTCATAGGTTGTTCATGCCAATAACATATTCCTCATCAATGAAAGGAGGTAGTGGGAATCCATGTGCATACCAGCGAGTGAGATTTTGTGTATAGACAAGAAAGGAGTTATTTCAAATGAACACACAACTAAAGGGCATAGGAAATGATATATTAATATGATAAGGGTCTAATGTGCCCCCTATGTAGGAAAGCCAAGATTACCCAAATGTGAGTGGAGGAGAGTGAGGAGTGCACACAAGGTAAACTATGAGATGGAAGACACACATAACAAAAACAACAATGATAACAATGAATCCATAATATAGATGAGGATCATGAGTTGGAGGATAAAGGTCCTCGAAAGTGAAACCTAGTCGAGTCAGACCATCATGTGAACATATGGTGACATCAGAAGTAGGATCAAATGGAATGTTCTCCAATAAGAATCATTCATGAAAAGTGTACATGTGAAAGGAGGTCGTACTGATGGAGGTGGCATATGAGAATGTGGAAGAGCCGGTGTGACACTTTGATGTAGGGGCATGCCCCGATAAATAATCATAGCAAGTAGTAGTAGAAGTAGGGGAGGCATAGATGTAGTTGGTACTTAATCTATCATGTAAATGGCACCTTTAAGTGGTGGTAAATGATCCAGAGTATCCATGGGTTGTGGTTCATCAATAGTATAAGTTCTTGGAGTAGGAAGTGTAGTATTTGGATCATGGTCACAATATTTGTATGGATGACGGTGACAAAAATAGTATACTCGATACCCTCATGTAGGAATTTAAGATAGTGATGTACAATAGAGGGGAATACTTGCATGGCATGAAACCATGGCCTACCAAGAAAACAATTGTATGAAATATGGAAGTCGATGACAAAGAAAATTGTGTTAAGTGTTTTTGGTCCAACCGTAATAGGTAAAGTAATGTGACCTAAGCATGGACAAATAGAGCCATCATAAATATGAATAGAAAGACATAATGGGCTAACGTTGGTAACTAAAATACCAATATTTTCAAGGAATGACATGGGACAAAGATTAAGTTCAGATCCATTATCAATTAAAGTATGCTTGACACCCACATTATAAATGTGAATCATGATATGCAATGGTGGGTCATTGTCAAAAATAGTAAGATCAAATAAGGATTAGATGGGAAAGAAATATGTTGAGAGAAGGCATCTACAAATGTTTGATAGACGAATTTGGATGCATATTAGTAGGAATGCAAGTGGTAGCTAGGATATTTTGAATCTTTCTCTTAATTCAGGATTGATAAGCAAGAAGTCATTAATGGAGATACTCATGATGATAAGATGCTAGAAAGATGAGAAATGAAAGAATGAGGATCCTAGGAGTGCGATGATCAAGTTTGGGTTCACCAAAATGATTAAGCTAAAATGTAAGCCTAATATGAATGCAAGATTGTAGTAAATAAATGAATACTGAAGTAATGAAACACATATAAGAAATTAAGAAATAAATAATGAAACCCTAATGTTCAAATAAGGGTAAGATTCCTTAGCTAATTCCATCGAGTTATGAGAATACAAAAAGCTGGAAAATAGAGAAACGTGAACAATCGACCCTGCACAGAGCTTGTAAAATTACATATCTAGAGAATTTTTGGACTAGGGCCTTGAGAGGGACAAGGGTGCCCGTGGGTGCCCTAGGCCAATTTTTGGGTGCTTATGTCTCGCATAAATGCTTAGAAAACTAAATTCTCATGGTCGTAAATGCACATTCCTGCTCTCATTTTATCACTATGAATTCACACAATGATCATTGAGGTCATTGTAAACCTGAAATGAAGAATGAACCTACAAAACCCTCAAATAGACATCAAATCCTAAAAATAAAGATGCAAATGAGGGGTCGATTTTCCTCATTTACCATAATGATGGACTTATTACTTGAGTGTTGCACTACATCTTAGACCCAATGTAGTTTTGTGTGTGTGTGTAAAATTGTGCCTTAGGTTTCTCTTGTGCATGTCGCACTTAGAATAGTGAGCAAGTAGCTAGATGTATAATGTAATAAATGTGTGCATGAAATAGAATGAAATTCCTCCTATGAAGTGTGATGTAGAAAACCAACCCTTGTATCCCTTGTGATGGAGCTAGATGGATGTAATGGATCTCTTATATGCCTTGATGGATGCAACCTTAGGTGGTGATAGATAGTGCTTAGTGCTTGGTCCTTTATTATGATCACATAACTTTATATTTATATGATTCCTTTTCTTGAATTTCGTAATTAACCCCAAAAGACTACCACCAAAAGATAAGATGCTCAAACGGCTCAAAAGGGCCCAAAAAGTTTGAGTAAATTACAAGAGGATAGGGGGCACCTAGAGGGGACGAGGGCACTGCAGCTCCATGGCGGCCTAGCTAGGCGCTGATGTCCAAGATGAAAAATCCGAAGACTAAAAGGTAGAATGAACAAGTAAAGGTGTAAGACTCGAAAGTAATAATAGAAAGAAAAGATATGGGTTAATTAGTATTTTTTCTTATTAATCATATGAATATTAGTATGTAATCAAGACTATATAATTACCCAAAGTGCGTGATTGTGTGTCAACATAAGAAAGTTTAATCACTTGAATGATATCCTTGAAGCACAACCAATGGGTAATTCTTTATATAGTGAGGTTGTATTAAGAATAAAGTATGAAGTTGCGAGTCATTGATTTATATCTTACAAGATAAAATCAGCTATATGGAGATAGAGCATGATCAAGTCATCAAGGGTTTATAATCAAAGGTTGAAAGAGTATCTAAATACCTATAGGTCAAAGAAGAAGCTTGTTCTAAATATGAAGATAAATTGAAAACTATATGATATGATTTATAGAATGCATCCAACAGATTGAAAATGTATGACAGTTAGATAAAAGTCATGAGTCTCTTGATGAGATCTTAGAGAGTCAAAGGGATGTTAGTGATAAACTGCCTAGGTTTTAAAGGAAATAAGAAGGAGAATGATGAAGAAGCTAGTCCAAGCACTCAATCTGACATGAAGGAGACAAAGAAGATTGATTTAAGAAGGTCTAACCCTATTAGAAAACCTAATGCAATGAGGTATGGTGTTTCTTTCAGTGGATATTGCTATGTTTGTCATAATTTTGGACACGAGAGAAAGATGTTACAAGATAAGGTCTTCTAGGAATGATGAAAGTCTCTTCAAAGGTGAATTTTATTCATGTTGTGAGTATGGCCACAAAGCTAAGGATTGTGGTTGGAATCTAAGTATATTTGAGCCTAGAATTTGGAAAGATGTTGTGTGTTTCAAGTGTCACAAACAAGGACATATTGCTAGATTATGTCATCAAGGTGAATCTTTAAGAGTCAATAACAAGTTTTAATGAAAAAATGAAAGAGTATTCAAGAAGAAAATTCCCATGAGTGAGTCTAAGAATGTCATGTCAGATTCTAAGGTTAGGAAGGTGGTTGATCAAGCAAGAGAAGTCAAGAGATCTGATTCTCAGCTTTGATTTAAGGGTTAAAGAATCAAGGAATGATAAGAATGGTGATTCAAAGGTAGAAGTGCTCAACATAAAAGCTAATCCAATGAATTTTTTCAAAGAGGGTTCTAGTGCTATCAAGATGGAAGACAAAGTCATCAAGCCCAAATAAAATCAAGGAAGCATGTTTGCTTTAGTTGAAGAAGAAAGATCTGAGGAACATCATATGTGTCTATCTACCATTCACTCTTTTGTACATGAGAAGGATAGGAGTTTGTGATACTTCAAGAGTGATAAGGTATGTCATATGATAAACCATAAGTTTTTGATATTTTTTTATCATTAGTAGGTGTCCGAGTTTGTAAAATTAAAGAATGAGTTAGGTCATTTTAGGTGCATCCTTTATAAGGTAATGGTCTATGAGTTTCTTCATTCAAAGTGTTTGATGTGATTAAGCTCCATCCTTGATGTGAAATCCATGTATATGTGGTTATAGTCATGTCCTTGTTACTTTTAGGTGTTTGAGTTTTAGGTCATGTGGTCATCCATGATGTTTAAGGTGTATGTTACTTTCTGATCTTTCATAAGTCTTTTAGTTTGACAAATAAAGTTGTGTCTCAATCTGAGCTTTGTCTTATCCATCAAAATGTCTAAGTTAGTATTTCTAGTTCAAGAAGTACATTTGAGTCTAATTTGTGTTTCAAGAGTCAAGAGAGAGAAATTATGACAATGTCAAAGTCTGTATCATAAGTTATCTCAAGTGGTGTCAAGATTGATCAACAAGGATCGGTTGTACTTCAATGATATTCTTTATGTCTGAGTCTAAAAGCATGTCTAAGTTTGTATTAGAATCAAGAAGAGTTGTACCACAACATCAAGAGTATTTTACATCATTAAGAGTGCACAAATATTTTAAAGGATTTACATGTATATGATAATCAAGTATTTTAGAACTAGAGGAATATTTGGGATGACCGTGTAATTACATCCAAGTCAAGGTGTCTAAAAAATGAAAAGTTTTATTCCTTGAAAATACTGTATCTTAGTGGTGTCAAGAATTATCTTGATAAAAGTAATATTTTCCTAGGGGAGTTGAGTCTTTAAGTTTGTGAATTAAATGAATTGTAAGCATCTTGAGTCCGAGGTCTCTAGGAGTGTGTCAAATGGTTCTTTGTCATCAAAGAGAATTTTAAGATGTGATTTAACGTCTATGCTTTCTTCAAAAGTTGGAGCAAGGATGATGAATGTGTTTCCAAGAAGAATAGGGTAAGGTTAATATTGCAAATGGCGATCCTAAATACTATACTTAGTCTTGACAGAGCATTGGATGTCTATCTTAATATAGATATGAGAAGTCCCGATTCTGGGGTAGCTTGAAGATTTTTTTATTATAAAAGAATAAGGTTGGTCAAGATCTTGTTTAGGTGATCAAAAGTTGATACACAATACTGTCTTAGGCCTCAAGAGATGTACAAAGCTTATGAGCATGTTAAACAAGGACATTGCATATGTTTCAATGAAAATGGATCATAAAGATACTTCAAGATTATTCCCGCAAATGTGTTTCAAGGTGTGTTTAAAATTGGCTTAGAGATGATAGATGTTATGTACAGGGTTGTAAGAGTACTTTGAGGTTGAAGTAAAGCCAAGTGTCAAGTCAGGTCTTTATGATACACGAGAATACATGTCGTATGATCATAATTCATCGAGGATGTATGGAGATGGTAAGAGTTATGTCAAAACTATGAAGTGTAAGTTTATTTAGGATCATGGTTCAAGTTTGAAGTGTTCAAATATCTATGCAAGATACAAATTTAAAGGGCAGATGTCTTTGATTTTACAACTTGTAAGGAAGCATTGACAAATCAATACAAGATCTAAATGAAGTATAAGGGTTTACAATAGCATAGATGTCGATATAATCATTGAATTAGGGTCCTATGTTTATCAAGTTTCTGATTTTGTTGAAGATCCTATATCTATGCTTGAAGGAATGTGTGTTTGATTTGTTTAGTTTGGAAGGATTAAGGTATGTTGAATGATCCTACTTGTGTCTTGTGTGTCTATGCTCTAAGAAGATCCGAATGTGCATTAGGGATGTCTACATGGTTAGAATTACTCGGTGATGTCGTGATATTGCGTGATTCATCATATGTCAAGGATATCTAAGGTTTTTATTCTCTTTAGTGGAGTTGATATTATGAGAAGTGTTGAAATTTTGTTGATGATATAGTAAGTTTGCAAGAATGAATGATGGTGGCTAGATAATTGAGTTGGGATCCAATGTTGAACATCAAGAAAGACTTGAGAAATTATAGGTTACAACTCCGGGGAAGAATTAAGAATCTCATAACTTTTAAAGGAAGATGGTACTATTGTGTGTAATTCTTAAATATTTGGTAGGTTTGTAGTCGAACATGAGGTATAACAAGGTTATAGGGAGTTCTTGATCAACTTGTCCAAAACTATATACAATGAATCATGTCTAGTGAAGTGAAGGGTTTGAAACAAATCTCTACAGTTTGAAAAAAGCTGTGCAAAGAATGTATACAAGGTTAGAAGATCTGAAAAGGAACTTGAAGGTGAAATTGTCAAATGTGAAGGTGTGTTTAAACTGGTTCAAGGCATGAGAATATCAAATAAGATCAAGAAGTGTTTCTAAACTAGATGTGTTAATACCTCGAGAATCATGTAAAAAGGAATAAAAGGAAAATATAAGGTTTGTATTTGTTCAAACAGTTCTATGAAGAGAGGAAATATCATGATATAAGTTTAATGGATCCTTGAAGAAAGAAAATACCATTGATCATCAAGTCTGTGAAACCCCTTTGAGGCAAGGGGAACAGGTTGAAAACCTATGAAGGACTATGACCGGATAATGAAATAAATTTTGGTATGTTGAACTTGCACAAAAAGTTATTCTCATTCCAATGTCTACTTGTTTGAGATAGCATAATTGTTCATCTTTACACCACACTATAGGTAAGTTTTGAGCATTGAGATGATGAGTTACATGTTTAAGAAGGACATTCAAAGTAGGGGGAGAAAATCTCATTTCTCAAATATGTGAGTGAAAAGTAAAAATGCCTAGTAAGGAAATGTATAAGGATAGAATGAAAGAGTTAATGAATTAAAAGGTCACTTTATCACAAAAATAAGACTAAGAATACTAAGAAAGTGCTTTAGTATAGAGGCAATGAAGTTGAATCATCTACATGGCATGACATCAAGGTAAGAGCTAAAATTATTGTGTTTTCAGTTAGATAGAGATGATATGGTTCCAGGGGGAACTATAAGGAGCAAAATCATGATGTGTATGGAATTCTAGAACATGTATAAATTTTCTTAATTTGAATTGAAGAGGTTGTCTAGGACATCAATCCTAAAGTTAGTCATGTTGAGTTTGGAGACAAAACTTGAGCTTTGAGCATGAAACAAGTCTAGTAGGTGATGTTGAAATGTGTAAGAAGGTAAATATGAAGAGTATACATTCAAGGGGAGATATTTTGAGGCTCATTATAGTTCCATTAGATCATTTATTATTGTTGATGAAGTCAAAAGGATAGAGTTTAGTCTAAATGGGAGTCAAGTAAAGTAAGTTTGGCTTTGTGCATTATTTCCATCGTGTCATGTTTTGTATTTTAATTTTCCATGTCTAATAATCATTGTATCCTTTTTAATAAATTTTTAAGGAGGAGAGAAGCATTGGAAATAAGGACAAGAGTTCTAAAAGGTGTGTTTTGCTCTTATTGGTTGCCATCAATGTTTCTGAAGGTAGTTGCCATCAATGAAAAAGGGGGATATTGTTAGCCATTGCATGTTAGTGTTTTCATTAATGTAAAGTTTATTGATGTCAATTACATTGATGGAAAAATGTGTCACAATGTTGTGTGAGTCTCCATGAGGTTTCATTCAATGTCTAACATGAAGGTTGATTGGTAGAGTCAAATTTTGGTGAGGTTCAATGAGGTCCTAGAGCATGGTTTAGAATTCTGGTCATATTATGAATCCTCTTGAGTTGGTTTAAGGTTTTCATGAGGTAAAACATGGTATTAGATGTGTGTTTTAGGTGTCTAAGTGTTTGCATGGAGTCATCATGATTAGTTCATGAGTTAGTATGGTTGAGTCAGGCTAGTCTATGTCATTACTAGCCCTAGAACATGCAAAATGGTATAGACGTATGAGTTTTGGAGATGAGAAGTCCTAACCAATCATGGTAGAAGCATGAACAACATGTTTGGAGAGTTTTTATGCACTCCCATGAGCTTTAGGTTTAGGTACATGTTGAAGACCTTGTTTTAGGTGCTCATTTAGACCTAGTTTATGTGTTGCATGAGCTCATGGAGGAATTTAGAGGTGTGATACATATTATTTCAGGTGTGTTAAGAGAGGTTTCATGATGATATATGAGGTTCTTCTATGATGACCTATCTTAAACCATGCAAAACCCCAAGGGCTAGTCATGTAAATGGGATGGTATATAAGGATAAAGTCATATTTGAGATATGATGATGATTGGATATGGTTCACAGGGGTGTCCTAGAGGTGTGATAAATTTTTTAAGTCATTCTGAAGAAGATTTTGCAAGTTATGTTGTTTTATGTGAAACAAGGTCCAAGAAAGAGTGATTTCTAGCTCGAATTGCAAATTTTGCTGCTGACCATGAATTATGTGCTTTACATGGGGCCTTGTGGCTTTTAGGGATGATTTCAAATTGAGTTAATAAGGTTTCAAAAATAATGAGGTCATTTCATCATCACATTTTTATGAATGAATGTTAAGAAGGTAAACAACTTTTTGTGTTAGAAACCCTAGCTCAAAAGTTTTAGGAGAGATTATATTTTTTAGGTTCTCATAATGAAGTTATTTTTATATTATGATGATTTTTTGTTGTCGAGGAATAATAAATATTTTCATAAAGGTAAGATAGAGCATGTGATGATTTGTGTACCTAACTTTCAAAGAAGTTCAGTTTGGGACAAAGTTTTCCAAAGGAGGTATGAAATAAATTGACATTTTTTTGGGAGTTTTAATTTATGTACATGATGGTTTTAGATCATGGTTGAGGTCCTAGGGGAAAAGTGTTCCCTATTTATGAAGACTGGTCTTAAGATAATTTTGGGGTAGTTTTGGAGTAGTTTTAGAGATGGACTTGGTTAAAGGCCTTCCAATTGGAGTTGGAAGGAAATGTAAGATGTTATGGAAATAATATTTAGAGATATTTCCAATGGTATATGGTTTGTCTCATGATTATGAGATTTTATAGGTCATCCAACTTAGTTTTTGAAGAATAAGGTTGCTTGTTTCTCAAGACATAATTTCTCTAGATAGAAGATGGAGGTAGAAGAGGCATGAGATAGATTATTTTATTTTGCTATCAGTTGGATAGTGAAGAGAGATGATTTTTATTCCTAGATAAGGTATTTTTAGGTCTTAAAAGTGGCAACAATGATGCAAACCAGTTGAATTTCTAAAACTTCTTTCTTGCAACTCAATTTGGTGAAGAGGAAAGTTGGTGTGGTTTGCATGTATGGATGTTTCATGAGATATAGAAAGCATGGATGTGATATAAAGTTCAATGTATTTCCAATGAGTTGTTACATTCCATAGTTGAGGTGTTTTGGTATGGTCTTGAGGCCCATAGGTGAATATTGGTTCTTGGAAACAACTATTTTGAGAAGGATATGAGCCTTCTTGAGTGAGTTATGAATAATTTGATTAGTGAAAGATAATGTATGACCATGTATGATTTTTTTATGTTATATTTTACATGTGTGAGGAATTTGGGAGCTTAAATAATTATGGTGATGATGTTTGTGATATTTGGTGAACCAAGTGATGGGGTTTTGAGTAGTTTTGAGCTTGTTTGGTGTGTTTGAGCATGGAATACCTACATGGGTCCATTATGAATGTTTTCATGAGTGTGTTGTTATATTTTTGAGTTTTATTGGTCAATATAATTGATCTAGATTGACCTATGATGTGTTTGTAAGAAGAGAAACATATAAAAGTGATGTTTTAGTTCATTTTGTACTAGTTGGTTAAGAGGGAAAATGAGGCCTACTTGAGAGTGTGAAGGAGATTAAAAGGAATGATAGAGATTAGGATGTTGGAAAAATTATGAGGAATTTTAGATAGCATGTGTGTAAGTGTTTGAATCCAAATCAAGGCATGAAAATCCAAGTTTGAGTGAGTTGAAGGAATGAGGGTTTGAAGAAAGTGTATAAGCTGAATTAGTGATCTCCATCAGTTTTGGAAGCAAAAAAACTTAGATATATTCATCTTCATATGGTTGAGTGTGTTATTGATCATCTTAGGGGGTTGTATCCTCCTTGTGGAGTGGGTGCTTCACTAAATTAGGGATTGGTACTCCTTATAGGGTTGGTGTTCTTTGTTGGGTTGGTGCCTCATTAAATCAGGGGTTGGTGCTCCTTATGAAGTTTGTGCTTCACTAAATTTATTTTATTTGTGTAATATAAGTATAATTTCAGTGGGTTTTTTTCTCATGAGGGTTTCCTACTTGTATTTGGTGTCTTTTGTACACTCTTTTGTGTTGTGATATTGTGAATGGTTAATACACATCTAATATGCACATGTATGGTTATAAATGATGAATATATGGTTTGGTAAATGAATTAAAATTTATTTGTGAATGATTTACCCCCATATTAGTCCATTGTTCTTCCAACATGTTTTCAGAGGATAGGAAACATAGGAAACCAGGTTGAGATGTCGTTGGGACCTATAATAATTGTAGAACCATTTGAGAATGAATTTGTCATCCCAATTGCACCAATTACACGAAGGAAAGGTTTGTGTTCTATCATTACATCCATATATTACTTGAAAATGTGGGTAGAAATAACACATACAAAGGATTGCACTACAAGGACAACAATGAGATTTATATGGGAAAATATCATTAGATGGCATGGCTTCCGATTGAGCCTTACCGGTGATAGGGGACTCACTTTTGAATGAAACAATGAGAATATTGTTAGTATAATTCATGGTAGCTCATCATAAGACTAACCCCTATCATCCACAAGCCAATGAAACTAGAAAATATTTCAAGAAAATTCTAGGGCAAACATTGATAAATATTTGTGATGCGGGAGAAAGATTGGGATGAAAAGGTATTAGCTATATTATGGGCATATAAAACTACATACAAGAGGTTGAATAAGGCCACACCTTTTCAATTGGTATTTTGCATGGAGTAAATTTTACCTATAGAGTTCATGTTACCATCCCTACATATTACACATGCATGAGGACTTGTTGATGAGAAGGAAATGTATGAGCACAATGATAAGCTAATGTAGTTGGATGAGCGGCGACGATTGCAAGATGGAGTCGAGAAAATAGAGAAAGCTAGAAAGAAATCCCGACATGATAGGCTCATTAAAAATTCATCTTTTAAAAAAAAAAGTTTCCTCCCTTCATTTTTTTGAATTTAGTTTTCCCAGTGTTGGCTCGATACTGGACCCTTCAGTGCAGGTCGGGAGTATTTTCCTACTAACTCTAGAGGCCTATCTCCTTGTCCTCCCCTCGAGGCTTAGAAGAAAATTGTGGAGGGGTCCTCCTCTACGCCCCCCTCGGAGAAGCCGACGCCCATGTTTTCCGATGGGGCCCTCTCTCTTCACGTCCCTGTTCACATCACGAAGGCTCAAGCGACTCTAGAGATCTATCCCTTGTCGGAAAGCCGATGAGTCCCGATCCCCTCTCAAAGACATCAAAAAATGGTCCCGGCTGAAATGGAACCCTTGTGGTGCGTTGGAAATAGCTGCGATACCAAATGGTTTTTCCTCTTCTCCTTGAAAGATGAAAGAAGATTTTTCTCGAGCTCTTCCGGGGATTCGGGGTTCTTTGGCAAAAGAGGGTTCTATATCAAGAAATGGTCTCCTGGATTCAACCCGCTTAATAAAACAATAACACAGGCTCTAATTTGGGTTCGTCTTCTAGGCCTTCCTCTGGAGCTATGGCACCTTGCGGTTATTGAAGGTATTGCTCTATCTATGGGTTCTTTAATTGTAATAGACTAGGCCACTAAGGCCAAGACTAGATTCATCCATGCTCATTTCTGTGTTAACGCTGATGTAAGTTTCCCTCTCCCAAAATTGATTGATCTCTTATTAGATTTTGGAACCTGGTCTCAAAACATTGAATATGAATATATCTCACAAGCATGTTCACTATACAAAAGCATATGCCACAGAGCCTCTAGATGTCCCAAAAATCCTTAGACTAAACAAAAACCTTAGTTACCTCTCCCAAAAAGAAAGGAAAATATATCCCTAAGATCACTCCTAGAGAAACCTCGGCCATCCCCACATCTAATCCATTTTCCCTCCCGGAAGAAGGAGATATCACAACCAACTCCATATTAGCACCCCCTCTCGACCCCCTTCGCCCTTCTCCTTAGCCTCTATTCCCGGAGGTACCCTAGCATCCCCTTGCCTACCCCCTAGGGCGCCCCCTTTGGTGGTTGTGCTAGCTTCACCCTCATTGCCTTCCCCCGGTCCCCTCCCTCCAACATCCTCCTCTCTCTTCCCCTCTCCCCGAGATTGGGCACGAGCTTCCCTTACTAACCCCACTTTCAATGGTTCTCTTTTCCTTCCCCTCTCTCGATACCTTGATCTCCCCATCCACTCAATCCTCTCGATGACAACTTGAATCCTGTATGACCCGTAGTAGTAGTAGGAAACCCGATCTGGATCTCGAGAAAGTCCATGGACGTATCCCGAGTAATGTTAAGTTGCATCAAGAATCGGACTGAATGTGGCTCAAGGAACACATAGTACCATCCCCATGGTTGTGGGGAACAAAACCAAATCCAAGAAATGAATGTGATCTCTTGGAATATTAGAGGGCTGAACTCTCTGCAAAGTAGAGATTCCTCAAGGATATGAAATTTAACCACTCTCCTGATATTATTATGCTTCAGGAAACCAAACTCAAAAAGGATGAACGTCTCTTGAAAATTTGGTTAGCTGCTTCTTTTGCTTCTCGACTTCAATTGGTAATTCGGGAGGCTTATGCACTCTATGGGATACCAAATAATTCAAAGGTGACTACCTTCTGTAGCACCCCAATTTTCTATGCACTCTCTTCTAGGAAGTGGATTCTAATGTTGCTTGGATTGCTATCATGCCCCAAACTTGGAATTATAGTGTGAAAGACTCGGCATGACATCTCAAATTTCATAAAAATTGTGAAAATATCCCTATGCTCATTATGGGAGACTTCAAATGTACTCTATACCCCTATGAAAAACAAGGAGGAGCCCTAGCTAACCCCAACAACATGGAAGCTTTATTGACTTTATAAGGGAGAGACTCTTCTTGACATGGACCTTCATGGTACGTCCTTTACTTGGTCAAATCACAGAGTTGGTAGAAATCACATACAAAGTAGATTAGACAGAGCTTTAGGATCCTTGGAATGGATCTCACTTTACCCTGATTTCTTTCTCAGCTCCTTACCCCGTGCGGCTTTGGACCACAGCCCTTTAATCCTCTATGCCAACAATAAGATGAACATAAAAAATCCTCCCTTCAGATTTGAGCTTGCTTGGCTGGAAAATAATCAACTGGACCCTCTCATAAAGAGCTGGTGGGATATCAAAGTTTAGGGATCCGAAATGTTTAAATTCTCCAATGAAGCTTAAATAAATAAAACATGTAGCTTAAGATCTAAAAGAACACGGTGTTTGGCAACATCAAAAACCGTAAGCAAAAGATGACTCAAGAAATTGCTAACATTTCCGCTCTGATGGAGGTTGAAGGAAGAACGAAACAACTCCATAATCAAGAAAGACTTCTTCTCAGTGACTTTCACAATACCCTAAGAGAAGAAGAAACCTATTAGAAGCAGAGATATCTCGAGTGCTTTGGTTGGAGAAAGGAGACTGCAACACCAAGTTCTTCCACATTACTGCCTCTAAACAAAAAAGTAGGGACAAAATCAAGGAATTGCTTACTTCGGTAGGTAACACCTTAACCTCTGACACTAAGATTTCTAATGAATTAGTCTCCTTTTATTCTAATCTCCTTTAGTAAGAGAAACCTCCCAATGAGCAAGCTATGTCCAGGATGCTCCAACACATTCCCAAATTAATCTCGGAGGACATGAATGACAATTTACTCAAACTCTTCTCTATAGAGGAAATTCATTAAACATTTTTTACAATGAAAGGTGAAAAAGCCCACAGCCCCAATGGCTTTCGTCTTTGCCTTTTCCAAATCTTCTAGGAAATCATCAAGCAAGACCTTTACAAGGTGGTTAAGGAATACTAGTCCAAAGAACACCCTCTTGAAAGAGTGGAACACCACCTTCATAGCTCTTGCCCCCAAATCCCTTGGATCCAAATTTGTTTCCAACTTCAGGCCAATTAGCCTTTGTAATACCTCCTACAAAATCATCACCAAAATGTTAGCACTCATCTTAAACCCACAAGAATGACCTCATCATGGAAAATAAAAATGGTTTCATTCGTGGGTGGCTTATTCAAGGGGGTATCATTACCGTTCATGAAGCCATCCACTCGACCATCACTTGAAGTCTGCAGGGATGATCCTCAAATTAGACATGCAAAAAGCATTCGACAGAGTTAGCTGGACTTTTTTGATCCGAGTGCTAAAAAGCTACGGGTTTGACAACATATGGTGTAACTGGATTTCATCTTGTATTACGACCCCTTGCTTCTTGTTTCTCATCAATGGCATCCCAATAGGATTTTTCAAAAATAGCAGAGGCATACATCAAGGGGACCCTCTGTCTCCGTTCCTCTTCCTGTTAATGGCAAACTCCCTCAATAGAGCTCTTGAGGAGGCCAAAAGTCACTCGGTCATTTCTGGCATCAAAATCACTTCCATCTCCCCTACCGCCACTCACAGCCAATTTGTGGATGACACTCTACTTTTGAGTGTTGCTTCGGTGATTGAAGCTCGTGCCCTGAAAGAAATTTTAGAAGACTATCAACATGCCTCTCAACAATTGATCAACTTCAACAAAAGTAGTATCTCCTTCCTAAACACCATGGCTCAAACTCAAAGAAGGATTGCTAACATATTTGGTTGTAAAATTGTGGAATTTCCCTCCACCTATCTTGGCATTCCCCTATTCAAAGGAAAACAAACCAAGAATTTGTGGAATCCTATCATTGAGAGATACCAAAAAAATTGGCTGCTTGGAAAGGTGCAATTCTTAGTCAGGCTGGAAAACTTCAACTGGTCAAAGCTACTCTGTAGATTCTACCTATCTACTTCATGTCTCTTCTCAAAATTCCTTCCTTAGTGATTTCTGTTGTGGAGGGAATCCAAAATAAATTTCTCTGGTCAGGGGTGGAGGCCAAAAAATGGATTCACCTGGTCTCTTGGAATGAAGTTTGTAAGCCGACCATTCTGGGTGGGCTTGGTATAAGATAGATTGCTGATATGAATATTTCCCTACTGGAAAAAATTAGTTGGGAAGTTGCTCAAGGTAATTCACACTGGGCTCAGCTACTGAGATCTAAATACTTGATGCAAAATGAATACTTCCTTCTCTCATCCCCCCCGCAGCTTGGCTATCTGGAACTCGGTTACTAGCTCTCTTCCTCTTCTCCATATTGGGACCAAGTGGAGGTTGGGAAATGGCAGATCTATTGACTTCTAGTCGACTGGTGGATTGGAGACAAACCTCTGAGTACTAAACCTATTTGGGAACCTATCAAAAGGAACCTCATCAATAGGTATGGCAGGAAAGTTTCTAGCTACTAGAGAATTCAGAATTCAATCCCCTCTTGGCATATTCCAGTTTGGATGGGCATCAGTGAACTTTAGAGTCAGCTTTTGATTTAGTTGAGATCTTCCCTTTCCTCCCTCTATATTCCATTCTCCTCCCCCACTGATGAACGTATCTGGCCCCTCTCCCCCTCTGGTGCCTTCACTGTTAAAGTTGCCTATTACACTAAGCCCCAGACCATTGCTGGCCCTCCCCTCTTTAAAATTTGGCCCAAAGAATCTATTCCCAAAATTGGCTTCTTTTCCTAGCTCTCCTTCAAGAATTCTTTCCTCTCGGGTGAGAACTTAAAGAGGAGAGGCTTCTCACTTCCCACTTGCTGTGTTCTTTGTTGGAAAGCCTTGGAATCCTCTCATCTCCTTCTTCACTACCCTTTTTCCCAATCGATCAAGAGGGATTTTTCGTGTTTTAGAGTTGTCTAGACCTTCCCAAGATCTATCCATGACACCCTCATATAATGGTATTCCCCCTTCACTCACCCACCCTTTCCCGGCTTGAAACTCATCCTCCCTCACAGTCTTTGGGGTATCTAGAAAGAGAGGAATAGGATAATCTTAAAGGATCAATCTTGGGATCTCGAGAGTGTGGCTAACCATATAGCTATTCTCTTCCAAGATAATCTCAATAGCTGCTTATGGAATAAATATCAGCAAAAATTTAGCTATGCAATCATAAGGATTGGTGTCAGCAGATGATGATCCTTCCCACAGCCTAAACCCTCTTCCCAGGCTCGTTCGGATGTTAGGTGGCTCCCTCCTCCAATGGGTTGGTTGAAACTTAATACGGATGGTGATTCTAAGGGTAACCCTGGGTGTCGGGGGAGGATCCTCTGAAATTCAGATGGTTCCCCTAAAGCTGCTATTGCAGCCAATTTTAACCTGGGTACCAATCACCGTGTTGAAGCCTTAGCTATCTTAAAAGGGCTGGAGATGAGTCTTAAACTTGGAAATGATCCCCTAATTGTGGAAAGTGACTCTCTCAATATTATAACTCTCCTCAACTCGGATGACCCAGGTCAATGGACTATTAAAAACATTATTGC
The DNA here is from genome assembly GCA_018340775.1 of Taxus wallichiana var. yunnanensis. Lineage (NCBI taxonomy): Eukaryota > Viridiplantae > Streptophyta > Pinopsida > Cupressales > Taxaceae > Taxus > Taxus wallichiana. Next base: position 680,128,324 of record CM031240.1, on the reverse strand, counting down.
TGACATCTGGCTCCTCCAAAGAAACTTTCAGCAGCTCAAGTTCCAACACACTCTTAGGGAAGGAAACAAGGCAGCAGATTGTTTGGCTAACATTGGTGTCCTCCTTGATTCTCAGCAAATATGGTTAGAGAATTTCCCTGCCAATCTCCTTTAAATTACCCAAAATGATTGCTCACTGTCTAGCTAACGTATGGAGTTGGGAGTCTAATTCTTATGTTAGCAAACCCAGAAAAAGGCACTCCATTCTCGCTTTTGGTGGTGGTAATGATTTCCACATTAATGTGAAGTATTTATCTACGGGGCAGAGCACGTGGGATGAGTATCACTACACTCGTGCGGATCCTAGTCTAGGATTCACCATTTCACATCATAATTAATCCCGTCTCACAAGGACGGATAATGTGGAAGGATCCCATAGATATGGCAAACTTATTAAAGCCGAGTCACAGATTGTCACCTCGACTCACATCCACGATTATCTGAAAATGGGAGGGCGATCAAGCGCATTAAACCTACTTCGTGCACCCTTAGTTGCGGGAGGACCAAGATGTTTGGAGCATCCTTAGAGACAATGGCATAACAACATTCCTTGAAAGGATGTCCTGGATACTTGGCGTTGGTTTCATATGATTCCTAGCCGATTGGTCACATGGCGAGTCCAGATTGGCCACACCTGCTTCACCATCTCCACAAATGCCATCGCCTCATCACTGGTCTTCCTACTTTGGGGAAGTATAATTCAAGAAACATCTATAGGTGGAGCTTCAAGACTTCATTACAAAAGGGGATAAGCTAACAAAGTATCTCTCGAGTTATATCCGGAATCCCTCCTTCCTCCCTGGGACAGAGTCGCTAAGGTGATCATGAGGTACTTCACCATCAATGGATGCTACAGGTTAGTTTATGGTCCCCATTTCTTCATCCTCTCGCACTTACACTAGGGGAATAAAATTAACCTGGCTTCTTTCCTTTTCCAATCACTGGAACACTCCATCAACTTTGGCTCGGGAGGGTGAAGGGCCCATTCTGCATCAGGGCCTTCTCTACCTTCTCGTTCAAATTTCACGCTTGCCTCCTCGCTTGAATCGAACCTTTTTCCCCAAACATAATCAGCCCCACCGTACACCCACCTCCTCCCCCATTCCTTCCCCTAATTCCCATCCCTTCTCCAGCCATTGCCACCACTACCAAGTTTCCTCCTCGACTCGACTCCGATGTTGAAATCCTGGGGCCCTCCATCGCAGGTTTTTTTACCCCCGCCTTTCTGTTTGGCCGCCCTCCCCAAGCTTGACTAGTATCGCTGAACCCGTGGATTTGGTGGTGCTTGCTACTTCTTCTCCTACCTCCGGATCAGAGCTCCTCCTCTTAGATGCCCTACTTGGGCTTGCTCGACGTATCCCCGATTCCCTAGAATCGACTCCGGCTGGTTGGTCGGAGGTGGAGCTCAAGGAGGAGGGTCTTAACTTCCAGCTAGATGCCAATAATATTATCATGGAGGATCGTGATGCAAACCATTAGGATGTGTAGATGGATGCTATCCCAAATTGGAAAAACCCTACCTCGAGCAACATTGAGAAGGCCAACACTTTGGTTCTACTGCCGACACCAAAACCAGCCGAAAGACCGCCATGTTGAGTTGGTGACTTCCATCTTGGCCAAATCCGCAACACTCTTTTTCGGTTCTCAAAGCTCGAGAGATCTTCACCGAAAATACCAAGGAATCCATTACCAAAGATTGCAATGAGCTATTAATGCTTTGTGAGACCAACTTGCTTTGATGAGTCGAGGTCTATCCATGCCAAGAATTCTATGATTGAGATTAAGATGTTTTTCTTTCTCGCTTGTGATTTTCTCTTTGCTCGTTTTTTTGGAAATTTTCACGGTTTTTTTCTCTATGTAAGCTTCATAGTATAATCTAGCTGTTGGGCTCCTTGTATAGGTTTTGGGACCTTTTAAAACCCTCATTTTATCCTATTTCCAAAAAAAAAAAAACATCTTTCACAATCGAGAAGATGGTGTTATTGTGACTCCATGTTTGTGCACCATCCTAGAAATCGCGTAGTGCATTGGTTGGGACCATTTCTAGTAACCAAGATAGTGGAATTAGGCGTATGTTAGTTACAAGTGTTGGATGATACTATGTTTCCTAGTTAATTTAAGGGGATTATGCTTTGAAGCCATACTATAAATATGCTTATTATGTTTTTGTAATAAGGCAATATCGCCACTTACATTATATTTCCCCTTTATGTTTTGCTTTACTTTGTTTTGTTATAATAAGCATGCTCATGTGCAGGAGCTGATTACTCTTTTTAGACAAATGTGAAGAGGACCACCCATGCTTTTAATGTGGGGTGAATAAGTAACATTGTACAATGGGTAAAATAGGAACTTGGTTCTTATAGAAAAGATAGTAAATGCACACAATAGAATGACATAAAGGTGTGTAGAAGAATATTAAGGTTTGTGTTGGAAGGAGGAACATGTGCATGTGAGAAATTTGATAGCATTCAAAGTAAATTTTTGTTTGATTGGATAATACGATGTGAAGGTGCTTAAAAATGGTGTTGCATGAAGTTAGTGGAAGTGCTCACATGAAAGCTCATGAATGGAGAGCCATGTAGTGTAACACCATGGAGGAAGAGAAAAGGTGAACTACTTGGCAAGTGACGTAGAGGAAAAATGTGTGTGGCATAGGAAGGTGCATTTGAGATTGTCTTGATGCAGAGGCTAATGACATGTAAAGACCTTTCACAATGTGAGTAAAATCATTGAAAACAATAATCAAAATCCATACAATTTTTCACTTTTTCTCTATTGCTAAAACTTTCTTGGAAACACTTTACACTTGTCCTATTTCATATATCAACATCATTCATATGCTTGAAAAGTTTTCAGTACTTCATCTCCACTCAAACTTACTCTAGGCTTTCATTCTTGCTACTAGCCCTCCTAAAATCCATATATGAGCATAAAATCCACACATCTCTTTTCCATGACTCACTAGTAAACTTTTAGAGTACCCATTTAGTCCAATATCAAGTCTAAAAACTTTTATCAAGTAAATCCTTGCCAATTTTCCTATATACCTCTTTTACCGTTTTTGGTCAAGTTGCCAAATTAGCCCTTCAGAGCATAAAGCTCTATGTATGGGTAAATTTACACACAACCAGTAAAAGTGTCTTATATTTCTATATACCCCTTATATTTCTTGAGCTTTCTACCATTTTTTTACTCCAACTCCCTATTCTTTTCACCCAACTCCAAATTTTCTCCTTTAGGCTTGCTCACTAGGCTTAAGCTAGGTTTTGAGTCAAATTTTAGGTTTTTGATCTTTATAAACTCAGTCAACCTCATGAACACTCTCCACCACTTCATACCATCATGTTTACACCATTTTTAAGGCTTATTTGTTCTTAAACATCATTCTTGACAACTTTCTAACTTTGGTCTTCACTAGGCTTCTTAATAGTATGATCTTTGTGATTTCATCACAACTTTGGATATTCTTACAATAGAGACAAATGGATAAAAACATTTACACATAATTATAATCCTTATACAGTACAAATTTCATATCATTTGGAGTTGGGAATATAAATTTATTATGGTTGTCCCAAACTGGCACACACAAGTTCTCTTAGCTTCAACCATCTCTTCCGAGTTGTTTAACTTCTTCACTTCAATTCCTTATATAATTCTAAAACCATCATTACAAAGATTAATTAATTTCCTTAACTAATCACACCAATCCATTAATCCTCCCATGTTTATTTCTTTCTCTATTTGTTTACTTGTTCCTTAGTACTTCTCATTTAGACTCTCTTTGCTCACTATCACTCTTTACACTTCCCATCTTCTTTATAATTGTGATAGGTCAATCTTGTATTTTCCTTGAATATAATTCCTTTTATACTCTCCAAAATTACCAATACATTACACTCCACCAATACCTCTTACATACTCCTTACAACTTCCTTTCAAAGCCATTGTCAATCTTCTTACAACTTGACTATCCCAAATTGCTCTACAAGACTAGTACATGCTTGTTTTTCCACTTGAGTTCTCCTCTTCTTGTAATTTTTAGATCTCTTATAAATTTATTTCCACCTTCCTCAAATTATTATTCACATACAACAACCAATTCAAAGGTTATTCTTAATAATTTAACAAAACTTTTTTTGGTTTTACTTCTAACCCTCATAACAGGTGATACACATAAATATGAATATATTAGTAAGAAATTGGCACACTTTCCTTACTCAAATCTAACTTAAATTTCTCCTATAGTCTGCCCCATGCTTATGCACATATGTAAAAATTTTAAATCCTTTTCATCAGTTAAATTTTAAGATTTGTTCAATTTTCTACTCCACTAAAACCCTAGAAAGGGTATAGCTTGAGAATACTCATTTTATGATGAATTTTCTCTACACAATTTCCAAGGTTTTTAAATATTACCTCATCTCCCTCGTAACTATTCCATCCTTTACAAGCCATATAAACCATACCCAACTTACCATTATATCCAAAATCATCTAGTTATTTATTGTCATAGTCTATACTCGTGAGCACATGATACTCTTAATTGTCTTCTTAAAGCATGTTCTTTCTCAAGATATTAACCATTAAGATTGTGAAAAGACATTATTAACTCTTCCTTCATGCTTGACAGAGATTATAACACATCAATCCTTTAAGTTAACATGCAAATAATGTACTATAGAAAATTGCACTTAGAATCAAGTTTTTCCTTAAATCATGGATCTCTATAATCCAAACCCTACACAATCTTCATTCTCAATTATTATTCTTTTCAAGTGGTTTTCATGATCATGCAAGGAGACATTTAATGTAAATAAAGAGATCTTGCTAGTACTTTATCCACAAAGAAATTTGTTTTCACTATTTTCACTCATTTCTTGACTATACTTCATGGCTATCCAATGTTCACAAAACTTCATATACCTGTACATGCACTCTTCTTACTACACACTCATCCCTTAATGGTCAATCAATCAATTATATCAACTAGTCCTAATATTATCCATCATAGGAAAAAAATAATCCATTCATGCATATAATCAAAAATAAATATTAAAATTTCTTAACACCGATATGAGGAATCTTGTTTTTATCGATCTCTTCCATGTAATTACTGATTCCCTAAGCCTAATAGTTCCTCCTCCAACTAGCTTCTCTCTTACAAATCTCCCTTACGAGTGCTAACTAACTCCTCATTTAAAAATCATTCTCTTTTTATAATGAAGAAGGTAGTTAGGGATCTTGACCATGGTAACTAAGTTGACTATAACTTAGACCGAGGTTTGATGACTTCAATTAATCCCTCATGAGACTTATTTGTCCTTCTTACAATTATATCTTTTACATGTTTACAATAAACCTTCTTCATGAAGACCTTAAAAATTAAAATTTAAAAGGATCCATTTGGAGGGAATTTAATTATTAGTAAGTCATAACTCATGGAGGCTAAAAATAACTCTAAACACTAATAAACATTAAAAACCAAAAATTAAAATCAAAACCAAATTGCTACACAAGATTATTCTCCTTCATCACGCTCTATAAACATTAAAACCAAAAAAAATTAAAATCAGTCAAAATTACCAAATTGCTATTCATACCCGCATCTCATTTCCCGCATCAACCTAACCTCATTACCTAAACCTTACACAAGTATTTATTAATTGCCTTGTAATTGATAAATCTACACCACCTTACCTACCACCTCACTTTGCCACTTCATCATGACCAGCCCTAACCCTAAAACTAACCTAATTAGGACCCATGACTTGGTCTAGACTCACATCCATAACTAATGCCTCCTTACTCGCACCCAAAGCGACCTTCTAGCCACTTGACCAAGCCCGCAACTCGATCTCTCGGGAGAAAGTAGGGAAGGTGGGCTATTTTACTAAAAATAGCCTACTTTTTCCTAACCGATGCCGGTTCCTACTGACCGCCGCTTACACGCAACCGCCATCGGCCTCGTAAATGGGCTTCCCAAACCAAAACAACGGATCGGAATTTCATTTTGAGATCACCAAGGATTTTTAACCAAAGGAGAGTCCAAAGCGATCAAGCAGAGTCCGTAACTTCACTCACCAAGCAGAGACGAGTAAAGAAACCAAGAGTTGGCAAAAGAAAGGAGATCAACTTGCACCTTCATCAAAAAAACCAAGTAAGTTATATCTTCGCATGTCCTCCATTATAACATTTCTTGTGCTTTTGGAATTGTAATCTTCCCAAATCCGCTCTCGAACCCATTATCTAACGTACTATTGCCTCTAACCATCATTCCTTAGCTTCTAACCATCCCATTTCTCAATACTATCCAAAACCAGCCATTACAAACACCACAACCAGCCCGTAAGATCCTGAACCAACCGGTATCGGTTATCAAGACCGCCATCGGTTATAGATAACCGGACGGTTCCTTTGATCAAAACCAAGAAAAACAAATTTTTCCCTACCTAGTTCCACGAAACAATTTAATTAGTACTCTACAAAGATTTTGTGTTAATTCATATTAGCAGGGGGAACTCGACCACCTTCGAAAGGAAGTTTCATACTTCCCCGGCCCAAGGCGCTTCCTCATTTATTATCTAATCAAAATCTTGTGGTCTTGTGTTCTTATTTGCAGTAGTCCTTCCAAGACAAAAAGGAGTTCTTCGCAAATCACCCGATCTTTCTCTACGGTACGCGCACATCATCTCGACATTCTACAGTATTCCTCCTAACCCTAACCTTATCTCTGCTTCTATAAGGAACGAAGCATTTCCGAGTGAAACATTTTGGCACGACCCGTATGGGACCCATTTTGGGTTTTTCTTTATTTCATACTTGCTGTTATTATAGGGAGCATACTTGCTGTTTTCTTCTTCTAGAGATATTCACAGGGTATTTTATTATTCTGGTAAAAGAACTTGCTTTGTTTTTGCATCTTGCATTAGTAAAAGTCATCTCTTTTGCTTCATCGAATATCACTTTCGATTTGGGTTTTAAAACACATGCATTACATTCCTGCCTGTTGTTTTTCAATTCTAGTGAACATAGATTAAGTAACAGGTCGTACACGTGGGGGTGATATCCACGGTATTGACAGGAAATTAACCTTAGTTTCACTGCACAACACATACTGAATCACTTCACAATTAACACAACATCTCAAACATCCCCCCTTTTCCGCGGTATTCCTCCGCCCGATTGAGGTAACCTTATAAGCCAAAACAAACTTGATATTTCCCCTAAGTCTTGTTGTTTAGGATTCTCGACATCATTCTACGCCTAAAGGCATAAGCCCACAATAATTAAAATTAACCCTAAGGTTAATCTCTCGCATTTGCGTGTGCCTCTCGCTTGTTTTCAAATCCTCGCTTTCTCGTCATACTTTGTCTTCTCGTGATCAATAAGTTGCTAAACTACTCAACGTTGCTAAAAATCAAATTAGCAACCCCTTTGTATTTTCTTATTCTAGATTTTTGACACCGGCATCGGTTAAGGGACCGACGTCGTTTTCCCTGTGACCGACACCGGTTACCAAACCGATATCGGTTACTGTCTCTCTCAGCCCCTGACAAACCAGCAACTTGCTAAATTCACCATTCTGAGGTTGTTTTTGTCCTTGATAGATTGAAACTTTCCTGTGTTCTCGGTCTATGGTTGTCATCACTGGAAGCAAGCCGCCGCCATGGTTTCACACGCTTGCTCTGCTTTTCTTTGCCCGAATCACCCCCTTCACATTCTATAGAAACCCTACTGACACCAAAGTGAGATCCCCAAATTCCCGTGGGAGACAAGGACTTTGCCAAATTTCTAGATGCTAATCCCAAATACTGCATAATACTATTTGTCTCATACCCCGACCGTGCGCGCCGATGGTCACCTCCTTATGGGCATGCCTATTAGTATAGCTGCTCATTTAGCTCCTACTCCTCCCGATAACAATACCTTACTTCCCGCATCACTAGCCCTGCCTCCCAATCCGACAATGCAGAGGTTCATACGACCCCCGATTAGCTTTCCTTTTGTTAATCTTGACCCCACGTATCGCCACCACCAACCGCCTTTATCTCGCCTCTTTTCGTACCACTCCATTCATGACTTACTCTCGCCACCTATTCAAACGAGCTTTCTTCTCAAGCTCCGCCTACCTTTTCATTCCCATACACGTATCCAAAGAACCTCAACACCTTATATGGGACATCCCTATTCTCGTGGCACCATCACCTCATCCAACCACAGATTTCATCAAGCAAATGATGGACAAAATGCAAAACCCGAGGCTTCCGCTTTCAGAAGTCGTAGCGCCTTGACATACGAGCAAGTTTGTCGGGAGCCCATTCACCCTTCTCGTCTCCTTTCATTCATATCCTCCTCAATGGGAGTTGCCAAAGTTTACTCGCTTTAACAAGAAAGAGGATCCTCAACAACACTTGCGATCATTTAGACATGCTTGTTATTTGATTGCCCATGATGATGCCTCACTCCGCACCTTTCCCATGTCCTTATCGTGGCCTCGCTTGAGTGGTACAAAGCTTTAACCCAAAGACTCAATCTTCTTTTTTTAACCAACTAGCCCAATCTTTCTTGATCATTTCTCCATTAACATTGCCAAGAAAGTATCTATCACCGACTTATGCCATCCGACACCAAGACGAATCTATCGCAGATTTCGCTGACGATGGCGGGGCCTTATCAACCAACTTACGTATGCCTTGCCTCAAACCGAACTTATCGAACTCTTTACGCGGCCTCGCGCTAAGCACATCTCCCCTACCCTCCAAATTCAAACTTTCCGTACATTCGACGAGGCCTTTACTATGGCTCAAAATTAGAAATTCGGCCTTAGAGGAAGAGAAATTGTGGTCACAAGAACAAGAACTCCACTTTCCGAACTCCCGATTCTACCAATAAACCAAATACCACCACTCCTCACGCGTCAACCTCTTCTAAATCAAAAGGAGCTGTCCACGCGGTGATGGTCAAATCCCAACCACCGTCCAATACTCCACCAAAACCACCTATAAATACAAAGCCGAGCCCACCAATTACACTCCTGGGAGAAACTTATGGCATCATCCTAGAGAAATTGCTCAAAGTCAGGCTATCACCTTGCCCTCGTAAACCTCACTGGGTTTGACTCCACCCGCGCAATACCTTCCCCGGTACAAAGAAAATGACTTTTGTAACTTTCACCGCGTAAAGGACATAGTCATGAAAACTCGCAAGATGTTGAAAAACATAGTGCAGAAATGGCTGATGCAGGGATATAACACTCGATAATCCTAACGCCCGCTAACCGAAATCTGAAAATTTTCAACAAGCCATTCCCGAATCACTCGTCCCACAGCAGAACGTAAACCAAGATATCTTAGCTGAGGAGAGTGTTCATGAGATCCATGCAGTATTCGATACCCAGCCAAAAGCCTCTATCGAGAAAATTTTGAATCAAGCCTCTTCACTAACACAGGAGCCCGAACCTCCTTTACCACCATCAAGCCAAAGCGAAATCATTCCTTTACCCATAGAAGAGTTAGCTGCCTGTGCTTCCTTCCCATTAATGAGTCTTCTTACACCACATCCCTACAAAACTGTGAGCGGATGTTGTCTAATCTATCCATTTCCCAGACGTCTCCTTCTACCACTCTTGCCGCACAAGAGGAAGGTACACCACTCCTTTTGACATCCTTAGATGAGAAATCTCTCGCACCGACATCGTTAAATTCTTTAGCCATGACAGACCCCCTCCAAACTGCCCTTCTGCCTATTAGTCCCTCATCACCTAAATCTTTTCAACAACCCGTCGACCTCTTAGCATCTACTGATACAGTGCCTCATCCGCCTCCTGTGTCACACCCGCAATGGATTGGAATTACAACTCACTTTTCCTCTGTACCAAAATTACAAATTACACTGAGACTGCATTCCACGTAAGATGACAGTTCCCTATGGGAACGCTTTGAGTACTCCTGCTTTCTACTCAAATGCAAATGACTCGATCCCGATGTCTCCACCATCTACCCGGTGCTTACGTGCTTAAAATGCCCCCTGTTCGCCTTCACCCCCTCACCTCTACCAAATTCCCGTCCACTTCTATCAACTTAACCGATCTTCCCCTACGCTGGGACCTCACCAATGCCCAGGCCTAACACACCCGCCTAAGCGACTCGATTTATCCCAAAATAAACCCGCCCGCCACCTAGGAGACAAACGCAATCCGGCCTCTATCAAAACCCTCATCTTCACACCCACCTTCCATATCGGGACCTCATCCTCCACCTTACATCAATATATCATACCTCCTTTGTTTTCTCGCAAAACAACCTACGCCTTTACACCTATACAGAGATCAAAGGGTATCACAACATCGTACCCCGTGTATCCGGTCCACCTATCAACCCTAAACCCATCCCATCATCAAAGGATTTATTTTCTGTCACTCCCCTTTCTCCGTGGTTGTTTCCCGCTACCATGCCATCTGTAGCCTCATCATCTAACCAGCTGAACGTAACTTCTGTAACCAAGAAACCACGTTTAGTGAAAAACATGTGTCAGCACCCCTCGACTAAACCACCACCCATACGAACTAAACACGCCCAAACATTACCACAACCCACACAATCAATACCCTCATCTTCTTCTCGATTTTGACCCACTCAAAGGATCCTACGCCAAAATCCTTGCTATGTTGGTGGAGAATGCGACCATCTCTACTACCCCACTTCGACCTTATGACCCGCCTAAGCCCCGACTGTGGATTATGATGAGTCTAAAATCTGCGCCTATCACCGCACACCGACATGATGTAGAAGGATGCAAAGCTCTAAAACCATCCTTCGCCACCACCTCTTCCGGATCGAAAGATTAAGAAAACAACTTACGCAGGAGAGACCTCTAGCGCAATTCCCTCTACTATACCATCTCGTCCCCGCCTCACCAAGATCGATCATTATTACAACCCCACCTTCAAGACCATGAATTATCCCAACCATCTTCTTCATCTCAGTGTCTACGAGATTAATATGATTAGTGTCGCTACTCGAGGACAGAAAAAAATGGGAAGGCGAAAGAAAACACACCGCGGCATCTCTTTCTCCTTCAACCATCCCGACACACCACCACCTAAAGTGGTTATTCGCGACCCGCCTATCCCGCCTCTAATGGAGTTGCCCACCGAACCATGATCAAACAGCCTTCATCAATCGCCCGTAAAATGACACTATATGATCTCATTCGACTTCAATCTCATCGACAAGCTCTCGTTGAGATCCTTCAAGGGATAGAGGTTTTTCCCAATGAAACCCTGCCCGTGGCCTCCATTCTAACACCCAATCACGTTGCCTCTCTCACCAAACAATCCATCTCCCCCACCACTTCTCTCAAAACAACAAGCCGCCATGCGTTAGTTTCTCGGAAGATGAAATTATCGACTTTGGTACAGAAGACCCTGACCCTGCCCTTTTCATTTCCGCTTACGTCCGAGACATTCGAGTACGTCGGGTTATGATTGACGGGGGCGCTAGCCTAAACATCATCTCTTCAAAAGCCTTCCAACAAATGAACATCCTTCTAGTTGCATGTGTGCAACCCCATCATGTTGCGGTCATTCAATGATGCTATTACTTCTACCTTAGGCACCGTGATCTCAACATTCGCGTAGGCCCACGACTTTGCCCGAACTCTTCTATGTCTCAAGGAGAGTTCCAATATAATATATTGCTAGGTCGCCTCGATCCGGCCATGGGATGCGTCCCTCAACATTACATCGATGTATAAAATTTGAGTACGAGGGAAGTCCTACACCGTAAAAGCTGATCCTCCCCTTCAAAACTTGCAATATGTTATACCGCCCAAACGATGTGCTTATACCAATTAAGACACCCATACATTCAACCCAACCATCCTCTTCCAATATACCTCAACCGTCCACCTCAATCGCACTCTACAATCGATTTAAACCACCGCCGCACAAACCACTTCTCTTCCCGCAGCCTAACATCCCAACCTCCGACCCCTTAGTAGACGTTTTTCATCGCCTTACGCTGGGGAGTATCGCTATATAACGTTAGTTCTTTCCCTACCCCGCAGCAGAGTACGGACAATTACATGCACACCCCACCTACGACCGCCGCGTGGGGGGAGATAATCTCTTACGACCACCCCATTGTCGCACTAACCTAACATACGGGGTGTTGACGCATCCTCCATTACCCCCGAACCTCCTCTTGGTGTGGTTCCTTCCAATCCGATTTTCAATACTTGACAAATCGCCGCTTTGCTTTTGCCCTCACCTTCTTGACTCGCTGTGCGTGGAAAGGCTTTGGTTTTGGCCTTTACGAACAAGGCCGACATACTCTCATCCCCATCACCACACGCAAACATAATGATCGCAGTGGTCTTGGTTTTTCCGAAACACCTACGCAAGAGACACCTCCTGTCAGCTGTATCCTGGAAGAAGAGGATGTCGCCCCTACCAAACCATCATCACCCACTTTGCCATCATCTCCCACAGAATCGATGGACCCTGAATCTATCCCTCCTAACTTTTTTTTTTCATAAATGCTATCTTCATAGGTCCTCTCACTTATCAACGCGATAATGAGGACCCATCTTCTCTTCCCTTCGTATCCGCATGATCAAGAGGATTCACCTTTGATTAATGTTGTTGAATGCCAGGATGACGACTCCATCCTCACTTACCTAGGCGCGGATGATTCTTATATTCAACGTGCCTTACCATCTGAAACTCAAACCATGCTGAACGAATCTACTATAGAAATCAACATCCACACGGAGGAAGATCCTCACATAGTGAAGATCGGACAATCACTTGACACATCAGAACGAGCCGCCTTTACTACCTTTTCTCCGTGCTCGCAACCAAGCTTTCGCATGGTCTTACGCCGACATGCCAGAATTGATCCTACCATCGCTGGCCCATAACATCACTCTAAACCCCGATTCCAAACCAAACCAAGGTAAATTGAGAAAATGCATCCACGCATTGCTTCTTGGTCAAAGAGGAGCTCCAACGACTCCTTTCTCGCTTTCCTTCATTCTCGCCTATCGACTATCCCTCAATGGATTTCTAACATCGCACTGCCACGAAAAGCGACGGGGACTTCTGATATGCACGGATTTCCGGATCTTAACCTCGCTTGCCCTAAGGATGACTTCTCCCAAGTATTGATCAACTTGTTGATCTCACTCGGGTCATGAAATGCTTTCTCATGGATGGCTTTTCAGTTACAACCAAATTTTGGTCGCTTCGCCGATCAACACAAAACGCCTTCATAACTCCTCGGGAACTTTCTGCTACCGTAATGCCGCTTGGCCTTAAGAATGCCGTGCGACTATCAGCCGGCTATGACCTACATTTTCCATGACATTATGCACACTATCCTCGAAGATTACGCTGATGATCTTCTCGGCAAGTCTAAACATCGCAGCTGAACATCTCGATGTTTTAACCATTATTTTTGATCGCTGTTACAATATTCTCGTCTGCCTTCAACCAAAGAAATGTGTCTTTGTGTCCTTTCGGGAAACTTCTCGGGCTTTATCGCCTCTTTACGTGGGCATTGAGGTCGATCCATCTAAAGTAAAAGCTATCCTAGAAATGCCCCCACCCAAAACCTTAAACAATCGCGTAGTTTGCAGGGTAAACTTCAATCCATCCGCGCTTTCATTTCCCAACTCTGATCGATGTCACCCTTTTCATCACCTTCTAAAAAGGACGTTGCCTTTCAATGGAGTGAGGAGTGTCACCAAGCCTTCAAGCTCTCAAAACATATCTCTTGCAGCCACCGTGCTTATCCCACCCTGTGACGACCGTCCTTTCTACCTTTATCTTTCCGCCACCGACCATGCTATAGAGCTATGCTCGCCCATCGAGACCTGCACGCCGAGAGCAGCCGCTTACTATATAAGTCGTACTCGTGGATTACGAGACTAGGTATACACATGTAGAAAAATTGTGCCTGCCCTATCATTCGCCGCCACCAAACTCCGACATTACCTCCCGAATCACAAAACTTTCGTCATCACCAACACACTCCCATTCATTATATGTACGCCAAACCACACCTAAACCAACGCATCGCTCGATGGCTCATGCTCCTCGCCGACTCGACCTTGAGTTTATACAACAGTAAATCAATCAAAGGACAAACTCTTGCAGATCAACTTCATGGAGGCCCTCTACTCGGGAACAATTTACCAATTTTACCTTCCCGACGAACTCATCGCCACTCTTTCGCCGAGAAGTGTCGTATCAAATGACCCTCTTCTTCGATGGATCTAAGTGCCGCCACATGAGGAGCCGGCATTGTTCTCATCCTCTTGACGCTGAACCTATGCCTCTTTCATTCCGACTTGATTTCCTCGCACTAATAATACAAATGGAATACGAGGCCCTTGTTCTAGGTTCTCCAAGTTGCGTTACACTTAGGTATCAAATCTATCAACATTTTTGGCGACTCTCAATTGGTAGTCAATCAAGTTACGGGCATCTACCAATGTAAAAACGAGGAACTTCAGAAGTACAAACACCACGTGGAGTCACTTCTAGCCTTATTTACTCACTATGCTATACAAACCATTCCCCGCTCCACTAACAAATTTGCGGATACTATGGCTTGCTTAGCCTCGCAAATTCCCGCCGCGCCAACTGACTCTGAATTATTCGTCGTGGTCCAACAACTTTTTGCCCCATCCTATTCAACCCCGGTAGTTTGTATGATAAATACTGTATCTACTAATTCACAGGATACCTGGTACCACCAATTTCATGACTACCTTACAATCTCTGTCCTCCCACCTGATCTTACTAGTAACGGCAAACGTGCTTTTCTTAAAAGTGTTTCGCGTTATGTTGTCATGGGGGGACTCCTCTATAAACGTGGCTTTGATGGCATCCTCCTTCGCCGCCTAACCGCAAGCAGAAAATCACTCATACCATCCAACAGTCCATGACGGTATTTGTGGTGGACATTTTAGCGCTTGCGCTGTGGCTAAACGAATCCTTCGCCTAGGTTATTATTGGCCTACTCAATAACGATCGCTACGAATATGTTAAGCGCTGTGTCATGTGTCAACAACATGCCAATCTTCAACATACTCCTAGCCACCCGCTACAGGTCGCACGAGATCTTTGGCCTTTCTCACAATGGGGTTTAGACCTTATTGGTGAGATTCACCCGACCTTTCACAACGCCACCGCTGGATAATCACAATGACCGAATATTACACAAAATGGGTGGAGGCCGCTCCACTCATTTCAATCAAAAAGAAAAATTGTCGAATTATTAACCATCACATTATCTCGCTGCTTTTGGTATTCTCATCGCCTAATAATGATAATGGTAAATCTTTTCAAAATAAGTTGTTACAAGACCTTTGTGACAACTTTGGTATCAAACTTAGCTTCTCATCGCCTTACTATCCGCAGCCAATGGTCAGCCAATCTTCTAATAAAACTCTAACCAAAATCCTCATGAAAGTCGCCAATGAATCTGAAGAAATTGGCACGATCACATTCCCTTTGCCCTTTGGGCTTATCGTACTAGCATTCGTACTTTCCACTAATGCCACACCTTTTCATCAGTATATGGTACCGAGGCTGTTTTGCCTCTCGAAATACAAATACTCTCCTTAGAATATCTCTTCAAGATATTCTCACCAACGATGATTTCCGCCAAGAGCGGTTAGCCCAATTAGAGCTTCTTGACGAACGACGCCTTACACTCTCTCGATCACCTCCAAATCTATCAACAACGCATCAAGCGTGCTTATGATAAGCGACTTCATGAGCGCATTTTTTAAGGTTGGTGATCTTGTCCTCAAAGAGAATCAACATGTAACCAAACTAGAAAAGAGCAAACGTGGAAAATTTGCTCCCAATTGATTGGGCCTTATATAATCACTCACACCTATGGATCGTGCACTTATCGCTTAGCTTCGCTTAATGGTAAACTCCGAGCTCAACCCCTTAATGCCTTGCATCTTCGACCATTCTACTGTTGAATCTAGTGTTATATCACTTCTTATCCGCCTACTGCTCGTCCCTTGAGCTCACATACCACCACATACACTTGTCTCTTACATCTCGAAATAAAATCAAGCTCACCCCTCACCTCCCCTTACGATGCCTTCCCCTTCTTAGTCTAGTCCATGACTTCAAAGTATTAAAATAAGCCGTATTCTTATGGGATTTTCTTGAGTCAAACTTCCTACTAAACTAGATGCTTCACGCCAAAAGAACATCTAGTTATCTAAAATTAAATATAGACTGCTCCCTCGAAGGACAAATATATATGCCAAACTATTGCAAGCATTATAAATAGATCGCTTCCCTCAAGGACAGCTATGCACTAAAATCATCTCTCAAGCTATTATAAATAGATCGCTTCCCCAAGGACAGCTTATACACACAAATAGCTTTTTTATCCGAAGCTTCTCGCATTGATCAGCTTCGTGAAGACCTCAAGAATAAAACAATCAATATCCCTTGCAGACTTCCCGCATCGATCAGTCTACATTCAATAAAATAAAAGCCTCATACAAAAGAAATTTTTGGGTCATGGACTTGTCTATTTAGGGTAGGTTCTCTTTCGTTATAACAAGTTCTTTATACCTCAGCTATATCATCCACATCACCTCACCATTTGTTTCCACTCAAGGGACGTAACGTACACCTGATATATTGTGATCATACAACTCTTTTCAACTATGGACTTCTCGTCTATACACGGCACTTAGGGCTTCAGGCTCGTTCTACGTTGTGTGGTTTGTTTAGCTCTTTTCACCTATGGAGCACTCTTTCCGCTTTGCCTCGCATCTAGAATTGTGTGTTGATCTTAATCAGGACACTATTCCCTACTACTTGGGTATGCTAACCTTTTGCTTTACCTATACCTACACCAACAATATTATCCTACCTACACCAACAACATTACCCTACCAACATCAAATTTTTTTTTTTTTTTTTTTTTTTTTTTACCAAACGACAAATTGCCTAAACCACACCAAATTGCCTAAAATCACCCCTCCCTGATCCTAAGGGAGAACTACATCGGTCTGAGGCCCTTCCTTGCTTTGTGCAATGGGCTATGTAGGCAGCACTTCGGAGACATGGGGTCTCCCAAGGTTAGCTCGACCATCCCCTACCATAACATATCTTGTGTGGTGAATATAAATATTTTTGTGTATTTTTATTTTAATCACATTTCTCTTTATCCTTTTTTCGAAACACCGAAAATCAAAACACCGACAATCTTATTATTATCATAACTCAAATCAACATACATATTCGCTTTTTATTTAGATGTTAAACAAATACATCTTCTCTATCATCGACACGCAGTCGGGCATCCTTATTCTTATACCTCGCTAACATATACTCGTACTATCACAACTCATCCCGAACTAGGTGATGCTCGTGATCGCCGACCCTCTCGCCGGCCTCTCTGTCTCAAAGGTACCGCGCTATTGGTACCGCCACCGATCCGCCAATCTCTCTAGAACATATAAATACGCCTCTCGCATGGAGAACTCCAGCCTCTAGTCTCGCCGCCCGTGACTCCGCAACCACTAACAATCCTCTTGTCTCATTCACTCGCGTTTGAGCTGCTGAACCAAACGCCGCAGACGATCCTCTCTCGCTGTAATCACCATCAGTGTCGTGGCGCCACGACACTCGCAGCTTCTGCTACCCACCATAATCTATAGGCCTCTCGCTATTCCTACATCCATTACCTCGCGATCGGCCGCTATCTCCTCGTGCCCTTCTCGAGGTGTTGGCCGGGTGGTGAGAATGCCGCCTCTGCACGATCCTCATATATGGTCTATAAGCCTCGTGGTATGTCCCGCACATATCCAAATTGTCGCCGCACGCGATCTATAGGAATCCTCTCATATTCACTCGCCTCGTGCCCCGCGATCCACCTCAATCGCTCTACACCTCTCAACTCCTCGCCTATGTTCTCGCTACTATATAGTTCCCGTAGGCCTCCAATGATATCCGCAACCGCACTCTCTCCCATACTCGCCTATAATACTTCAATGTCACCACACGGCCCGAGATCTTGCTCTTGTTCTCGCTCCGACCCATCGTCGGAATCCCAACCTCTCGTATCTCCGGCTCTCTCTCGCCAGATAGATCGGGCCTATTGGTCGCACACAAACAATGTGCTCATAGGCCCAACAAAGGTAATAAGTATGAGCAATCCAACGTTGTCCCGTGACTTCGCCTACAAGCCCATAAACCCCTCGTATAGCTCCGCCAAATATGCAGTGCCCATGCAAACGTAATGCCTTTCTATCATCTCCCGTATAACACACATCAATGCCTTTGGAAATTTTCCTTTCCGCCTCGGTAATGCATAATACCCTACCGCTATCATTAATATCACCGCTAACCTTGTCTCCTCGTGGTGTGCCGTATACATTACCCCATATGTAAACGATAAACCTCGCCGTGTCAAATCTCGTGCGTATGGACTAAATATCGCTGTTATCGCTCCGTGCCGCGCTAGGTAGTGCCTCGATATACGGGCTCTCCCGTAATAGGGAGTCTCAAAATCCAAACACATCTTCCAATGTTACTGCTATCTCACCTGCTGCGTATAGAAGGTATTTGTCTCAGATTCCATCTCTCAATCAGCCTCGTAACATACCATGGTTACGTGCGATTCGTGAATAATAACGGATTCCACTTAACCCCAAACGATTTATCAATGTCCATTCCACGCTGGTGTTACATCCGCTGATTCGCGATAACAATACTGCACACTATCATTCATTCATCTCAACTCGTCTCGCTCGCATACACCAAAACAACAAACAACCATTCAACCCGTTAGGGTCTTTTTCAAACATTCTCGAAATTTTCTCCAAGAATCGTACGTTATATATAACCGATATCGTTACATAACCGATACCGGTTATCCCTAACCGCCACCGGCCATCACAAATTTTATACACCTTCCTTAAAAACAACCACCTACGACAATAATTTGCTCGCTTTCTTCGCTTTTATACATATAAACATACCAAACCCCCGATTGCCTACCCGTAACACTTACCTCACCGCAACCCTTGTTATCATGTTTTCTTTTCATATTTACCCACCTATTCTACCCCATCTTCTTCACAAAACCATGCAAAATCAAATCACAACCAAAACGCTTTACCTCTTGGGTCATAGTAGAGCTTGCGATGACCCTTGTCTTCTCTCTTGTCCCCGCCTCGCCGGATGTTTCTCCTCGTCCCGCCATTATCACCACCTTTTTTCAAACTCGCCTTGCTATCTTCTCAATCTCGATCACAATTCCTTTTCTTGTCTCTTCTCTCCTTATCACTCGATTTCTCATGCAAAACTCGTCATAGCTGCCAAAACGCCGCGTTCGCGCTTTTAACCTCTTGCATGGCTCTAAAATTAAAACTTCAATTGCCACCCTAGCTTTTTTATTTTTAGAAAAGCCCATACCTAAATAACCGGTATCGGTTACTTAACCGATATCGGTCTGTTAGCTACCGACATCGGCTACCTAACCGATACCTAAGTTACACACCTCCTTTTTGAAACAGGTTCTTTTCTTCATTTCTCATCTAAATTTTTGTCGCGCCCGCTTTCTTTGCCTCGCATAAACAACACAATTTACCACATTTTGTTCATCCACCACATATAACATTACATTTTCATTACACATCATTTATACCAACACACAACCCTCAACTACAAATATCAAAAACTATCAATCTATACATCATTCGATCCATCTCATCTATATATATATCACACTCACAAAACCACCAATTTATCACATAACTCGTCATTCATATATACGCACAAAAACATCAAAGATCATCTATCTATCAACATGTCAATTAAACTCATCACACATTCTATATATTACCAAACCATTAACAAACTATTTCAACACATTTTAAAAAAAAAACAAAGATGTGGATCAAAACATCATCTATATATATATATACAAATTTTCAACAATACAATGTGCCCTACATCGGGCCTCTCGTGATCACATAATATACCAAAGCCGCACGCAGCCGCAATACCTACCACAAATCTCGACTCGCTCGCAGCCGCCCTCATATCAAAATATACTGCTCGCAGCCGTATCAAATGTACAACCTGTACTTTGCTCGCAGCCGGTATATAATAAATAAATAAATCAAAACAATAAATAAATGTAGGCACGCAGCCTCTATCAATACAATACAACTGCTTCGCAGATCGGTGCCCGTGTCCCTATACAAAACCACGCTTGGGATCTCTCGCTTTCCCCACCGCCCTTGCACTCTCTCCCCGCTGGTCCCCGCGGCGCCTCGCCTCGCTCGCATGTACACGCCACTGTGGCTGCCTCCCTCGAGATCTCTGGCCGCGCGAGGTCTCGCTCTATGAGCCGCATATGCTCGATAATCCACTCCGGTATTACTCAAGAATATCCCGATAATAACGGGCCTCTCGCTCTAACCTCCATATATAGCGATCTCGCGCCATCAAGGAATCGGGCTGGTCTCTGGCACCCAACACCACTATCCTCGAGCTCGCACTCGCACTCGTGGCCGTGGCGCTGTGGAGGTGCCGCCTGCGTGCTCGTACTCGCACTCGTGGCCGTGGTGGTATTCGGGGCTCGTGGCTGCAGCACGCTGTACGGCCGCCGTACTGCACTCGCACTCGTGGCCGTGCCGCTGTGGTGGTGCCGCCTGCACTGCACTCGAGCTCGCTAGCTGCCGCCTCAAAACCCCTATTCGTGCTCGTGCAAAGCAGCCTAATCGTCCTCGTAATAGCCGCACTCGCCCCGAGCTGATCTCTCTCTCGCAGCCACCGCCGCTAAGTCTGGCCGCACAGCGGTACTATCTCGCTGCTCGCCTCGCCTACTATACTCAGATGCCGCTGCACCCGCATCATCCACACCCCCACCTGCTGGTCTCTCCGCTACCCAGTCTGGATCCCAAGGCTGTGGTGCTGGTAGTGGGGCCTCTACATCATCCCTCCTGTACTGAGGGAAGGGAGGTGGCTCATCCTGTGGCAGCCCCATCTCGCCGCTGCACTCTCTAAGGGTATCCGCCAGATTTCCTTGGCCTCGCCCCGCTATCCGTAATGTATACTGATCGGGCGCAATGTATGCGGGCTCTCTCCAGCCGATGACCTCTGTAGGGTCTCCATATAATGTCTACTGCGGTAAGGCCCTCTAGCATATGTCCATAGTAGGCCACATCCCGACCTGCAACAACTGCTCGTGGCTGGCCCACAACCCCCAACCACCTCTGAAAGCCATATCGGTATACGATCTGTGGTCCTGGCTGCTGGGGTAGCCCTACTGGCCTGATGCATACGATGTGCTCGTATGCCCAACAAAGGCAACAAAAAGGTCGAACAAATACCAAATCGCCTCCTCCGCGATAACCCCATAACTCCTCAGAGAATTGCACTGATATACCGTGCCTATGCAAAACAGTGTGTGCTCCTCCACCATCTCCAGTAGCACCCCCATCAATGCCCGTGGGAAGCGGCCTCCCTCTGAATCCGGGAGGGCGAAGCAGGTGACTCCTATCATCACCAACACGGCAAGCCGTGTCTCATGTCTCAAGCGCGTACATGTCCCCATATCCAATGCTCGCGCTTATGATATGTAAGGTAAGCGCGGCCGCATCCCCAAAACCTCGCAGATGCTATCTATGGCGCTCTCGAATCCACTGAAAACGGCCTCTCCCTCGATCGGTAGCCGCAGGATGCGATACACATCCTCTAATGTGACGGTCATCTCCCCGGTCGGCAGATGGAACACATTGGCCGCCGGATCCCATCTCTCGATGAGGGCGACCATCAGGCTGTGATCTCTGTCGATCGCTCTGTATCTCTGGACCCCGCCAAGCCCCACCTCGCGCATGATGGCCCAATGCGCCGCAGATATGTGTGGCCTCATCCGACTCAATAGTGGAGGCATCCTATCACGCATCGTCAACTGCTGACGTGCCTGCAAAATCAGCCCACATCCTTAGACCCACTCGTTATAATAACATCTACTTTACCATCTACCCCCCTTTTTTTGTAACACCCAAAATCTAACCCCACCCCAACACGCTACCTTACCCACCCGAAACCCAACCTAAATAACCCTAAACCCCATCCTAAATCCAACCCATACCCCGGGTCTCTACCTACCCAGCCCAACTCAACCCAACCCAACACAACCCACCCCACCAAGTCACCCTATCCACCTTCAAACCCAACTCAACCCAACCCAACACAAACCCACCCCACCAAGTCACCCTATCCACCTTCAAACCCTATCAACCCAACCCCACACAACCCACCCCACCCCAACCCACCCTACCCACTTTCAAACCCTATCAACCCAACACACTCACTAAACCCTCAACCCCCTAACCCTATCCCCACCCACTCACCCAAACCCACCCCTACCACCCAAAACCCAACCCAACCCCCACAACCCTAAACCCCTAACCCTATCCCCTTCCCCACCCAAACCCAAAACAAACAAACCAAACCCAACCCAAAACCCAATCCCACACCCAAAACCCAACCCAAAACAAACAAACCATCCCCAACCCAACCCCACACCCACCCCCAACCCAACCCAACCCCTACATAAACCCACAACCGGCGCCGGTCGATACATCACCGACGCCGGTCACAAACAATTGTACCCTTCCCTAAACTTTAGCGACCGATGCCGGTCGCTTAGTGACCGACATCGGTCACTGTTCTATCCCGGAGCCGAACCCCCGTGCGGCCCCCAAACTCATTTTTTTACCTATTTCTACCCATCTACCCACCCAAAAAACCTAAAACTTACCCACCTACCCACCTTAGCCTATCTAACCTATCTACCCTCTCCCTTTCTCAAATTACCCCTATTTACTCATTCTTTCCTACAAAATACAAATTCCTACCCAAATCTCAAAAAACACCATAAATCAACCAAATCAACAAATTAAAGAGTTTAGAACCTACGGCATTTATGCGACACGTCGCCGTGGTGGGATGGGTGGTGGCGGTCCACCTGGTCCAGCCCTCCAGCCTCCTCCGCTCGTGCTATGGATCCAATCCCGATCTCGCTGGGTCCCCGGTCAATCACTCGCCTCCTCAACTATTCGGGCCTACTATCAACTCTCTCCGCCAATCAAATAGCTCCACCTCACTCAATACCCTCCAAATCAACTCTCCACGCCGACAAGTCAAAATTTGGATTACAAAAACAAAAGTGACAATGACAAAGCCGTATATTTCTTTTTTATAGGTTTTTCGCCTTAAACCGATGTCGGTTTCCTTTGCCCTAGAAACCGGGTATCGGTCCTTAACCGATATCGGCATCATGTGAATCGACATCGGTTTGATACCTCTTTTACCCCATTCTTTGCCGTTCCTTACTCCTTGCCTCTTTTTCACCAATATCGCCTCTGTCCACCTTTGTTGCACAACATTTGTTCCCTGGTCCGGCCCAACCCAAGGCCTCGCCCTACCAATTGGCCCGACCCAAGGCCTCAACCTACCTATTTGGCCCGACCCAAGGCCTCACCCTACCACTTGGCCCGACCCAAGGCCTCAACCTACCTATTTGGCCCGACCCAAGGCCTCGCCCTACCTATTTGGCCCGACCCAAGGCCTCAACCTACCTATTTGGCCCGACCCAAGGCCTCGCCCTACCTATTTGGCCCGACCCAAGGCCTCAACCTACCTATTTGGCCCGACCCAAGGCCTCGCCCTACCTATTTGGCCCGACCCAAGGCCTCAACCTACCTATTTGGCCCGACCCAAGGCCTCAACCTACCTATTTGGCCCGACCCAAGGCCTCGCCCCACTTATTTGGCCCGACCCAAGGCCTCGCCCTACCTATTGGCCCGACCCTAGGCCCGACCCCCTCGCCCTACCTATTTGGCCCGACCCAAGGCCTCGCCCTACCCACTTGGCCCGACCTAAGGCCTCAACCTACCATTTGGCCCGACCCAAGGCCTCGCCCTACCTATTTGGCCCGACCAACGTTTTATTTTATCCATCCATCCTGTACCTTGTGTTCAATCGAGCTCACTTGTTCGTGTTTTAGCATGATTAGGGTCCTTGACTTGATCTGTCGACCAACTTTGCCTAGACCTGACCGTGACGTTTATCTCAACCAAACCAACCATTTGCACCGCCAACATGCCTAAACGTTCTCGTACCTTTACCTCGTTATATACCCCGAGCTACTTCCTATGCCTTGGATACCGGATTATATCACCCTTGTTTGGATAAACTATCGACCTTTGCCTATACATTGCTGGTTTGCTCACAAATCATGTACCCTAGTCGTACTATTGCATTTCAACATGCGTCTGCTTCCTTGGACCTACACCATCACCTTATCATCCTCTCTACCACATATACCCTTTATCAACCCTATCCCTGATTTCCCGTTCACTCAATCTGTGATAGATTTGAGGGGGATTACCTATATCTTTAACATGAGAAACCACTTCATATTATTGTCCGCGCAGCTTTACAAGACAAGCTACACGACAATAAGGGGCTAATGTAGACACCAAATTCGTGTCTCACGACCCCTTGTGACCCGCATCTCATTTCGCAACCTAACCTCATTACCTAAACCTTACACAAGTATTTATTAATTGCCTTGTAATTGATAAATCTACACCACCTTACCTACCACCTCACTTTGCCACTTCATCATGACCTAGCCCTAACCCTAAAACTAACCTAATTAGGACCCATGACTTGGTCTAGACTCACATCCATAACTAATGCCTCCTTACTCGCACCCAAAGCGGACCTTCTAGCCACTTGACCAAGCCCGCAACTGATCTCTCGGGAGAAAAGCAGGGAAGGTGGGCTATTTTACTAAAAATAGCCTACTTTTTCCTAACCGATGCCGGTTCCTACTCGACCGCCGTCGGTTACGCAACCGCCATCGGTTCCCTGTAAATGGGCTTCCCAAACCAAAACAACGGATCGGAATTTCATTTTGGAGATCAGTCGAAGGATTTTTAACCAAAGGAGAGTCCAAAGCGATCAGCAGAGTCCAGAACTTCACTCGACCAAGCAGAGACGAGTAAAGAAACCAGAAGAGTTGGCAGCAAAGGAGATCAACTTGCACCTTCATCAAAAAAACCAGTAAGTTATATCTTGCATGTCCTCCATTATAACATTTCTTGTGCTTTTGGAATTGTAATCTTCCCAAATCCGTTCCTGAACCCATTATCTAACGTACCATTGCCTCTAACCATCATTCCTTAGCTTCTAACCATCCCATTTCTCAATACTATCCAAAAACCAGCCATTACAAACACCACAACCAGCCCAGAAGATCCTAGAACCAACCGCAGTATCGGTTATCGGTTATCGTGACCGCCATCGGTTATAGATAACCGCATCGGTTCCTTTGATCAAAACCAAGAAAAACAGCCTTGACTTTTCCCTACCTAGTTCCACGAAACAATTTAATTAGTACTCTACAAAGATATTTTGTGTTAATTCATATTAAGGGGAACTGACCACCTTCGAAAGGAAGTTTCATACTTCCCAGGCCCAAGGCGCTTCCTCATTTATTATCTAATCAAAATCTTGTGGTCTTGTGTTCTTATTTGCATGGTAGTCCTTCCAAGACAAAAAGGAGTTCTTCGCAGCTTTGATCTTTCTCTCTGCATGCGCACATCATCTCGACATTCTTATTCCTCCTAACCCTAACCTTATCTGCTATAAGGAACGAAGCATTTCATGAAACACCCATTGAAACATAAACACTATATTTCCATGCTTCAAATTTAGTGAGGCACTAACCCCCTAACCCCTTGTTTAGTAGAGTACCAACCCTACAAGGAACCCCAACCCCTAATTTTGTGAAGCACCCACTCCACAAGGAGGATACAACCACCTAGGATGACTTAGAATAAACTCAGCCACATGATGATGTTTGATATATATATTTTTTCTACCGGAACTAATGGAGATCACTTATTCACTCACAAACCCTTGCTCAAACCCTAGGTCTTCAATATTGCTCTATCTTCTTCTTCTTGATCTTGCTTTGGATCTAAAATATTGCACACATGATATAAATAATTCCTCAACCTATCATGATCTTCCTCATCCTTCAAATAATGCACTCATACCTGCAAAACACTCTCCTCTAGGTCACACTTTTCCCTCTAAGAGCACTAGTTCAAATTTGACCCAAAACCTTGCTTTATATGCATTTCAACTCACAAAAATGAAGGAGGTCTGTCCTACACCTTTAGTTCAACCAATGCATCATAATAAAATCTAAATAAATTCATTAAAATGGTCACATATGACCCATATAGGTCGGCCATGCCAAAAACCTTCATTCATGCACCAAAAATCCTCAAAATTCCATCACTAGGATGAGAAAAATCCACTCATTCCAAAAACATGCTTAGTAAAGTTCCATAATTCATCATAAATGTGTAACATAACATTGAAACATCAGCCATGGTCACATTTTACTTGAACCAATCAAATTATTTCATTTAATGGGCACACTAGCTCATTACCTTCTCAAAACAGTGTTTCCACCATGTTATCTTTACCTTTGGGTCTCAAGTACCACTAAACATGAACTTAAATATGGCATGTAACCACTCTATGGAATTCCCAAAACCTATAAATAACTTCTATACAATATAGATCTATTGAAACATCTACTGGTTTAAATCACAACAACTTTACCTTCACCAAATCAAGGTTCCCAAAACCTATTTTGAAAATTCAAATAGTTTACACCATTTCTTTAACTTTAAAATATCCAAATGCCTTAAATAGGAACAAAATTCATCCCTATTTACTCTCAAGGTGATAGAAAGCATCAAATCAATCATCTCATGCTTTAATCAACTCAATCTTTCATAAAAAACAAAATTGCTTTTGAAATCCAACATACATTCTTTATCACAAACTAACTTGGAAGACCCATAAAATCAACTGATCATGACCCAAACCATACATCATTGGAAACATATCTGAATAAAATTTCCTCAACATATTATAACTCCTTCCAAATCCAAGTATATGTCCTTCAACCAAGATAATTTCTACAAATTTCTTTTTATCCCTTCTTGGACTTAAGAATTGACAATGAGCTCAACCTACTCCATCACACCAAAAACAAATTCCACACTCAAAAAAATAATGGAACAAACTTATAGATTATTCCTAAGAACTAATAAGCCTTCACCGAGCTTGAACAACTCGAAACATCATATTATCTCATGTAGCCATTAACACCCTGTTAGAACAAGCATCCTTCAATCTTGACCCTCAAAGAATAAGTCATAAATTTTACATACCATGTAAATAATATACCATTGGAAAGGTATCTGAACCACTTTCACAAAACAACTTTAATGGAGTCCTAACTCCCCATGTAGCTCCTGAAATCTTAATTTCACTACAAGCTACTCCAAACTACCTCAAAATCAATTTTCAAAATAGGGTATAATATGCACTTTTTCACTTGCAACCATGACCTAAAAATTCATTGAAATAAATAAAAAAAATCTTGAGCTATTATAATTTCTAATTAAGTCATTTCCTTCTTTATATAACTTTTCCTTAAATTGGAACTCTTCGAAATAACAAAATTTAGGTGGGGCCCACATAATGTCATAAGCACTATCTTACCCTTCTAGGAAATGCGAAAGAGTCCTCTACAACATCTAATCATCACTTTTGTGTTAGGAATAAAAAATAGGATGGTATACTCACTTTTCTGTAAGTTGCTCCTAGCTAGGGTTTCAAACCACTTTATCTTCTTAACGATCGTTCATAAAATAGTTACAATCAAACAACCTCATTATATTTTCTAAACCTTCCTAGTTATATATAAACACATCCCCTAAGAGATATGGGTCCCATGCAAAATATATAGCCCACAAATGAACATCGAAAGTTAACTTTTGCTTTAAAAACACACTGAAACTTACCCGGTTTTGGTAAAACTTACATATATTCAAATTCCTTTAGCAATTTTACTTGAAACTTGTCATGAAGCATCATGAAAACATCCTATAACTATCCATACTAACCATTTGATCCAAATAGCTTTGAAAATCTCAAAGTAATCTCATTTATATGTGCTTACATGCATGTTTCACACTGTACTTCCCAAGGACCTCATAGAAGCACAAAACCACTAATGAAGACCTAAAACTCACCATACATGGCATGTATACCATCACCATGATTATATCATGTCTATAAAATACTTATCAGCTCCAAATCTCACACCTCCAATTCATTCTACATGCACTAAGGCTAGAAACAAGCCTAGAATGACTTGACTCAACCATGACGACCATGCTGACCTTATGCAAACTCAAGAAAAGATGTAACACACCCCATAGACCATTTATGACATCATGACACACTCCAAAAACTTGAGATACCTCATACTATGACTCAGTGTCACTAGACCATGCACTAGGACCTCCTAGAACTCACCAAATCTTGACATTACAAATCAACCTTCATACTTGACATTTGATTGACACCTGATAGAGACTCATACCATGTCCATGACACCATTTTCCATCAATAGAGTTGACATAAATGATAACACAAACCCATAATGGAAAACAATCTCCCCCTTTGTCATTGATGGAAACCAACATGACCAACACCTACATGAACTCTTTTCCATGTTTTTGATGTTTATCTCCCCTTTTCCATCTATTAGAAAGGATACTATGACCAATAGGTATGGAAAAAGACAACACATAATGAAAAAATGAAAAATTTGACTTACATGACCAACAAGCTCCCCGGGACTAAAAAAATATCTTTTTTGACTCTTAACAACATATGTGAAGATCCAAGGACTGAAATGATCTTCAAACTAAATCCCCTCCTGAAAACAAATAATCCTTCATTTTTTCTTCATTCAAGCTTTAAATTACTTCTTAGGAATTTTTTTCATGACACATGGAGTTACCAAACATTATGCCCTCCCCCTATACCACTTCTTCAAAGCATTTAAGGCACATTTTGTACTTAATGTAAGCAACTAATTGATCAAGACCTTGAATTCATAACAACTTTTTTTGAGTCACACAACCAACTCCCCTGCAATGATCACTCTATAGACCTTCTAGACTGTCATAGAGCACATTTACATTCTTGTAGATGGTTATCATAGTACACAACTTGTACAAACCTTAATTATACCTTCTCTACGATATCGAAATAGTCAACACCGTCTTTAAGATATAGATTTAGACTATTTTTTTCTTGAAAAATTCAATCTTATATGCAAGATTAGACCTAAGCTTTGTCATTATACCACTCGTAAAGCTCTATTTTCTCACATGTGGATCACCTTTAAGGTGCTCATATCAGTCCTTGGGATAATCTAAACCTTGTCATATGCTAATTTACCTAGAGTATCCTAATTTAAAAATTTATTGCTTGAAATATGCATACAAACATCAACAACTTTATCAAATCAACCTTCAAAGCCCCTTGAACTCCATTTTGACATCAAATGTAGCTAACCCTATATTTTCTTGTAAATAGTGCCAAAATTTCCCAAATTGGAGAAGCATATTATTTAAACTTTGGATTATGTTCATACTTTAGAGTACAACCTTTTGAATGAGACACATGACAACTGAAAAATACATTCACACCTTGTTTTCATAGAGAAAGTAAGATGAAACAGATACCAAGAGGTTTTAGCATCACTCGATGAAAACAAAATCAATTAAAAACCATCCCCTTTTGATGATAGTCATACTAGAATAGAGCTGAGATATCATAAAGACTTTACATGGTCATGTATAAGTTTGAGACATCCAAAAACCATCCCTTAATATTTTATCCTTGCTACTAGCTCGAGTCTATGTTATTGTGCACTTCATCCTTAAAATAATAACGAGACATACCACCTGAGACATGTTTTTGTGATCATTCAAATCCTCCTATACATATGTAGATCACTAATCTTTTTGCATACTGATTTTTTTCTTCATATAACTTCAAAAGAGTTGAGCACACCTCTCTATAAAGGCATATAACATTGATTATATCACTTTGACTTAGATGGAAACTCATATATTTGCACCTTCATGTCCTTTTCATACTTATGATCAAGTTATAATTTTCCACCATTTCACAAACTTAAAATACACTCTCTTAGACTAGAAACAACTTGACCACCTTCATTCATGTATTAAGGCTCGACACATCATTCAAGACATTCTAGTCATGATCATACATTACAACTTCTTGATATCTCCACAAGATACATCATAACAAGTTTTGGAAAAATCACAACAATATGCACTTGAGGCAAATTAATAAATCTCTGAGACAATAACTATAGTAGATAATGCTCCATCATGAATTCAACTACTTGCATTTACATAGTCCTCCATAAGGTCACATCTTGACACCTTTAAGGGTCACAGAGTACATGAAAAGCCCGTTTACATAATATAGATCACCTACTTATGATGTTTATCATAATGAACTTCCCATTGTACTTTACTACTAGGGTTCACAAAAATGAGAAAGAGACAAGGTTTTAGCCTTTTCATGATCAAGGTCGGAAAATGATCTCGATACACACACAAACTACATCTCAAGCCCTCTATTAAACATGACTTATTACTCCATAACACAAGTAAATACTAGAACAAATTACTCATGACATATCAATTCATATATAACATGACCAATGAGATGCAATAGATCCTTTTTATGATCTAACATGACTCAAAACTCAAGCTAAGACACTTGATATATATGGCAATTCAGGTGCACATACTTAACCATACTTTGAACAACCTGTTACACATAGTCAAGACAAGACACAACAAACCTTATTGAATCCATGATGGGAGTGCAAATATGATGTTATAGCATACATGGAACTTAAATAATGATAAAGATCCTTACACATGCTTTAGACAAGAATTTAACTCACCCGCACAACTTAACACAAAAACCTCAAGAACAATGATGAATGAAACATACTTAAATCATAGAGATACACCAAGACACACTAAATAATAACAAAACTACTAGATAATAAATAAGGACATGTCCTTTGATAGATACCATCATGAAACCACAACCTTATGGGACATTAAACAAGGTTGAAGACTTTTGAGCTCAATATAATTTTGTTACAAACTTTCAAATATGACACAAACTAGTTTTGATCAATAGGGCCACGAAAAACTTCAATCGAACTCTTGATGCATTTTAAATTACATTCATAAATTGGTGCATATACATCAAATCTATTGATTCTATTAAACAAACTCATAGTACAATATTCCATTGATCGAGGACTTAGAATCCTTCAAACTGACAATCAAGCATAGGTCTCTTCAAGCATTTAGACCCAACTACCCCTTGGAGCATGATTAAATCTCACAAGATTATTTTAACACCTTGACTATATAGGTAACATGAAATCCATTTACCGAAATTGAATTCTTCATAGCTCAAATAAATATCATAGAGAGGATTGAAACATTACCATATTTGAGGCACACTTGAATTTTACAAAGATTAGACAAAGCACAAATCAGAAAGAAACCTTCACACCCTTTTGATAAACACAAAGTACTTTCCATGATCACGAATTCTTTCAAATAAGACAAAAACACAGATTTTGATGAGACTCAATAATATACTTGAAACACACCTATTGACTTCACACTTCTGGGAACTTTGAGATATAAGCTTTCTCCCATTTAGATGCATAAAAACATATGCATATTGAGAACAACCTTAAACATCATGACTCATCCAATGAACCACACTTTGGGCCGACTATACAAGCAATACATCTATTGATATTTCTCAAGAAAGAAGGCATGACAAGTATTAAAAGACAACCTCTCAAGACTACCTCACCTAGAAAAGACTTCATAGATATTTATCAAATATTAAAAGCATACATAGACCTTAGAAACACCTCAAATAGGACAACTCATACAAACTTAGACACCTATCAACACAAGAGCTCAAAAGTACATGGGAATAATCAATTTTCATACCTTACAATTTTTGTGGTGTCACATACATCTAGACACATCATATTCTCATGAATAGGGGATTCATATGATTTAGGCACAAATGGTCTTCTTCAACAAGATTAAACATGTTTCCTTGACCTGACTTGGACCCTTCCTCGATGCCACAAGAACCTTCTTTTAAAAACTTCACCGGATTAGGCTACATTTCAGACTGAGGATTTTATTTCTTAGCTTTTCTTGCTTGAACAAAAACCTTCTTGAACTTAAGATATGTCCAAACATCCTTAAAATTATTCATGAGAGTCTTCTTCTTGAAAAACATTCCACTTTGAGCTTGAAATCTGCTTGTGTACCCTGAAGATCCTATTTGGTGACAAAATCTTGCAATATGCCCTTGCTTGTGACACTTATGACATATAACACCATTATTACTTCTTCTTGGTTCAAACACTCTTAGATTCCATCCACAATCCTTATCTCTATGGCCATACTCACAACATGAATGACATTCACCATTGAAGAACCCTACACCATTCTTAGGAGACCTTCTCTTGCAATCTCTAGCTCTATGACCAAAATCATGACATATATAACAATAACCATTGAATGAAGAACCATACCTCATAGAATTAGGTTGTATAACTGAGTTATACCTTCTCAAATTATTCTTCTTGGTCACCATCACATATAATTTGGAACTTGGATCAACTTCATCATCATGATTTCCTTGAAACCCTAAGCCTATTTTATCACTAGACACCATTTGTCCTTCTAAAATCCCATCAAGAGCATTTGATATCTTCTCAAGATTCTCATACAACCTCAACCTACTTTATGCACTCTCCAAATATGATTCTAGGGATTTCAATTTTTCCTCATACCTGGAACAAACATCCTCTTTCTCCTTTAAGGCATTAGAAAAACTTTCCACTTGATATTTCAAACCCTTGATGGATTAATCATGCTCTATCTCCATGTTTTTGACTTGATCTTAGTAGTAATCAATACATGACTGAGATATTTCATTCCTTCTCCTCAATATAGCCTTAATATTTGAAGACTTACCCATTGCTTGTGCTTCTAGGATCTCCTTCAAGCTATTAGACTTTCTTCTCAAGGACCTGATCTGATACCAATTTTTGGAAGCAAAATGGAATGAGAGGGGGTGAATAAGTCCTTCAAATTACTTATTTCATTTACCATTTATTTTAGCATACATCAACATTCATCCATTCACATACATTCATTATAAACTTATTATGTGTGCACAATAAATTCAAATAACCACAAAACATGAAAGAGGGATCATAGACACAAGATTTAAGTGGGAAAAAATCATGGGAAGAAAACCCATTGAAAGATAAACGCTATATTTCCATGGTTCAAATTTAGTGAGTCACCAACCCCACAAAGAGCACCAACCCCTAGTTTAGTAGAGTACTAACCCTACAAGGAGCACCAACCCCTAATTTAGTGAATCACCCACTCC
The DNA here is from genome assembly GCA_018340775.1 of Taxus wallichiana var. yunnanensis. NCBI lineage: Eukaryota > Viridiplantae > Streptophyta > Pinopsida > Cupressales > Taxaceae > Taxus > Taxus wallichiana. The sequence goes on along the minus strand of CM031240.1, from coordinate 680,094,762 downwards.
AAAAGGAGGCTACAACCCCCTAGGATGAATAAGAACTAACTCATCCACCTGATGATGTTTTCTCTATGATTTTTGCTGCCAAAACTGATGGAGATAACTTATTCATCTCACAAACCCTTTCTCAAACCCTAGGTCTTCAATCTTGCTCTATCTTCTTCTTCTTGATCTTGATTTGGCTCTAAAATTTTACACACGTGATCTCAATCATTCCTAAACCTTTCATGCTCTTCATTAGTCTTAAAATAATGCAATCATACTTGAAAAACACTCTCCTCTAGGTCACACTTTTCCCTCTAAGAGCACTAGTTCAAATTTGACCCAAAACCTTGCTTTTATATGCATTTCAACTCACAAACATAAAGGAGGTCGGTCCTACACTTTTATTTGGACCAATTAATCATAATAAAATCCCAATAAATTAATTACAATAGTCACATATGACCCATATAAGTCAGCCATGCCAAAACCTTCATCCATGCACCAAAAATCCTCAAAAACCATCACTAGGATGAGAAAAATCCACTCATGCCAAAACCATGCTTAGTAAAGATCCAAAATTCATAATACATGTGTGATATAACATTTAAACATCATACATGGTCATAATTTACTTGAACCAATCAAATTATTTCATTTAATGGGCCCATTGGCTCATTACCTTCTCAAAATAGTTGTTTCAGCACCCTATCTTTACCTTTGGGCCTTAAGACCCCTCAATATGAATGAAACTATGGAATGTGACAAATATATGGAATTCCCTGAACCTATACATAAATTATATGCAAGCTATAGATCTTGAAATATCTACTAGTTCAAACCACAACAACTTTTTTCTTCACCAAATCAAGTGCCCAAAACTTGTTTTGCAAACTCAACTAGTTTGCACCCTTTCTATCACTTAAAGACATAAATACTATGTCACTAGGAACAAAATTAACCCTCTTTACTCTCCAAGTGATATCAATCATCGAATCAATCATCTCATGCTTCAATCAACTCATTCTTTCATCTAAAGCATAAATTATCATAAAATCCAACATACCTTCTTTCTCACAAACCGACTTGGAAGACCCATAAAATCAACTAATAAAGAATAAAAACTTAAATAATTGAAAATATATCTGAATAAAATTTCTAGAAAATATTATAAATCCTTCCAACTCTAAGCATAAGGCCTTCAACCAAGAAAATATCTGCAAATTACTTTTATCCCTTCTTGGACTCAAAAACCTAACAATGAGCTCAACTACTCCATCACACCAAAACAAACTTCCACAATAAACCAAATCATGGAAAACACTTATACATTATTACTAAACACTAATAAACCTTCACTAAGATTTAACAACTTAGAAACATCATCTTACCTTATGTAGCCATTTACACCCTGCTAGAATAAAAATCCTTCAATCTTGAACCTCAAAGAATGAGTCATAACTTATGCATACCATATCAAAAACACAACTTTGACATACCATTAGAAATTTCTCTAAACTATATTCATATCAAAAATTGAATGGAGTCCTAACTCCTCTTGTAGCTCCTAAATCTCAATTTTACTAAAAGATGCTCCAAACTACCCCAAAACCAATCTTCACAAATAGGGAACACTTTGCACTTTTTCACTGCAACCATGACCTAAAACCTTTATTAACATAAATAAAAACTCCTGAGATATCATAAATTCTAATTTAGTCATTACCTTCTTTGGAGAACTTTTCCTTTAACTATAACTCTTTAGAAACACGAGAATTCGTGGGGACCACATACTATCACAAGCACGATATTACCTTTCTAGAAATATGAAAGAATCTTGTACAACATCCAATCATTATTTTTTAAATATTTATCAAAACTTGGCTGGTATACTATTTTTTTGCAAGATTCTCCTAGCTAGGGTTTAGATAGGGTTTCAAACCACTTTATCTTCTTACCGATCGTTCATTAAAACATGAAAATCAAACCACCTAATTATATTTTCTAAACCTTCCTAGTTCCATGGAAAAGCATCCCTTAATGGATATGGGTCCAATGTAAAACATACATCCCACAACGAACATTTGAAAGTCAACTTTTGCTTCAAAACACACTACTTTGAAACTTACTCGGTTGTGCTAAATTTGAATATCTTCAAATTAATTTAGCACTTTGACTCTGAAAATTGTCATGAAACATCATGACAATATCCTATAACTATCCATACTCACTATATGATCCAAATAGCTCTGAAACTCTCCAACCAATCTCATTTGTATGTGCTTACACTGCCTATTTCTCACTTGTTTGCTTCATAACGACCTCAAAGAAGCACCAAACCACTAAATGCAGACCTAAAACTCACCATGCATACCCCAGTGTATACTATCACCATGTTGTTACCATGCACAAAAATACTTGATCAGCTCCAAATCTCACACCTCCAACTCATTTTACATGCACTAGGGCTAGAATGACTGAATCAACCATGAAATGACCATGCTGACCTTATGCAGACTCAATAACTCCTATAATACACCTAATAGACCATGTATGAAATCATGACACACCCCAACCAGGACCCCTTAGAACTCACTAAATCATCTCACTAGACCATGCACCAGGACCTCTTAGAACTCACCAAATCTTGACACTACCAATCAACCTTCATGCTTGACATATGATTGACACCTGATAGAGACTCATACCATTCCATGACACCATTTTACATCAATGGATTTGAAATCAATGACAACAAAAACCCATAATAACCAACCATTGTTTCACGAGGAAGATGTCGTTTGAGCTAGAAAAGAAGAAAAATTCTTTAAAGCTACGAAATAGTGGTAGTTGAGTGCATCTAATGCTTATGGAAATTGTAAAATCTTTAAATGTGGCACAAATGAAATCATTCCTACCTTGCTATTTGATAACTTGTGTGATAGAGAGATCAATTTTGAAAAGTATGAAGTTTCAAGAATGAACGAGAGAGCTATGAGGAAGCGTGAACCATAGCTTGATTGAGAAAAAGAATGAAACCTTGATGGTAGTGAGATCCTTGTTAGAAGTGGAATCTAGGAGAGGGTTTGAAGGTAAGACTTAGAGCTAGGCTTAATAGGTGAAGATGTAGAGCTAGGGCACAAAAATTGGATTAAGCTAGGAACAAAGTTTCATATTGAGTTAGGGCATAAAGTTGAAGTGGAAAAGTATAAGGACCGAGAAAGAAGTACGGAGGTTCATCACCGAAGGAACAATTCGAGCAAGTAGGTGTTATATTTTCACATCTATGGCACACAATTTTATAGGTTTAAAAGTTATACCAATCTGAATAGAACAATGACACAAAGAAGAGCACCAAAGAACAAGATTACTATTGATGAGCTACTCAAGATTAGTTTTCTAAGATGCAAGATCCATTGGAGGTAGTAGTAGGACAATCGTGAGCATTTCAACTCAGAAATTTAAAATTAGTGAATACAACCACCATGCATAAGGGCATGAAAAAATCAATAAGTATGTCTTACGATAATTGAACAAAAGGACTATGGAAGGACATATTTTTCTTGATGAATTTCTCGCAGGACCTTGGAAGGAGTAGGGTTCTTCGAGCTTATATGAATTTCCTTAATTTAGGAATCCTCACATATTTTTAGTGGTTGATGTCATGTGTGTATGAAGATTACCTCTATTTCACGGTGTAGAAGGATACAGATGACTTCCGTGTTGATCGGCGGGGTGATGAGATTGTGTGACACTCACGAGGAGATTGAGCTTGACTACGCAACGAGACATATATTGAGGAGAAGACCACCAAGCTACATTGTTAGATGGGAACCCATGCATTCAAAATCAATAAAATTATTTACCTCGACACAAGAATGGTTGCACATTTGGTTAGCTGCAAATTTGGAGCCTTTGAGAGATGGACAAAGGTAAATAAGAAATTCCTCCATATTGTGCGTAAGATGACACACAAGACAAAAAATAACATTGGATTGTATATAGCCAAGGGGATCATTGAGGAGGCTAAGGATAAGATAGATAAAGGAGAAAATATTACTTAGGGTTATTGTTATCACCAAATCATTGCACCCTATGAATGGAAAAGTGATGGATAGGCCATTCGTTGTAATTGGGTAACATGGGATCACCTCGCAAGCTGTGGGACTTGCGGCTTGAGGTGAACCTACAGAGAAGGATAGATTCATCTTCCTAAACTAAACACAACACTTCTTCTAATGTAATACAAACAGCTTAACTAGACCTATACTAATATTTCTAGGGATTAGGAGAGAGATTTGCAAGAAATAAAACCTACACTAGGAAGTGGTGATGCACCAAGAAAGGGTTTTGCTAGACAAGTTTTTGTCTTCTAGTGAAGAAGGATGAAAATGAGAAGGATGAACAAGCACCACAACCCAACTGCATACAAAACTTCACTCCCAGATAAGCACAAAACTCCCAAAACTTGCAATGGAAACTTGAAATTGCACAATATACCTTAAGCATGAGAAAGGAAAACGAAGTAGCAAAAATGATGAAAGGACCAATAATTAGTCATATAACACAATTTCTATTACTTCAATCACATGCAAAATGCATCATTACATTAGGAAGAGGCAATGGTTTCCATTACAATATTTGAAAAAAGGATTAAAAGTTCCCAAAATCCACAACTAAGCTTGTGAAAAGAGAGAGGAATTGGAAAATGTCTAACCCCTTGGAATGAGTTCCTCATTTACATTTATAGAAAATCCAAGCTAGAGAGAAAGGAGGAGAAATCCTAAATCTTGGGCAGATGGTCTCCATACTTGATTACATCATTAATTGCACCACTTAAGAACATTCCTCATCATGCCCCCATAAATTCAAATTTTTGAATTTATCTTCAATTTAATTAAAAATATATTAAATATTTTTAATGGGACCCGCTTTGTGATTTTTGATGAGACCCACAAGATTATTTGTGCTTTGGAGGGTGTTTTAATATTGCTAAGTTGATAAACCTACCAACCATCTCGCTTAGCTAGCTCGATGAGCTGGTTGGCGAGTTCCTTAAATTCCTTTACATGACGGATCCTTGAATATTGTATAGACCACCTTGGTTATACCGCCCCACATTATCGCATTGACCGGTTATTCATTAACTCGATGGCTCTTATCCAATGAACCCCGCGACATCCTAAGCTGGTCATCCTTTTGCAAATTTAAATTACACCATGTTGGTTGGATATTTTGTTACGCTAAAATATGAGGTTCAACCACAAAGACATGGGATTAAATCGCTCTTCAAAGAAAGGTGAGGCTTTGCACTGTTTATTATCAATCTAAAACACATCAAAATAATATGTATAGTATTCACATTAATCTAACCATTGGGGTTGGGATAGAATCCCAAAGTCCATATCCATGCTAGGTAAAGATATTGTTGTTTTCTGAAATAGAATGGATCAGAAAGGAATACACAATGGAAAGGAAATGACAGGAACGTATTTTCTTTTGAGCAAACACAAATCATGAAATAATCATACAAGTTCTAGATAACAAATGTAATGTAATGTTTGAAATGATTAAAATGATTGAGAATGCTAAACAAAGAATAGCTTAAGATCCTAAACATAAGAACAATATCTTAAGAGAGATGAATCTCACAACACAAAGTTTGCAAAAATAACATCGATTTCTATTCCTCAAATGATTAAAAGAAAACACAAAGTTTTTCTTCTTCACAATAGTTCTCAATATTCCAAAAATCTCAACCCTTTGGAATGCATAAGCATCCCTTATTTATAATAAAAGGTGTTGAGAGAAAATAGGATAAATCCTAGAAAATAATCTTTTAAAAGAGAATCCTATTTTTCTTGACTCTCACACAGGAGACCAAGTCAAAATTTGCTTCCTATGTGATGAAACAAAATGAAAAGACATGTCAATTTTAATATTGAAATGACATGTCGAATTGTACTTATTTTGTATCATCATCTTTATCTTTCTCCAACAAAGCCTGCTTATCTCGAAATTCTTGGAATTTTCAGATTATACCTTGCATCTCATTCTCATCAGGCGTGGTGGAATGATCACTCAGAACTTCACATGTTTCTTGAGTATCACTAGCATTACCAGGAAGCTTTTTCAATCTCTTGTTGAGTTTCCTTAGGGTCTCCAAAGAATGTTCGATCTTCACAAACCTGTCAATGATTTCCATGCCAAATCCGTAAGTTGGTTCATGCTGAATTAATTCTTGGATCTGTTTGTAAAGATCATCAACAGTAAGATACCCGAGCCTTCACTCAACACCTTAGCACAAATTTTGACTAGCTCTTCTTCTAAGTCATTCTTGCCATCAACCAATTGATCTCTTGATTCTCTCAATTTGCTGCAAGCTTCATTGAGAATCTTTATTCTGAATCTGATGGCTTTAGTCAGCTGAAAATGTTTATCCCCATGTGGAATGATGCCCTCCTCAACCAAGATGTGGGATGGAATCTGTTTCAGCGTTTGGAGAGCTTCGAAAGTCAACTCTAGGTTCCCGATTTCCACTGAAAACTCATCATCCATTTTCTCTCCATCTTTCTTTATATCCTCTAAAGATTGATAGACTTCCATAGTATCTTTGATGACTTCTTTTCCTTATAGGAGCAGCCTTTGGGTCCATTCATCGACCGCTCTCCCCTTTTCATTAATCTTCTCAATCATGGGTACCGATGAGAAATCGAACCCGATAGGAGTAGAGGATGATGGTGTTGACTCAGGAGGCTTTGAGAGCTTGAGTAACACTTTGGTCAACTGCTCCACTTTCTCTTTAAGCTCATCCCTACTTTCCTTTGTTTCTTTTAACTTCTGACATAGCATGTTCATAGCATCTCATGCATCTTGTTGTGCTCCTTCTGCCATCACCTTCCCTAGATCAACCCTAGTTATCTGATAGTTAGAGGCCATTATGTCCTCTCTGGTCTTGTCAGTTGTGGGAGTGGTGATATCTACAAATTTGTTCCCAAAGCATCCACTAAAACCCTTGAAACTATTTTGGGTTTCTTGGCTAATTTAGTAGTAGAAGCCTTGAGTGAACTGAAATCAAAGGCTAGTAGGGGAACTACCACCTTCCTCTTCCTCGAGTCTGATCAAGCAACCATTGAGGCATTCCAAAGGAAGTTGCTATTGTTACAGGAGTTAGGGTCACACTTGCAGGTGGAGGAAGACTCACTGGTGGAGTGGGAACAACCACAAGTGTGGTAATGGATTCAGTGAAAAGAGGTGTAGAAGGAGGAGGCATATCTATAGTCACTTTGGTTCTAGCAGAGAGAGGTGAGAGACCAGAGAAGATGCTGGCCATGGCTGATGAAGAAGATGGAGAAAGAGGAGGTGGAAGTGGTTGTAAAGGAGGAGGTGCAGATCCTAAAGCCAAAGCCTGAGAAGCGAGAGATAAACTTACTTCTATTGGGCAATCAACAAAAGGTGAAATTAGAGGTTGACTCACCTCTACCTCCAAAGAGATTTCCCCTATTTCTAGTGGGGTTGGTGAATCTGGTATGTTCACCATCTCAGCTAGAGTGGTAGATGAAGGGGCTTCTTGTTCTCCTCCCTTCTTGACAAATTTGACCTTTATAGGCCTCTTAGAAGAGCTCTTGTCCTTTTCCTTTCTGGAGGGCCCCGCTTCCAAAGTAACCAACTTTGAAAAACTCTTTTCTTTGTAACTCATTCCCCAAGAAATGAGCCATGCCTTAGTGTGTTCGAGAATCGAGCTGATATATCCGCAATAGAGGCTTTTTCACCAATAGACCAATAAATAGAGCCTCCCGCTCTCCGGGAAAATGTATTGATCCTCATTCATTCCATCATATAAGCATCTATAACACTTTAATTGTCACCAATACCCTCTGGGATGTCAAGAGCTCAAGTTTCTCTGAATCTCTTCAAGTGTTAACTTGCTATGATCCTTTCTGTGGATAGCAACTTTATCATGAAGATCAACCCAGATGTATTCTATGCTAATGTAGGTACAAGGTTCCATATGACTTAAGAACTCCTCAAAGTCAAACCCATCCCTGTGCTTCATGTGCTTCTTTAACTTCTCCTAAAGCTCATGCACTACATTCTTGGCTTTTACCACCGTTGAGTAGGTATACCTTCCAATAGAAATTAGGAAGGATACGGCGGCCTTGTGCTTACTCTATTGGAACTTGTGGAAATCCAACAATTGCTTGACCAACTCCATCAAGATCAGCTTGTCTCCTGGGTATCTGGGAAATCGGAAAGGATCACCCGGGTACATGACCACTCGAAGGTATGTGAACTTCTTAAATTGCAAGAAGACACAACCCCATTTTGAAACTTCAGCCCATGCCTCATCAGAGACTCTTATTTTCCTCAGTTCGGGGTTCATCCTATAGATGTTCTCATAAAAGAAAGCATCATTTACTCTTCTGAATTGGTCCTCGGACCCCTTCCTTGTTAGCTGAGGAAAATACCGATAAATGTGTTCAGCTTCCTTGTTCCCCTTTGTGTCTAATCCAGGATAATTCCTCATACCAGCTGACTGCATAGGTGACATATGAGGACATATAAAACTTTCCCGTAGACAAGACTGTTTTCATCTGGGAGTCTACCTCATCACTGATAAGACTACCCCAATCAATCCCCTGTTGATTCTTCTTAATGATGACCATGAATTGGTACATCCATCCTTGGAAAACATTTGACTCAGGAAATCCAAAACCCGGCTCAGCAAGGTAATGATATCGTTGATCTCATGAATGAAATCACTTCTAGGAACAAATCTTGGAAACCTAGAGACAGTCGGCTTGGCCTTGATCAGGAACTTCTTATTCACATGTTTAATACAATCTTCCTGGTCATTGTCCTAGGCTTTCTGAGCTGATTTAAGATTCACATCCACATACTCCTCGAAGTTAGGCAATCTGAGAAGGTCATCGAAGTAACCTCCATCTAACTTAACTATGACTTCTCCCACCTGATTTCTCACTGAACGAGAAGCAGAGTCATAATTTGAAGCACATGCCAAGATGAACTCGGGGCATTGAGTAGACATGGGGAATCCTACTACAAGAGGGAGGCCACTGCCAGCTATTGATCTCATCCAGGGGTTTGGGAAGAATCCTTGATTCTATTCCAAAAATATTCCATGTCTATATTTCTGAGTTCTATATCCCGGATGTCATAATTGCAATCAATGTAGGAAGGAGACTCCACCTTCTTGAATTTGTACTTCATCTTCCCTAACTTATCTGACTTATCTTGTGATGGTCCAGGATCTAACATGAGGAGTCTTGGAGGAGAAATGCCTTGATCACTTCTGGTTTGAACACTCGGGCTTGAAAACTTGTTGAGAAACCCCACAGACCCGATGCACTGCTAAGTGTGTCAGAGGTTAGGCTTTGTTGGAAACTTTGCAAAACCTGACAGACAACTGAGTGTGTCAGAAAATATTAGGTGTTGGACACTTTTTAGAAACCCAAAACATTGCGGAACTGGGAGATGTCAAACACACCACCAATGACTCAACACACTATGGAAATCAAATGTCGGAATATGTTAGATGCTCGGAAAGTTAGGAAAGACCCAAACACACCTTTGAACTTAGAAATTACAAACACCCCCGCAAAACCTCGAAATAGAGGGATCGGGTTTTTGTGATGTCGAGACATGCAAAATTTCCGTCATTTCAACAATTAGGATTTTTATATTCTTCTCTTTTTCTTTTAAAACACAAAAAGGCATATTCCAAGGCATAAAATAGGAAAACACCCTAAGGGTGAATCCTAAACCACAATTTTTATTGGAATACAACCCAAAATGAAGAACACAATCTAAAACCCCAAACCCTAAAGGGAAAAACAAGAAAGGAAGAAGAACATCAAAAAGGGAACTATAAAAACATATCCAAAAGACCTCACAAGCAGAGGGCAGGGAAAATACCTTCAGCCAGTTTGAAAAATAATCAAAAATGAGTCACGTAATCGAGCACAAGATCAAATCAAGTTTGAAGGTCGAAGGAACATGCATGAGAAAATCCACACAACAAAAAGTACGACTAGTAAAAATGACGTGTAAATCCAACTATTTATAAAAACCCCGCATTTATTACACCTCACTTGATGCATGTGCCAACTACCCAACAACTCGGCATTAATGCCATGTCATCATGCTTGGAGTGTCCAGAAACCTGACACAAAGGATTTCCTACCAATTCGGGTTTCAGGTTTTGGGAAACATGTGACATGAAGCATGGTATGTTTAGATGTTCAAGGTTCTAAAACTCACGACACAAGGAAACATATCAGGGTTTCTGTGTTTCGAAACATGTGACATGGAACATGTTTTTGACAAGACATGTTCCGATGCTTTAGAGTTTCGAAAACCCGGTAGACTAGCTTGTTTCAGGTTTCAGGTTTTGGGGAACAATTTGCATGAAGCATCTAAAAATATGTTGTCATGCTATTGAAACTCAAAACCCAAAATCTTCTCAAAAGAGCATTTTAGAAGATTTTTTCCAAAATTTTCTATGGTTATCTTGATTTTAGCTGGAAACACTAAAATGGGATAACAACTGGCTCCAGTTGGGGACTTTCTTTGTAATATCAAAGGAAGAGAACTCAGAATCTCTGGTTTTATCCATTGGGCTACAAATTTTGAAAGAAGAAAACCAAAACCAACAAAGAAAGAAAGAAACAAAAAGCAAACACACGACAAAAACAAAATATATACAATGCAAGAGAGCATCTTGCATTACTAATGGAACAACTTTAGATGTTGACCACTGAAAGGTAGAGGAAGAAACTCTCCATCAAGATATGATAGACAAAAGCTATTTTCACCATTCAACTGATGAATCTTGAAAGGTCCTTTCCACAAAGAATCAAAATTTCCATGCATTCCTTTCTGTTCCCTTCTCTTATCCCAAAGAAGCACCAGATCTCCAATTTAAAAGTCACGTTGCTTTGATTTCTTATCAAATATCTTCTTTACTTTGCTTTGATGATCTGCAATGTGATCAACCACCTTGCTTCTTTCCTCTTCCAACCTGGCTAGGTACATAACCCTCTTCTCAATAGAACTTTGAAAAGTTTCATCTTCAATTGCTTTGGCCAACCGCAAGGCTGACAATTCTATAGAGATAGGGATCTCAGCAATCCCATACAACACCTGGAATGGAGACATCCCAATAGCTTGTTTAGGAGTAATCTGATCAGCCCACAATGCATCATACAATGCTTTGTGCCATGTCCTTTGATTCTCATCAACCAACTTTCTAATTATGGTCACTAGGTTTTTGTTGCTCGATTCAGCTTGGCCATTGCCTTAAGGGTAGTAATCGATGAATGAGCCAACGTGATCCCAAATCTGTAACAAAATTTTTTCAACTCGTGGGATGAAAAATTGGAGGCATTTTCGCAACAATCTTGTGAGGCATGCCAAATCTGACAATTATATTTTCTTTAAGGAAGTTACAGACAGCTTCAGAGGTTACCTGCTTGATGGGTGCAGCTTCCACCCACTTGGTGAAATAGTCTATGGCAGTGAGCACGTAGTTGTGTCCCGCACTAGAGGTAGGATTCAATACTCCAATGAAATCAATTCCCCACTGGCGAAAAGGTTCTTCAATGACCACAGGATTCAGGGAAGAGCTGCTAACTTAGGGCAACCAACAAAATGTTGACAAGCTTCACATTTGGATACCCATTCTGCCGAGTCTCGAAAGAGAGTAGGCCAATAGTACCTAGCCCATAGGATCTTATAAGCTATCACAGAGGAGGAGAAATTTCCTCCGCATGCCAGATTATGGAAGGACTCTAGCAACCTCACCTGCTGTGACTTATCAACACAACGAGAATACACCATCAATACCTTTCTTGTACATTCCATTATCCCACAGAATGTATCTTGCATGGATCTTAACTTAACTGTCCTCTTCTCCTTTTTTCTTAAATGTGGGGGAATTTTCCATAAGTTAGAAAGAAAGCAATATCTGTGTACCATTCGTCGGTTGTGCTCACAAAAAGCACCATGGGCAATTCCAAAGAGGTATCTTCAGTTTTTTTACATTCTAGTCTTAGCATTATTTTCTACAATCAATTGGCACAAGCCCCTTCCTCGTACCAACTTGGTAGGTATAATGTCCAAGTCATACTCTTGACCTTAGCTATCCAATTACCCTGTTGACTACCCAACTCTTGTTGAGTCAAGATGGATTTAACTACAGTGTCAGGAACGAGAACGAGAGTATGAGAACTCAACACATAATATCTAAAATGTTTCACTACTCTTACCACTACATAAGCATGCTTTTCAATCTATGACATCTTCAGTTCATGTTCCTTTAATGGGCCACTCATGAAAGTGATGGGAGCCTCAATTCCTTCTTCATTCTCCTGCATCAAGATGGCCAATACTGTATGTGCGGAAGCATAGCTATACATGATGAAATATTTCTTGAAGTCTGGGCATACTAGGATAGGAGCATGCACAATTGCCTTTTTGACTTCTTCGAAAGTAAGCTTCCCTTCGGTACTCCATCGAATGGAGTTTTACCTTTCATCATCCCAAGGATATCCTTGGTTTTATCGGCAAAATCAGGTACGAACCTCCTTAGGAAATTGACCTTTCCAAAAAAGGAATGAACTCCAGTTTTGCTTATGGGTAAGGTAAGGCCTTGGATGGCCTTCACCCACTCAGGGTCAATTTTGGTTCCTTCTCTAGTCACGATGTGACCTAACAATTTTCCTTTCGTTACTCCGAACATAGATTTTTTAGGATTTAATGAAATCCCATGACGCCTGCACCTCAAGAGTACCTACTCCTAGATGATCATAATGATCACTCCACTTTTTAGAGAAAATGGTCAAGTCATCCAAATATACAACTATAACTTTTCCCATCAAATCTCTGAAAGCCAAGTCCATAGCTCTCTGAAATGTGGCCCCACGTTGATCAAACCAAAAGGCATCCTCCTGTAAGCAAAGGTCCCCCATGGGGTTGTGAACGCCGTTTTATGCTGATCCTCAGCAGCTACCTCAACTTGATTATATCCTAAAAATCTATCGAGCATGGATAACATCTCTGATCCAGTAACAATCTGTAACACCTGATCCATGATAGGTAAGGGATAGTTGTCTTTTAATGAAGACTGATTCAGGTTCTAGAAATCCACACAAATCTGGATTTTGCCATTCTTCTTCCTGATAGGGACGATGTTAGCAACCTAGGTAGAATGGTGGATTGGAAAGATAATCCTTGCATCTAACATCTTCTGGATTTCTACAAGAATGGTCCCTGATATTTTTGGATTGTAATGCCTTTGTTTCTGCCTGTAGGGTTTTACATCAGACTTCAAAGGAATACTATGCTGCACATCTTTGGGCTTGAAGGATTTTAAATCTGCATAGGACCAGGCCAAGACATCCATGTATCTCTTCAGGAGTGAAGTGAATTTTGCTTTCTCCTCAGGGGAACAACATTTCCTGATATTCACCATCCACGGTTGATCAGAGAGCCTAGATTAACTTGGTCTACTTCTGACGAGGAAGTGCCTTCAGTTTTCCTTTTATTTTGGATAAAATAATCATGTTTATCAAATAGACCTTCCAGAGAAACCAATCCCTTGGGAATCTTATTTCCTTTTAGCTGAATGAACTCACCATCAACCTCTTGATATGAATTCAAAACAGATTCACGGAAAGTTGATTTTGACCCTTCAAAATATAGTTCACTAAAATTATCATCTTTCTCTAGAAAAGACAATATCTGTTGATCATCATTAAATACTTGCCAATGTGTTGAGTTATCTGGAACACTGGGACGATATACAATTTCAATGGTGTACGTGTCCCATTTGAACTGTGGATGAGGAAGGAGAAGAGATGCAGACATGGCTAAAGAATCGGCTTTGTCATTATGATCCCTCAAAACTACCTTGATGGAAAAAGCATCAAAGCATTCTATGCTATCCCATACCTTATTCCTGTAATGTCTTAGGTGATCATTTTTCACTTGATAGATCCCTTTCACCTGGTTAACAATCAGCTCCGCATCTCCTTGAACCTTGAGATTTCAAATTCCCTTTGTCTAGCCATTTCTAATCCTAATAACAAGGCTTCATACTCAGCTGTATTATTAGTGTTATCAAACTACAACTTGAAGGTGGAGGGAAATATTTTAGAATCCGAGATATAAGAACTACACCAGCTCCTGATCCGGTAGTTGAACAACTCCCATCAAATTCGAGGGTCCAAATAGCATTAGAATCCTCTTCTTTGACATCTACAGCTGGTACCTCTGATGTCATGAAGTAATTTCCCAAGCCAACATCTTCGAAAAGAATTTGAGCCTTGGGGTCATCTGATTTAGTGACCAAATACTTCGCTTGAGGTTCAGGATGGAGAATGCGAGAAAATCCATTAACTGGGATTTTAGCCTTGGTCCAATCCATGTTGATCTCTCCTCCAACATCTTTACAAAAACCTCTTCCTAAGAGAATACCATAAGCAGCTGGAATATCAACAACCGAATGGTCATTTTTACTCTCTTCTCTCGGGAAGGCGATGAATGCAAATTGTGCATCTTTGATTTGACCAATCAAGGGAACTTGCTTGGTTTCCATGGAGTAACACCGTCCATATGATTTAGTCAAAGTAAGTCCAAGGGCATGGGCTACTTTTGTGGGCATCACATTATCAGAGGCTCCTGAGTCAATGATGCAATTGCTGAGTTTGAATCCATTTATAAGGAAAATAAAATGGTTCAATCTTCCCCTGAAGGAGCAGAGAGGCCATATTGTTATCGAGGTGATCGCCGAGTAGGACTAGACAAAATTCCTTTCGAAGATGAAGGAATAGTAATGAATTTAATGAATTTGGCAAGTTTATCAAATTGCTCCGGGTTTGATTGAAGGTATTCTACTTCTGACATTTGGATCTTGGTTCTTTTTGCATGGTCAATGATGTCAAAAGCAGTGTATGAAGGAGTGATGGTAGGTTCAGTTCTGATCACATGGGTTTGAGTTGAGGTACTAGTCTTAGGAGTAGGAGAAGGAGAATAGGAGGAAGTTATTACTTTTTTAGTTATCTCCTTTTCAGTTGTTTGAGATAGGAGAGCCTCTCTTAGCTATGACCGTGGGAGCTTCTTTACTCTTCTCCTTGAAGCTTTCAACCGGTTTTCTGGGATTCTGAGATTGAGATCGAGTGAAGACCACAAATGACTAGACCATCAGTTTCGCATCCATCTTCCTCATATTCCAAATATCCAATGCTGGAGTTTCCAGCTGAATTTCATAATACTCATCAGCATATCCCGAAGCTTCAAAAGCTTTGTGATAATCTTGAGCCTCTCTGGTTCTTCATCTTCTTCGACTATCTCTACTACTGCATTAACAGGAGGAGCTTCGATGGCCAACCTTGGTTGAGCAGCAGTTAACCGTGGTCTATCTCTTGTGGGCACACCATTAGTATTATTGAAATTCCATCTAGGGATATCCTGATATGGAACATTGCTCACCTATTGAGACATTTTATTTTTTAAAGCGATCAAGTCATTAGCCATCTTCTGAATCATGGGATCAATAGTACTTTGAGAAAACTCGATTTTTCTTAGATGATCTTTTTGGCTAGAATAAGATCGTCTTCTATTTTGGTGGCCGTAGCTTGAGCGGTGGCCAAATTGGGGATAACAGATCTTCTTAACAAGAAGCTTACATCCAGAGGTTGAGCATTGATGAAGAAACATTTCTGATTCTCAAGAGTAGGAACAACGCGATCTGGAATCTTGAATCAGCTTGTTGAATTTGGCTATGAAGTCCCACATGGGTTTGTAAGACTCCTTCTTCATGTGGGTAAGTTGTGCTAACAAGGCGTGAGAATCTTTAGCTGGTTTGAACCTTGCTTCAAATACAGATCTCATGGTAGCCCAGTTGGTAATGCATGCATTTGGGAGATGATAGAACCATTCTACTGCTATGCCATGCAATGTTTCAATGAAGATTCAAATAGAGACATCTTTGTGAGAAACCCCAAGAACACCGCATGCAACAAAGAATGAGGCAATGTGTTCATCAGGATGTTGTTTCCCATCACCATTGAACTTAGGAATATTCTTTTGTGATCCATGAGGTAGGTCATGCAATGGTGGAGTAAGGGAAAGAGGACCAATAGTTGTGCCCCAAGGCATAGGTTGTGCTGCCATTCTTCTGAATGAAGTGTGAACAGGAATCTAAATATCTAGTAAGAATAATGCATGACAAGTTGCAGAGACTTCTTGTTCTTGAGGAATCCGATTCCTTCGGATGGGCAAAGAACTTCTTGCCTGGCTAGATGCAACGTTGTTGGGTGAAATCCTGAAATTATGTTGTTGAAGCAGATCAAAGAATGGATCAGTTTCACCCTTGGCTTGGCTTAACCGAGTGAAGATCTTCCTGGCTAGCTTGAACTGAAAATGGATCTTCTTGAAAATAAGGAAAATATTGAGTCGCCAGACACCAAAAGGATAAGCTCAGTCTTATCAATCCATATATCCCCAATGAGAGTCACCAAAAACTATTGGTTAGATATTTTGTCACGTTAAAATATGAGGTTTAACCACAGTACATGGGATTAAATCCCTCCTCAAAGATAGGTGAGGCTTCCTGTTTATTACTAATCTAAAACACATCAAAAATAATATGTACAGTATTCACATTAATCTAACCATTGGGGTTGGGATAGAATCCCAAAGTCCATATCCATGCTAGGTAAAGATATTTCTATTTTCTGAAATAGAATATATCATAAAGGAATACAAAATGGAAATGAAATGACGGGAACGTATTTTCTTTCGAGCAAACACATATCATGAAATAATCATACGAGTTCTAGATAACAAATGTAATGTAATATTTGAAACGATTAAAATGATTGAGAATGCTAAACAAAGAATAGCTTAAGATCCTGAACATAAGAACAATATCTTAAGAGAGATGAATCTCACAACACAAAGTTTGCAAAAATAACATCGATTTCTATTCCTCAAATGATTAAAAGAAAACACAAAGTTTTTCTTCTTCACAATAGTTCTCAATATTAAAAAAATCTCAACCCTTTGGAATGTATCAACATCCCTTATTTATAATAAAAGGCGTTGAGAGAAAATAGGATAGATCCTAGAAAATAGTCTTTTAAAAGAGAATTCTATTTTTCTTAACTCTCATGTAGGAGACCAAGTCAAAATTTGCTTCCTATGTGACAAAATAGAAATGAAAAAGACATTTCGATTTCAATATTGAAATGACATGTCGCATTGTGCTTATTCTGTATCATTATCTTTATCTTCCTCCAACAAAGCCTGCTTGTCTTGAAATTCTTGGAGTTTTCAGATTATACCCTGCATCTCATTCTCATCAAGCGTGATGGAATGATCACTTAGAACTTCACATGTTTCCTGAGTATCACTAGCATTACCAGGAAGCTTTTTCAATCTCTTGTTGAGTTTCCTCAGGGTCTCCAAAGAATGTTCGATCTTCACAAACTTGTCAATGATTTCCATGCCGAATCTGTAAGTTGGTTCATGTTAAATTAATTCTTGGATCTATTTGTAAAGATCATCAATAGGTAAGATACCCAAGCCTTCACTCAACACCTTAGCACATATTTTGACTAGCTCTTCTTCTAAGTCGTTCTTGTCATCGACCAATTGATCTCTTAATTCTCTCAATTTGTTGCAAGCTTCATTGAGAATCTTTATTTTAAATCTGATGGCTTTAGTCAGCTGAAAATGTTTATCCCCATGTGGAATGATGCCCTCCTCGACCAAGATGCGGGATGGGATCTGCTTTCAGCGTTAAGAAGAGCTTCAAGGTCAACTCTAGGTTCCCATTTCTCTGAAAACTCATCGTCCATTTTCTCTCCATCTTTCTTTATATCCTCTAAATATTAATAGACTTCCACAATTCTCTTTGATGACTCATTTTCCTTGTAGGAGATCAGCCTTTGGGTCCATTCATCGACCGCTCTCCCCTTTCATTAATTTTCTCAATCATGGGTACTAATGAGAAATCAAACCCGATAGGGAGTAGAGGATGATGGTGTTGACTTAGGAGGCTTTAAGCTTGAGTAACACTTTATTTAACTACTCCAATTTCTCTTTAAGCTCATCCCTACTTTCCTTTATTTCTTTTAACTTCTAACATACACACGTTCATAGCATCTCATGCATCTTGTTATGCTCCTTCTGCCGTCACTTTCCCTAGATCAACCCTGGTTATCTGATAGTCAGAGGCCATTATGTCCTCTCTGTCTTGTCATATGTGGGAGTGAAGATATCTCACAAATTTGTGCCCCAAGCATCCACTAAAACCCTTGAAACTATTTTGGGTTTCTTGGTTGATTTAGTAGGAGAAGCCTTGAGTGAACTGAAATCAAAGGCTGGTAGGGGAACTACCACCTTCCTCTTCCTCGAGTCTGATCAAGCAACCATTGAGGCATGCTAGAGGAAGTTTCTACTATTACAGGAGTTAGGGTCACACTTGCAGGTGGAGGAAGACTCACTAGTGGAGTGGGAACAACCACAAGTGTGGTAATGGATTCAGTGAAAAGAGGTGTAGAAGGAGGAGGCATATCTATAGTCACTTTGGTTCTAGCAAAGAGAGGTGAGATACCGAAGAAAATGTTGGCCATGGCTGATGAAGAAGATGGAGAAAGAGGAGGTGGAAGTGGTTGCAAAGGAGGAGGTGCAGATCCTATAGCCAAAGCCTAAGTTGTGAGAGAGATAAAATTAATTCTATTGGGAAATCGTAGAAGGTGAAATTAGAGGTTGAATCACCTCTACCTCTAAAGAGATTTCCCTATTTTTGGTGGGTTTGGT
Source organism: Taxus wallichiana var. yunnanensis (assembly GCA_018340775.1). NCBI lineage: Eukaryota > Viridiplantae > Streptophyta > Pinopsida > Cupressales > Taxaceae > Taxus > Taxus wallichiana. Next base: position 680,075,940 of record CM031240.1, on the reverse strand, counting down.
GAATCGTGTATGTTCACCGTCTCACCTGGAGTGGCAGATGAAGGGGCTTCTTCTTCTCCTCCCTTCTTAACAAATTTGACCTTTATAGGCCTCCTTAAGAGCTCTTGTCCTTTTCCTTTCTAGAGGGCCCCACTTCCAAAGCAACCAACTTTGAAAAACTCTTTTCTTTGTAACTCATTCCCAAGAAATGATACATGCCTTAGTGCATTTGAGAATCAGAGCTGATGTATCCGCAATAGAGGCTTTTTCACCGATAGACCAATCAATAGCTAGGAAAACATATTGATCCTCATTCAGTCCATCGTATGAAGCATCCAGAACACTTTCATTGTCGCCAGCACCTTTCGGGATGTCAACGAGCTCAAGTGTCTAAATCTCTTCAAGTGTTAACCTACTATGATCCTTTCTGTGGATAACAACTTTATCACAAAGATCAACCCATATGTCTTCTATGCTAGGCACATGTAGGTACAGGGTTCCATATGACTTAAGAACTCCTTAAAATTCGAACCCATCCATGTGCTTCATGTGCTTCTTTAACTTCTCCTGAAGCTCATGCACTACGTTCTTGGATTTTACCACCGTTGAGCAGGTATAACTTCCAATATAAATTGGGAAGGATACGGTGGCCTTGTGCTTACTCTATTGGAACTTGTGTAAATCTAACAATTGCCTAACCAACTCCATCGGGATCGCTGTCTCTTGGGTATCTGGGAAATTAGAAAGGATCACCCAGGTACATGACCACTCAAAGGTACGTGAACTTCTTAAATTGTAAGAAGACAAAACCCCATTTTGAAACTTCAGCCCACACCTCATCGAGACTCTTATTTTCCTCATTTGGGGTTCATCTTGCAGATGTTCTCTTAAAAGAAAGCATCATTTACTCTTTGAATTGGTCTTCGACCCCTTTTTTGTTAGCCGAGGAAAATACTGATAAATGTTTTCAACTTCCTTGTTTCCTTTTTGTCCAATCCAGGATAATTCCTCATACCAGTTGCTACATAGGTGACATATGAGGACATATAAAACTTTCCCGTAGACAAGACTATTTTCATCTGGGAGTCTACCTCGTCACTGATAAGACTACCCCAATCAATCCCCTATTGATTCTTCTTAATGATGACCATGAATTGGTACATCCATCCTTGGAAAACATTTGACTTGGGAAATCCAAAAACCGCTCAACAAGGTAATGATATCATTGATCTCATGAATGAAATCACTTCTAAGAACAAATCTTGGAAACCTAGAGACAACTAGCTTGGCCTTGATTAGAACTTCTTATTCACATGTTTAATATAATCTTCCTAGTCATTGTCCCAAACTTTCGAGCTGATTTAAGATTCACATCCACATACTCCTCAAAGTTAGGCAATCTAAGAAGGTCATCAAAGTAACCTCCGTCTAACTTAACTATGACTTCTCTCACCTGATTTCTCATTGAACAAGAAGTAGAGTCATAATTCGAAGCACATGCCAAGATGAACTCGGGGCACTGAGAAGACATGGGGAATCTTATTGCAAGAGGGAGGCCACCAGCGCTATTGATCTCATCCAGGGGGTTTGGGAAGAATCCTTGATTCTATTCCAAAAATCTTCCATGTCTATATTTCCGAGTTCTGTATCCCGGATGTCATAATTGCAATCAATGTAGGAAGGAGACTCCACCTTCCTAAATTTGTACTTCATCTTCCTTGACTTATCTGACTTATCTTGTGATGGTCCAGGATCTGACATGAGGAGTCTTGGAGGAGAAATGCCTTGATCACTTCTAGTTTGAACACTTGGGCTTGAAAACTTGTTGAGCAACTCCCATGCACTGATACCAATGCATTGCAGTTGTGTCGAAGGTTAGGATTTTTCAGACACTTTGCAAAACCCGACAGATAGTTGAGTGTGTCGAAAAATATTAGGTGTTGGACACTTGTAGAAACCCGAAACACCGCAGGAACACGGAGATGTTGAACACACAAGCTGCACTGACACACACTCGGAAATTAGATGTCGAAAGATGTTGATGCCTACAACTTGCACGCCACAAGACTTGACACCTCGCGGAACTTAGAAATTGTAAAACACCCTGCAAAACCCGAAATAGAGGGATCGGGTTTTTGTGATGTCGAGACATGCAAACTTTCCATCATTTCAACAATTAGGATTTTTATATTCTTCTCTTTTTCTTTTAAAACACAAAAAGGCATATTCCAAGGCATAAAATAGGAAAACACCCTAAGGGTGAATCCTAAACCACAATTTCTATTGGAATACAACCCAAAATGAAGAACACAATCTAAAACCCCAAACCCTAAAGGGAAAAACAAGAAAGGAAGAAGAACATCAAAAAGGGCACTATAAAAACATATCCAAAAGACCTCACAAGTAGAGGGCAGGGAAAATACCTTCAAATTTTTCAAAAATAATCGAAAATGAGTCACGCAATCAAGCACGAGATCAAATTGAGTTTGAAGGTTGAAGGAACATGCATGAGAAAATCCACGCAGTAAAAAGTATGACTGGTAAAAATGACATGTAAATCCAACTATTTATAAAAACCCCACATTTATTACACTCACTGACACGTGTGCGAACCATGCGACAACTCAAAATTAATGCCATGTCATCATGCTTAGAGTGTCCAAAACCCGACACAAAGGATTTCTTACCAATTCAGGTTTTGGGTTTCGGGAAACATGCGACATGAAGCATGGTATGTTTAGATGTTCAAGGTTCCAAAAACCCGACACAAGGGAACATATCGGGTTTCGGGTTTCAGAAACATGTGACATGGAACATGTTTTTGACAAGACATGTTCTGATGCTTCAAAGTTCCGAAACCGATAGACTAGCTTGTTTTGGGTTTCAGGTTTTGGGGAACAATTTGCATGAAGCATATAAAAATATGTTGTCATGCTGTTGAAACCCGAAAACCCGAAAATCTTCTCAAAAGAGCATTTTAGAAGATTTTTTCAAAAATTTCTATGGTTATCTTGATTTTAGCTGGAAACACTAAAATGGGATAACACTCCACCCACCAATTCTTACTCCCATCCCACCATGCACTCCTCAAACTACCTTGTGATCCTTCTACCACCAAAGATCTCCTTACACCCATCATTTCATGCATTAACTCGGTTGACTCGGTCTTCATTTATACATGACGTGCACTACCAAGTGCTTTGCTTTGAAACTACCCAAATGCCATGTGATTTCCCATAACTCAATCTTTATTTCAAAATTCCTCCGACTTGAGATTGCCACATTTTACCTTGGTCTCCGTGAGAAGCGTTGAACCAACGCCAAACTCATGAGGTCACCTACTTACCCGGCATTGGACATGGCCTCACTTGTTGAAATATCCCACTAACTTATACTTTTCTAGCTCAGCGATAGACTTAGACTCCCCACCATGATGATCACCAAATGTGTTAGCGCACAACTTGGAAAACTCAAAGATTAACTCCCATTTTTCATGCGACGATCTTTCCACATCGCTCTTCCGCTGGGAGTCTCACAGCTACTATTTTTCCCACGCCGAGTCACTCACCCCGAATTCCATTGTCTGACAAGAACCTAATAATCTGAAGTAAATGGGATTTAGGATTTTGATGCCATATTACCCTCACAATATCTCCGAGAATTGGCTCTTGATGCCCGATTTTCCCGTAGAAATTAATCGATCTAATACAAAGAATCCATGAAATAGATATGCAGAGACAATAATTGAAATCAACAACTCTATATTATATTTTCATTATACATTCACTATTTCATTACACTCCATTATATAGGAGATGTAAAATAACAATCCTTACAACAACATTTGTCTTCATATACAACCATACACCCATATGGTTTCAACCTCTCACCAATATAATAATAAAACAATACTAATTGTTTTATTATTCTAACTTACTAACTTACCACATACTAACCACATTTTACATTTACTATTTACATTTACATAGTAAATGTACTTTCACTAATTTACCATAATAATAATTACACATGTAATTATTATTCACCCATACATACAAATGGAGCACTAAGATATATTTCCTAACATTCCCCCCCTTAGTGCGAACATGGGGAAAACCTGCCTTTGTACTGCAACGTGCCGCTACGTAGCATGCTCATGATCTGGATGGTTTCAAGGACAATACCAACAACCTCTGGATGGTTTTCCAAGTGGTTAACCAACAACCACACAACAGATGGTTTTTGAGGACAGTACCAACAACCTCTGGATAGTTTTTCTGGATAACTAACAACCACAATATCATGATGATGCAGTAGTATCAACAACTCTCATCACTATCTCACTGCAGGGAATAACATAGGAAATTCTACTGAAATATGTTGCTCGTACATACATAGAAAAAGCTGACATAATGGAAATGGAACATTGGATCATGTTCCCCCCCTCAATGTGAAATTTCCACTTATTGAAATGGATCACTGCAAACTGAGGCACACCACACTAGAAGCACTAAAATCAAATTGCACACACACATGTCACCAAAATCGATATGCGCCCCGTCGTTGCTGCAAATCGACAAGAGGTCGCTGAATGACCTCCAACCTCCGTTTGCCTCCATCCTCCAAGAACATGCTGCTAGCTCAGCCGGGTTTGATATGAAGCTCATTTGTTTCCACATTGAAGTTATTCTCCCAAAGAATGTGAAACATTTTAGTTTTAGGACGTCGGTACAAACCGATAATGCGTCCCACAAAATAGCCAAAAAATATGATATTTTTCAAATTGGGTATTTTATCCCAAAATTAGAACCACTATAATGAGAATTAAAAAATAAACATTTTTGCAAAAAACGGTGCTCAATTTTGAGTTACCGTGCAAAAGTTATTGAGGTTACAATTTCCCGTAAATTGGTCCAATTAAAATAAAATTGAATTGCTCCTCAAAATTCAATTATTAAGCAAAACTATAGAAATATATATATATTTTAAACTATAGTTTTGCTAAATAATTAAAAAAATTGACCAATAAGAAAAAACCTGTGTGTTGCATTTCTTTTCCCGGATGTGCATTTCCAGCCACAAAAACGTCTGTTTGACAGCAATTTCGTCATATTTGCGTGCTGAATCTGACCTTGATGTAAACTACAAAGTTGTGCGTCTTTTTCTCATCTTTTCAACCCAAAAAGAATCGCATCAATCCGATTTTTTATGAGGAAGATATGTTCATTTTACTGAACACTACTTGCTGTATTTTTTTGGACGGATTTTTGAATATTCTCTTTGGCCTCTTAAATCTTCTTGGCTCTCATAGGAATAACCTGCTCTGGTACCAAATGTAGAAATTAATCTGATCTAATACAAAGAATCCATGAAATAGATACACAGACAATAATTGAAATCAACAACTCTATATTATATTTTCATTATACATTCACTATTTCATTACACTCCATTATATAGGAGATGTAAAATAACAATCCTTACAACAACATTTGTCTTCATATACAACCATACACCCATATGGTTTCAACCTCTCACCAATATAATAATAAAACAATACTAATTGTTTTATTATTCTAACTTACTAACTTGCCACATACTAACCACATTTTACATTTACTATTTACATTTACATAAGAAATGTACTTTCACTAATTTACCATAATAATAATTACACATGTAATTATTATTCACCCATACATACAAATGGAGCACTAAGATATATTTTCCTAACATTTCCACCAACTCATAAAATCACCACTCTACTTGGCTTCATCTTCATGTTCCTCTCCTTCCTGGCCGATCCAATCGAGCCGAGTCACTCGATATTTAACTCACCATTTTTTTCATACACACCTAAGAATATTTTAAATTTGTGTTTATGTCTAAGTTATTCCATAAATCCCTACCTTCAAATATCTTGACATATTTATCAAGCTTGATTTCAAGCCATGTTGTTCTCTTATGCGGTGTGCCTTACCGCTTCAACTCACATTCATCACCATGTCGAGCTAAGATTTCTAACCCGTGAAATCCATACTAAGTAGATCAACTCATGCATTAGATTCTATCATTCCCGACTTGAAGTCGACTTGACATTGCCCAAGTTCTTTCTTGATCTCACTAGTGACCTTTGCACAACTCCTCCATGAGAGACTCCCAGCCCATCAATGCAGCTATCGTTCCTCTTCTAAGCCAAATTCAAGCATTGCCTCGGCCTCCCGAGCTCTTAAATGATCACCTTGCACCTTCGAGTTAAATATGAGCTTGCCTTGAGTTACCAAATCATTCTCTCTAGTATTGAGCTTCATAACTATAACTCAAACTCGGTGAGTTCTTTGCGTTGCCATTTGTAAGCTTTCAATCTATCTGCAAACACTCCTGTGCGATTGAACCGAGTTGAGTTATATCCTCCTAAATTGATGAGGTAAGTTGAGTTCTACACCAAAGACGTATGTGTCTCCATAGCTCACCTAAACATTCTTATATTGATATTTGTTTCCTTCATCTTCAACTTGGGTGCTTATTGCTTGTGTGCTCGAATTTGAGCTTGTCTCTCAGTATTTACACCAAGTCGACACTCTCACACGATGCTTCCTAGCTTACCATCTTTCCCCACGTATGAACTCAGGCTCCATTCTATGGATCAACGACCTGAGTCTTACAAGCTCACCATCAAAATGAATCCCTGTCACACCTCTCATGTCATGCATAAGTTAGCTCATGATACCTTGAGATCATGCATTGTGTCCAAACTAGCTTCTTTCATTACACATCGATGAGTTAGCATTTGAGATCCCTTCATTATCGCATCAACACCTTGGCAAGTAACTCATTAGCTCCCGACCCGATCCGCTTTGCTTGCACCTGCCGATCTTGGCCAAGAAAATCAATGCTCACCCACATTTATGCATTATTCAAAATCTCCTTATAACCGGTGGGAGGCCCAACCTACCACTCGAAATACAAATTGAATGCTTGAACATTTTGACATTGACTCAATGAGATGATCCATCTCTGTCAACGAGCTCCAATTCATGGCTCATTGTCAAACCCTTTGCATTGATTCTTCACAAGCTACGCCCATTCCATGGGTGTTACACCAAGTTTGATTCCATGCTCATTCTTTTGGCGAGAATATTTTCCCTCCTTTTTCAATGGGCAACATTCATGGTCGACTAGTATCCTACATGCAACATTGGCTTCACATGGCTCGGCCAAGATGCAAGCCAATCCTCTTGACATCATTCTTGTTCATTCTACCGCCAAATTTCTCCATTGGATTTGCAGACCGTAAACTTGTATTGAGCTAACTTTTGTGTTTTATTGATTTAGCACCGAGCTTGATTTATTTCTTTAGTTTCATCAAATCATGTTATTATCTTAAATTTCGACACTTTACCTCACTTAATCGTGCCCTAGAACCTAAGTTTTTCCACAAAATCCCCACATGGACCATTTCCAAATTACCCTCATGAGATAAATGTCGAGTAGCTCATTCACCATTTATATGAGCTCCAAGCTCTCACAACAACTTGGACCCCCTCATTATGGTGTAAATATCCAACTAGCTCGTAATCACTTGACCCTTTTCCAGTCTTAGAGCACAATAGGCCTTAATTGTCCAATTTTTCCCAAGGGGTAAAATTGGATAACAATTTTTGGTGACCTCTCGGGATGATTTCTGTAAGCACTAGTCTAGTAGCCTTAAACCATCCATTGGGCATGGAGTCAATGTTGGCATCTTAAAATTGATATGATCTTCGTGATGGATCCTAAGTCTCCTTGGGCATTCATCACTACTAATCCTTGACTCCGCCAAGATTTATAAGTAGGAAGTATATTGAATCTGATGAATGCTTGGCATCTATGGCATATTGCGGAGTTTTGAATGAAGCATTTTTAAGTTTGGGATATCATATAATTTATTAAAACTCAAACCTTCTCCTTCCTTTGAAAATCCACCTTTGATACACTATGCAAGAGAAATGAAAAACACAACACACACAACAATGAGGAAAAAAAAAATAATGATGAAAACAAACAAAATAAACAATGTGCAAAGCACTTGAGGAAAAAACACCTAACTAAACTTTATAGGGGAGAAACTCTCAAAAGAAATCTTTGAGATGTATCCCATTCACATGAATGGGCAGTTCTTCTCCATTTAGCCTAGATAGAAAAAAAAATTCACTTCCTTAACTTGTGATAATGTATGGTCCACTCCAGAGAGCATCAAACTTGGCATGCATGCCTGGTTTGGCTCTATGTCGCATCCCATTTGAGAACTAAATCTCCCTCTTGAAAATTCTTATTGGATGCCTTCTTGTCAAATATTTCTTAACCTAGCTTGATGTTTTCCAAAAGTTATTCATGGCCTTGTTCTACACTTCTTCTAACTCCATGAGCTCAAAAACCTGATTGTCATAGGATCACTCTCCATAACCTCAAGTTGATGTGCTAACTCCAAAGAAGGTAATTCCAAGGATAGTAGAAGTTTTTCTTCTCTTCCATATACCAACATGAAAGGATAATTTTCAATGGCCCTTTTAGGTGTGATCCGATCTTCCCATAAAGCAGTTTTAAGTCAGTGTGTGCCAAGTCCTCTTGTTGGTTTCCATTAGTGCATTTGATAATCCTTATGAGGTTCTTATTTCTAGACTCAACCAATCCATTTCCTTGTGGATAGTAATTGATGAGTTTTGAGATAAAATCCATTCTTAACAGCCCATTCACTCAGCTTTAAACCAAGAAAATCCATTATGTTATCTGAAATGACTATAAATGGGACACCGAACCTTGTCATTATGCCTTCTAGGAAATCAAGAACAACCTTTTCATTACCCTCCTTCAATGTTACTTCCTTCTGTCCATCGAGTAAAATAATCCATTGTAGTAAGGACCCATTTATGTCCATCACTGATGGAGGATTGATCATTCCAATGAAATCCAACCCCCATTGAATAAAGGGTTGATCAACTTGAATCGGATGGAGGGGAAGATGCCAAACTTCTTCTTTCCAAGTGAAAAAGGCACATTCCTTGCACTTATTTACCCAGAGATGGGAATCCTTGAATAAATCCAGCCAATAGTAGCCAACCCTCATGATTTTTGTAGTAGTTGTTCATGCAGAGTAATGCCCTCCCGATAGACCATTGTGAAACTCTTCCAATATCTTATTTACTTGTTCTGGTCCTATGCACATCAAAGGAGAACACCATTCAAATCCCTTCAAAGAGAACATTATCTACCAAAACATAAGGAATAGAATGAAGATGAAAGTTTCCATCTTTGAGTCCTATCCATGTCAACAGGGTATGTTCCTGAGAGAAGGAAAGCCTTCATCTTTGAATAACCAATCAACTTGATCATCTCCTTTCATCATTATTTAGAAGCATCACATCCTCATCACCTTTTTGATTCCAAATCTGTAGTAAAGCTATTGACACAAACCTTTACCTCTGACTAGCTTAGTAACCTTGATGTGCACGTCATACTCCATCACCTTAGTAATCCATCCAACACGTTTCTCATTCATGTCTTTATTCAAAAAAAATCCTTAACGCCTGGATGAGACACCATCAAATGAATTCTATTATTGGACAACATGTGCCTAAATTTTTCAAAGCCTGAATATAGAAAAAAACTTTCTTTTCAACAAATGAATATTTGAGCTCATAGTATTTTAGAGATTGGCTGAAGAAAGCAATTGGTTGTTCCATCGATCATCATTCTTGAGTGAGGATCCTAAAATACTCTCCTAATGACCTATAAAAGCATAAAGAATAAAATCCTTATCAAACCTTGGATTCACCAATGTAGGTGCTTGAGAAATGGTTGTCTTAATGGCTTCAAATCTTTCCTTTCCTTCCTTTTCCATGAAAAAGGCATATTTTTCTTCAACATGGTTGTTAATGGTTTAGCCAAGGCTGTGAATAAGGAATGAATCTCTCACAAAAATTATATGGTTCCTAGAAAACTCTGAAGACCTTTCTTGTGACTTGGGAGAGATAGGGACAAAATCAAAAATCCTAGCTGGATCAATAGAAATTCCTTCTACTGAAACCAACATGCCCCAAAAACTTTCCCTCACCACAAAAATGCATTTCTTAGGATTGAGTGAAACCCCAAATTCCTCTCTACATCTCCTGAAAACCTTCTTAGATGTGCAATGTGATCTTCTGCATGCTTGAGTACACATAGTTATATCATCAAGATATACCAAGATAATGTCATTGATCAACCCCTTAAATTCCATGTCCATAGCTTATTGGAAAGTAGCTCGACATTAGATAATCCAAATGGACATTTTGTTGTAGGCGTATGTGCCCCACTTGGTAGTGAAATCCATTTTGAACTGATCAGATTCTTTGACCAAAATCTGATTATAACCCAAATATCCATCAAGAAAAGAAAACCTCTGAGCTCCTACCACCATTTTGAAGGATTTTCTCCATAGATGGAAGAGGATAATGGTCTTTTAATGAAGCCTAGTTCAAATCCCTGAAGTCCACACATAACCAATATCTTCCATTCTTCTTTCTCATGGGAACTAGGTTAGCTACCCAAGAGGAATGCTTGATTGGAAAAATAATGCAAGCCTCAATAAGCTTGGTCAACTCCTTTCTCATCAATGGCTCAATTTTGGGATTAACCTATCTTTTTTTTATGGACCGACTTAGCATTAGGATCAAGTTCGATGGTATGTTGTGCTAAACCTAGGATCAAAGCCATGCAATATTTATAAATCCATGCAAAAACATCATTATATTCTTGACAAAGTTTGACAAAATCCTTTTTCTCCTCTAGGTACACACTTTTCCAATCTTTAGGAACTTTTCATTTGCTACCTCAACTTCTTCAAAATCATCCTCTTTGACTACCATGTTAGCACTTTGTCTTCTAACCTGATCATCTAAATTAAAAATGGACTCAAGAGTAACCAAAGCCTTTTGGTAGCTTGTTTGCTTTTCAATTGTATAATCTAGTCACTATATGCTTCTACAACTTATCTTGATTTTTCACAAGCAAAACTCCACTTCTTCTTGAGAAAAAATGATTTGTTTATCACTATTGAAAAACTTCCAACTACCCACATTATCAGGAACTGCAAGTCAAATGACCATTTTAACAGGTTATCTCTCTTCTTTCATGATATCAACAGTACATCATATTGTGAGCCAACCATAACAAGCCTATCAACATCTTGATTTTGATTTCTAGAACCACGTGGATCCGAAAGCTTCAAAATATTCAATTAAATCCCAAACTCAGTTCTTGTAAGATCTTAGAAAATCATTTTTGATGCACTACGAGATCTTACTTGATGTACAACCAATTCACTATCACCAAAAATAGTCAAGGCTTTGATTCCTTCTTTTGAGCCAACTGAATTCCTTGCACAAGAGCTTCATATTCGAAACATTGTTGTGTGCAAACTAAATTAAATTGAAAAAAGATGAGAAGTACTTATCTCCTTCAAGAGAAATTAACATGACACCAACACCTACTCCATTTTTACTCCTTGAGCCATCAAAAATAGTTTCCAAAGTCCTTCCTAGAGTTGTTTTGGGTTTTAACAAGTTATGGTATGATTGTGCCTTCTTCATGAATACAATATGTACCCAACCCCATCTCTCTCTAAAAGTAACAAACCAACTTCTTCTTCTGCTAATGCCTCAACATAGGGATCATACTGATGATCTCCACTTACCTCATCCAACAGTATCAAGGACCTCTTCCACAAGAGTGGTTGGTTCATGATCAACAACTTCTTCTTCTGGATCATGAATGGTATAATTCCCATTTATAGGACTAGCGGTATAGGGCTCCACATGATTATGAAAAATTGGTTCTTCCCTTATAGTCACTTTAGTTCCATATCGAGTCCTAAGGATCATATGTGACCAATCACTGATAGGTAACCACCCATCTTGGTAGTGAAATCTCATGATAGGAAAATGGCGAAAGAGAGGAGGAAGATCAATGACCGATATGTCTTGTGTGAATGAAAAATGGGACATGCATGGATAGTAAGTTAAGTCCTTTGATGATTCCAATGGTCTAAACTATTGTACCATCCAACTAAACAACTCCTTTGGAGATTGGTGTATATTGGATTCCTAGCACGTCTACAATTTGCTTGGGCATGACTGAATTGTTGGCACTAGAATCGATCATGAAATTATGTACCAAATGATCACCAATGATCAGAGAAATATAAAATGGTGGCAGCTTATTCACCTTAGGAATAATTTTCCCTTCTAGTTGACACAAACTGTAGCATTTTCTGCCCCATGACCCGATGCTTCATTAGTTATACCACCAAAAAAACTTTTCAGCCTCTTGCAAAAGGTTTCTTTGAGAAGGAATTGAGAGTGCTTCCCACATGGTAACACTCAAGTTGGTCTTCTTCATTTGTTCTACAATACTAAAGGAATTGTCCTACTTTTTAAAATTTCTTTGGGCATTAGAATCCTCTTTTGGAAAGTGTCTTGTTGGGTACTGTGATGCCTAAAGAACCTTCTTTCCTTATGGCCTGACTAGCCTGTGTTTCTGTTGACTTCTTTCCCTCATCTTTGTTGGAAACCACCACTTGTGGTGAGGCTATGAAGTGGATGCTTGATCAGATTTGGAAGACTTGGGATTCCATTTCCCTCTTTTTGAGTGAGTATTTTCTGCCACTGATGAAGAATCTGTATTCAACCCACAAAAATCTTCTTCTTTCCAATTTAACAAAGTGGTTTCTTCATGTGCATATGGTTGATCTTGTTGCTTCCTACGTAGATGAATTTTCATGTTGGCTCTAGCGAGAAGAAGATACACTTTGAACCATAAGGGCTTGCTAAGAACTCCATTGGGGAAAATATTTTGATTATGGGGTTGAGAACAAGGATAACACCATTCATAGTCTTGAACTAGATTATTTTGAATGGGTACAAGGGCTCTAGAAGAGCTAGCAGCAAGAGGATTCCTAAAGTTTAGAGGCTTGACATTTGCAACTTGATTTTGTGACTGATTATTTCCTTGAAAAGGTGGGTGGTTAGCCTGGTACTATTGATTCTAGGATTGGTAAGGATGAGCATATTGAGATTGTTGCCTCTTGAGTGCAACAAGTTCATTCCCAAAGGTTTGTAGTAGTGACTTAGACTTCAACTAGATCATTTGAAGGGTGGGTGTGGTAGAGCAAGTTGAGTTTGGTTGCTTAGAGGCTACAGGAAGAGGAGAAATAGTAGGTTGGTTATTTGGGAGCTCCGAATACAACACATTGGTGGTCTTGAGCTATCTTTCCATCCTGAATCAAATAATTCTCCACTCTTATAACAACTTTCATAGGCATCAGGCAGTGTAGTCCCTCCCATGGACTGATCATAACTACTACATCATCTATTCAAGGCTCATAAATAGTACAAGAATGCATTATTGGGAGAAGGATTTATGAGTGTTAGAATTCTATTCCAAGTCTTTTGGAATCGAAGTTGAAATCACTCATATACTCTTGAGGATCTCTCTTTATGGTAGTGAGTTGTTCCATGAGTGACAGGTGATCACTCTTGTCTTCAACTATTTGTAGATTTTTTCTCCCAATTCATCCCAAGTGGTTATAGTGCCAACTTCTAACCCACAAAACCACTGAAGTTTTTTTCCTTGAAGGAAGTAGTAGAAGGATTTGACCACAACATTTGTCTTCTATGATATTATGTACTACACAAATGTTGGCCACATCAAGAATATGTTCCACTAGAGTAATATGAGTTTCCCCTATGTAGAAGGGAAAATTTTGAGTGTCCGCAGTAGGTATAGGATCACATTGAGCCAACTAGAGAGGACTTCTTTGCATTGAAAGGAGGAAAATCTTGGTTCCTTGTAGGGGCTGCCATACCAATGAGAGGTTGATTATTTCTGGTGGAGGAAACCTTCCATAAGGGGGAGTTGAATGACCCCTATGAGGTGATGCTGCAACTAGTGATGTTGAAATGCCTCTTCTCCTTCTCCTTGAGGAGACAAGGATAACTCAATATGCTGATAATTTCCTTACTTTGAAGAAGCTCTTGTCTAATTCTTTATAATAAGTTAACACATTGAGATTCAAAATCCAGAGATATGGAGTCATAGGTACTTTGATTCATGTAAGTATGAAGAGAAGTACCAACTCTTTCCCACCGGGTGTGCCAAAAATTGTTATCACCAAATCACTACCCTCCAATGGCCAAGTGATGGATAGGGCATTCGGTGTGATTGGGTAACATGGGATCACCTCTCAAGTTTGTGGGACTTGTGGGTTTGAGGTGAACCTCCAGAGAAGGCCGAATTCCTCTTCCTAAACTAAACACAACACTACTTCTAATGCAATAAAAATACTAACTAGACCTATACTAACATTTCCAGGGGATTAGGGAGAGAGATTTGTAAGAAATAAAACCTACACTAGGAAGTGGTGATGCACCAAGAAAGGGTTTTGTTAGAAAAATTTTTTTTTCCCAATGAAGAAGGATGAAAATGAGAAGGATGAACAAGCACCACAACCCAACCACATACAAAACTTCACTCCCAGATAAGCAACAAAACTCCCAAAACCTGTAATGGAAACTTGAAATTGCACAATATACTTACAAACATGAGAAAGGAAAAAAAGTAGCAAAAATGATGAAAGGACCAATAATTAGTCATATAACACAATTTCTATTACTTCAATCATTGAAAAGAGAGAGAGAATTGGAAAATGTCTAAGCTGCATGAAGGAGAGAAGAATCCTCATTCTTGAAAAAATGTCCAACCCTTTAAAGAATTCCTCATTTACATTTATAGAAAATCCAATGTGAGAGAAGAGAGGAGAAATTCCTAAATTTAGGCATCTTATCTCCATGATTTATTATATCATTGATTATTGCTACCCATCTTGCTCAAAAAAATTCAAAAGTAGGAGAAGAAGAACTAATAGATGGAGGTGACTTGTGACGATGCTAGATACATTTAGGATAAAGTGGAGTGGAGACTCACACTTGAATAGTTTGAAACCTAGGAGAATCCACCTCATATCAATCAGGTTATTAAAATCATATAGAGACTTATCCTATGAGAATGTCATTAAGTGTACTATAGATAGGATCATCGATAAATTGAGAGAGTATGTGAACTAGTAACTTTGGATTAGGAGAAGTAATATCAAAAATAGGAGAATCCTCCCATTTCCTCAGTGGTATGATAGAGGAGAATTAGTACCATATTATCAATGCCTACACATGTCATCAATGCATTAACTTAGTTGACTCGATATTTTTATACATGGCATGCACTAACAAGTGCTTTTTAGAAATAACCATAACCACATTCTCTCCCCATAACATGGTGTTTAAAGGTCATATGATGAACATGCCCATAATGCTTGGGAGAGTTTTCACATTTTACATATGGTTCTCCGTAAGAGTTTTTGTGAATATACTGCCATAATAACATTACTTGAGATCCTGACTCATTTGACGTACCACCTCATCATAGATTTTCAACTAAAGTGATACATGATCCCCCCAGAAGGAGAACCAGATATCCTTAGCATTAGGGCTTGAGTGGATCCAACTTAGAGATTAAATCCTATAGGTTCATGAAAATGATTGATAAAATTTGAATTTTAGTAATTCTAATTTGAAGTACAAAAATGTATTTATCCCAAAATACATTGAAATATAAATGCCATATAATTCCATTTGATTAGATGAAATCCAAAAAATGGAAGGGTACTGGACTTAAATTAATGCCATCTTACCTCATACACCATCTTGGAAAATTAGCTCTCATGATGCCCGCTTTTTATCAAATTGACTCACAAAATCACCACATGACTTAGCTTTGTCTTCGTATTCCTCTCCTTCTATGAAGATGATCCGATTGAGTGCGGGAAAATATAGGGGCACACAGGGCACTCTAGTCTAGGATCTAGGTCGATGTTCAACTTTAACCTAATCTTGGTAGGGTCATTAAGTCTTCACAATATTTCACCTTTTTGTCATTGACATTGCACTTCTTCATGATGTCCCACCTTTGACTACATTAAATATTTATCCATGACCCCATATTAATCAAACCATAAAAAAATAAAGATGTAAATGAAGGGGTTGACTCATCACTTGACTCACATTCATCACCTTCAAGCTAAGCTTTCTAGCTTGAACTCCATCTTAGACCGATCAACTGTAGTTCTTTGTGATTATGTGTGTAATCCCGCCTAGAAGTACCTAGACCCAATGACGTAGAGAATATCAATCTACTAGCTCACCTTCACATGATACATGAATAGAGAGACTACCCTAGCCCATTGATTAGAGCTCTCATTCCTCTTCTAATCCAAACTCAACATTAGCTCGGCCTTTGAGCTAGCCTCTTCATATGTAGTTGAATGCGATCACCTTTATGTAGTGCCTTCCATTTATAAGATACAAGCTCGTTGTTGTATTTATACAGGATCTTTTCTCAAATTTTGACTTCTAATGAACTCGACATAACTGAGTACCTAGGGAATGGGAGGAAAATAATAATCTACCGAATCAACCTCTAAATTATAACCAAGTGTGATGGGGACTAGGGAACCTAGAAATGAGGACCTATACTGCCCTAGGTGTCTCTAATCCATTCCTAGGCATCCTAGTCAAATAATAGAGCTTTATTTCAACTAAGTGAATACTTGAAAATTAAGATCTCTGTGAGATGAACGAAACTATCTTTGGTCTTTATTGTGTAAGACAAACAACAACAAAGAAAAGTATAATGACAACCAAAAGGGAATGAGGCTCGTTATGAATGGCTTTCTTACTTGAGCCACTAAATCACCATCAAAACAACTCCTTGGTACACCTATGTCAGTAAGTGTGTGATTTATGGATACCTTGAGATCTTACATAGTGCCCAAACCAAGTTCTTGCATTACGAGGATGAGTTAGCAAAGATCCCTTCATTATCGCACAACACCTTGTAGTAACTATTGAATCCCCAACCCGATACCCTCACTCTCTTGAGCATCCCAATGCTTACCCATGCTCATTATTATTCGAACATCCTTCTAAATGGTTGGATGTTGTAATTCAACACGTGTATCTACATGAAAATTTAACCTTGAATACTCATCACATTAAGAAAAATCATATATTAATATATACATATTATAAAATTCAAAACACATGTATCGATGCTAAACATTTGTATTCACTTATACTTCACGAGCTAGCCACCACTATCACTTTCACATCCTCCTCAAGTTTGAAGGTTCCTTCCCTCGTTGTTTCCTCCCACTAGATAACCACCTTATATCTCCTGCTACATCCACTACCATTGGAAATGTTCCAACGAGTGCTCCACTCATCATGGCGTATAATGGTTTCACATATCTACTCACATGAGAATATAGCCCATTCATCATAACTTGGCTAAGTACCCAGTGGATCTTCTTGACATTCTTCCCATTCATTCTTTTGCCAAATTACTCCATTGGCCTCCCATATTATCTCCTCATATATTGAATCGATAAACTCAAATGTGGCTGAGCCTCACATCATGTTTTATTGATTTACCAAAATTATTGGGATACACATCTATATTAGAAGAATCTCACTTTACCTCACTTAAACATATCCTTGAACCAATTTTGTCCCCCTATCCGGACCATTTCCCCATTACCTCATGAGATCAATGCAACCTATCTCTATAGTCCATAAAGAGCTTTATATCATAGCACCAAGCCATATCCTATCAAAAATATCTATATGTCCTCATTATGGTGTAAATATCATGACCATCTCAGTAACCACTCTTGATGTAAAAATATTAGGCCATGCCAAATCCACTTCAAAATGACCACTAAATGGCCTCACCACAACTATATACACATATGACCATACATGCAATAGTGTTTAAAACTCTTTTAATGCATCATGAGCTCATCGTAGTTTCTTTGACCCCATAGTGGCTCTGAAACTGATTCTTTAGGCTTACCTTTGAAATCATGGTCCATGGAGGCCTAACAAGACCCATACATAATCATAAAGTTCAATTGATATGATAATTTTTTCCTTATAGAAACACATAAAGTGGGCCAATACTAATTGAAATAGAACTTATGCAACCTTGGAACACGATCTCATTATGTGATATAAGCTTCATGAAGACCCTTTTCCAATCCTCGAGACCCTATTAAATATTGTCTGTTGTTCTTTTTCCACCAATGTATCAAAATTGGATAAAAATTATATTGTATTTATTATCCCAGATACAACCACAATATCCTATGTACATTTTCTAGAGTCATGTGGGATCTCTCTAATAGGAAAAAATAAAAAATGTTTCCACATCATACTTTATATGCGGAATAAAATCCATATTAAGGGGCACCTGCCCAATATAAGTAATTGTTGAATCCTCACGTAGTCATTCATAATGACACTCGTCCATCTAGAGAGCTTACATCATTGTTGAATACACACGAGGAGTTTGTAGAAATCTCATGAATATATATCTCTCTTCACAACATAAAATGATACTAGAATTAGAATTTACCCAATAATACCTAGATGCGCTAGACACATCACTCAGTCTAGACTCGAATGCTCACTCGAAGTGTGCAAAGGTACTAAGTCTTTAGGGTTGTTGTTGTAAGGTGTTATCATGATGAAGACTTAACACATGTAGTTCTATTACTAACACATCATTCTACGGATCTAATTTTGGATCTAAGAAGAATAGAATTTAAGTAATAATCATGATGAGAATTAAGTACATATTACATATCAAATACACACAAGAATAACACTCGGGTTTGGCTAATATCCTCCATATATTAAAGATAAAATTACATTAAAGCTTCTTACAAGATAATGGAAATCTATGCCTACGCACATAAAGATCTAATTCAATAATCCGAGTCTTGAACACATGCATACATACATATATCTACTATATGTTCACTATATATTCACCATCATACATGTATATCTACTACGCAGTTCACTACACACACACACACACACACACTACACACATACGACATAATGGTGAAGGATTTCCCTTTACCTCTTATCCACTCCAAAAATAGGTCGTATTCCATTAATAGCCACGTGTTGTTTACAAGCATAGCCCCACATGCAAGTGTGCTAACTATAGACTTTTGTCAGTTAACTATAGTGATAATCCTATTCCTAGCATGTATCCATGCAAAGCGATTTATATCCGATCCTCCAAAAATAGCCAATGTGTGGTGTGCACATCTCTACCTCATTTGTGTGCTCTACACACCATCTCTAAAAATAGACCTTCATGAGAGAAAATGGCTAAGTCCCAAAAGTTGAACTTCTACTCTACATGTGTGTTCTCCCTATCCATTCACACCTTTGAATATGACCTAATTTCCTATGTGGAATTCTTGTGTGATTTCTGTCAAGTGTTCTCTAATCAACATTACCCCACACTAATTTCATTATCTCCCTGATAATGGTTATCTCCAAAACTGAAGTAAAGAATTTGAATGGAAAGAATAAAAAGAATTTTTTTTATAAATAAAGAATAATGTCTATATGATAGCTTCATTTGCTTCAACTTGAAGGATCAATTGAGATATTCCTCCTTTATTTCTTCCTCCAAGGCCTGCCACTCAGTGAGTGCTTCCTCTACTTTCTCTGGAATGTCCACAACAATGGACTCCAGTTCATCCTTCGCAATTTCTCCTTTCTCATTCTACAAGACCAACACAATGCTAGACATTACAGTCATCCTTCCCTCTAGAAAATCCATTTTCTACACAATGATTTTCCTAATCTCCTCCAGCCGATTTTTGTGTGGTTCTTGGGCTCCTGTTAGGGCCTCACTCTTCTATTTAACCATTTCTAATCTTTTTGTGCAGCCCAATGTGTCATCCTTCATTACTTTTTGGACCTCGTTGTTCTCCTCCAGGGTTTTTATGTTGATGAGTGCCTTTGGGCCGCTGTACACATGTTTAAGGATTGGTTTGCCTTCATTCATTAGTTCTTCTGCAAAGGTGCTTGCAGACTCCTCATATGATGTAATATTTTGCATCACTGAAGCCTTTTCTCACTCTACATCTTGTAATGGATTTTAGTGCTAACATACATAGAGGTTCATTTTCAAGCACTAGATCCACCAATGTACCTACATAGTGTATTTTTTGAAGGAAACGTCTTTGGTACTTTTGGTTCTAAGCGTGGCCTAGCCCTTATGACATTATCACCAATTTACTCTCCGATGGTGATAAACACAAAGTTCTTCTTATACACTAAGTCTCTTTCTTGCTTTAGGTGTTATTTACCCATCCTTAGTTTTGATCTCTTCCTTTGCATCCTAATTATGGTATCCTTGTCCATATTCTGCCTTGCCACCTCTGTTGAGACTTTTACCAATGCATTTCTCACCTATTCATCTAACATAACAATAGGTTTTACTATTATATGTCTAGCCTAAGGTGTCTTTTTCAACCTCCTCAACATGCATGAATCCTCACACACATCAAAATATAGTTCATCCATGTGTGTGTGCATAACCATGATAATTGCTTCCTTGTGTGCACTGTTGCCATATCTTCATCCATTAATTCCCAACCATATAACTCCTTTTGTGTCAGTGTGATATGGAAACGGGTGCAAATAATTATACTTGTGTCCTAAACATAGCCCATGGTTGGTGAAATATGCTCCCACTTGTTCTTCTTGACCTAGGCTACTTAGGAACTTGAGCTTCCAAATTTGGAATTGTGTTTCCATGTCTGAGCAGTCTCGGTAGTTGTCTCATCTATTTCCTTTTCTTCCTCTTATCCTTCTTTCATTTCTTCATCTTTTTTTTTCTTCTATGTTCTCTCGGAGGTGTAGGAGAATTAGGCATGCTTTTCCTCTACTCTTTATATTCCTCATTTAATTTTAGTTTCCTTCTCCTTTTCTTTGTTGTCTCCTTCTATGGAGAGAGTATGGGTGATCTTGTACACTATTTTTGGAAAGTAGCACCTTGGGTTCTTGTTCTCACAGAACACTCTCTTAAATCGGCACTCTCCTTGGACTGCATCCAAGTCCTCATCATCCCCATCTTGTTGCTCGAGGTGGTGTAGTTGCACTCAACTTCATCCTTATTCGTAGGATGTCTTATGTTTCCTCCACTATGTTCCGCTCATCCACCTATCTTCTACTGCTCATTCTCCATGTACTTGTTATTCTCCATGGTATTCTTGGGCATGAACTCATCCTCCACATATTTGTTATAAGGTACACACCGTACTAATCCAACATCTCCCATAACCAAACTTACTTGGTTTAATGCTCAATACATCTAAAATGAGCCTTTTAATATATGCACCCCATCCTGGATACACATATTTCTTCCTTAGCATGTGGTAGTCACAATCTACCTTGTCCACATTGAACGTTAGGCATCACACATCTAAGAACCTATGTACTAACACCTAGGAAGTACCTTGTTGTGAAGGCATATGGTAACTTACACCAAGGGATCCATGCTCCATCCCTCATGGTGAACCATGCTATGCAAAAGTGCTAGTATATAATGAACTGAAATGCCTTTCCAACCACCGAAGGAAATTCCTTGGGGATGTGCCATTCTTCTTCAAAGGCCATGTGGAGCCTATCATACCACTTCTCAGCCCTTTTCTTGACTAGTTCTATCATGGATCCTTCACATAGGTATTTTCTGAACCACTCCACTGGTGACTTATGCTCCATGGGATACTCCCATATCTTCTCTTTTGGTCCATCAGGTACTCCGATCTCCATGAACACTAGTGACAACAAAACAGCTCCAAAGATGATTTTTCATCTTGTGTGCACTTCCTCAACTATCATCTCTACAATGTAGCCTGAAATATTGTAGAATACCCCTTCAGACATCCTCCTCGCAACATGCAGCCACATGGTGTTCACTTGTGACCACCTTTCTTGGTCATTTAGCTTCGTAACAAGATGTGCTTACTTCATACAACTAGATACTTCTTTAATTTATCTATGTCCATGTTGCATACGGACCCTTTGTGTACCAAAGATCCTTTATATTCTCCAAGATTATGGCCTTGTCTATTAAATCATTCTTCAAATCTTCTCTTGTGCCCTTCAATCCTGTTACCATGGAGATTAGTGCGGCTGAAATTTTGGCTCTACGTCCTACAAAGTAGAAAAAATATTTGTGCACTCTTCTCATGAGCCACTAGTATCAGGGATCATATTTCCCAAAGTAAGGGAGCTCATATAGCTAGTAAACTCCAATATTCTTCAAGAGCTTCTCACCAGCATTTTCATACACTGACATGTCTTCCGCCATGTGTTTATTCATCTTTGTGTTTAGCAAGGCATCAAGCTCCTTCTTATTTTCTATGGTATGGTGGTTGTACTCACTCACCTTGCTTCTCCTTATGTGAGAATCCCACTCTTGGCCTACATGACCCCCTATGGATATTACATTTCAGAAAAATTACTTTCAGGAGCCATCTCCTTTTCTTATATGACCACCTTATTCTTTCCCTTCACTCCTATTGCAACTACTTTCTTGGGTTCCATTTCTTCCTTACAATACTTTTTAAATACTTTCCTCTTGAATTATGTAATGTGTAAATCAAACCCTAGCTCGATTCAGCATGCCCTAGGTGAAATCACGTGCCCTCATTCCTCTCTATCACCTTGCTTCACTCAAACCCTTCACCATCGGGGATGAAAACTCTTTACGCACTAGATATCTTCGTCATGACTAGCTACACACCTTTTGCACCTCAATTCGATCAATCAAATCTTTGCACTTAGCTCTTTTTCAAATACTCTTAATCGCAATGGTAAAAATGAACTTGCATCCCATCCTTATATAGATTTTAAAAATTTTGATGCATTCATTTCTCCTTCACCTACCAAATATCCTCTCATTAATTGACCAATTCTATTCTTTCCGCACGGTACATCTTCACACCCTAGCTATAACCTTCTAGACGCCTTCCTACCCTCTAGTCATAGACTTCTCTTCAGTGTGCTTCCTTATGCACTTGAGTACCTCATCATTGCACCTTCTTTTGGTAGTTGTTATGACCTCTTCTTACCTCGCGTTATACTATCCCTTCATTCATCTCCATCTTTGGTCACTTTTTAGAAGAAATCCTTTAACTTGAAAAGCACCCATAGAAGCTTATTCCTTTCACCTTTCAATTCCCACAATTTTATACATGGATATTAACAACCACCCCACACTAAAAGTATGTGCAGTCCTATGCATAAATATGATTCATATAGTAATTAGCTTCATTTGTGTAAGCACACTTATTACCCAAAACAATAAACTAAATTGAAAAATCATAACGACTAGGAAGGAAATACATTAAGGAAATATAGAATTGAAAACCTAATCTAAATGGAAATACTACCTTATTACAAACACCAAGAAGACTTATTTATAGTAGGGCTTTAGCCTACTCTTGTTGAAGTAAATGGGTAGATGTGTTCCATCAAGTGCTTTTAATCGAAAAGCCTATTTAAAGGATGTAAGTGATAACATATGGCCTCAACCAATGTATTTTAAGTTTTCCTAGATGGTGCAAAAATTAGAGTCATAAAGAAGCACCATTTGTCTAATCTCAAACTTCTTCTCCCTTATGTTTCTATCATGCCATGCTTTCTTCCCCGGTCTTTTCTTGCTTCCGACTCCAACGTCCTATGGCTCATCATTCATCCAACTTAATTATCTTTTCAATCCGTTATTCCAAAGCTTTCTCATCAACTATACCTATAGCGCATGCATACACAAATAAGGTAACATAAATTCCATAGGAAGAATGGCTTCGACGTCAAACATAACTGAAATGGTGTGGCTTTGTTCAATCTTTTATATGTTATCTAATATGCCCAAAGAACAACGAAACTTTTCATCCCAATCCTTTCTTCCAACATCACAAATTTTTGTCAATGTCTGGCTCAAAATCTTGTTAAAAGCCTCAAAAGTTCCATTTTCCTGAGGATTGTAAGGTGTACTCTTATGGTGTGTAATCATGAACTCATCCAATAAAATTCTAATTGTCTCATTAAGAAAATGTGTGCCCCTATCACTGGTCAAACTCAAAGGACATCCATACCTTGTAATAATATGTTCCCATAGAAACCGGGCTGATGTATCCGTTGTACAATCCTTTGTAGGTGTTACTTCTACCCACCTTGTCAGATAGTCTATGTAAGTTATAATGTAGCATGATCCAATTTTGCATGCAAATGGTGAAATAGGACCCACAAAATCTATAGCCCATTTCTCAAATGGTTCTGCGCTAGTAATAGGTCTTAGAGGCATTTCATCTCATTGACCTAGTTTTCCAAGATGTTGACAATGATCACATGCCTTACAAAATTCCTTATAATATTTATAGAGGGTCTCCCACCATAATCTAGCGAGTAGAATCTTGTGCACTATGGCATCACCGGCATAGTGGCCACCTACAATACCACCATGAGCTTCTTCCATAATATTTGTGTGCTCATGTTCCAATACACAACGATGCAATACCTCATCTCGACCCAATTTGTATAAGTCACCACTGATTAACATATAAGGTGCGGTGTGTATAGAAAGTTGTTTCTTCTCTAAGGATTTCATTCCTTCTAGTGCCATCCCTATTCGTAGAAAGACAAAAATGTCCTCTAGTTCTAATGGCACACGTTGTAACCTATATAACTGTGCATATGGCATGGTATCCTCAATTTCATGTGCTTCTTCTCTTGATTGTATTCTTGATAGATGGTCTATTCTAGAATTACTTTTTCCTGGTTTTACCACAACTGTGAAATAAAATTCTTGAAATAAGAGCACCCATCAACATATGTGCCCTTGTAAAATAGTTTATTTACCAAATACTTCAATGCCATGTGATATGTATAAAATACAAATGGTGTAGCTAGTAGGTACTGGTGGAATTTATGCAATGCATAGATCATTAACAAAGCTTCGTACTTTGTAGTTGTGTAATTTTGTTTTGCAGGAGTCAACTTTCTACTAGCAAAATAAATAGGATGATCTACAATACCTTCTCCAGTTGAGATAACACCATGACCAATGGCCATGCCAGAGGCATCAACATGTACATGAAATGGTTTTTCCCATGAAGGAAAACATAATAGGCGTGGTAGTAAGTTTCTCCTTTAATGTCTCGAATGCGCGTTGTTGTTGTTCTCCCCTAGTAGAATGTACCTTTCCCTTTTAGTAATTCTTCTAATGGTGTAGAAACTTTGGCATAGCCTTTGATAAAATTTTCTAATATCTTGTATGACCCAAAAATCCATGCACCTCACTTTGACTGGTAGGCTCCCTTAGGCCTATAATGACTGTAACCTTTGCTGGATCAACCAACAAACCCTCCTTGCAGATTATGTGTCCTAAGAGTATCCCAAATGGTGTAGAAAATATGCACTTCTTGATGTTCAAAGAGATACTCAACTGTCTACACCATTCAAACATTAAGTGTAGATTGTCACAATGATCCTTAACTAATCCATACACCGTCCAATCGTCTAAATATACATGTAAGAATTTGTGAATAAATTCCTTGAATGCTTGGACAACTATGCACAAAAATACAGCAGGCACATTTTTCAAACCAAAAGACATTACAATATAGGTGAAGCTACCCCATTTAGTAGTAAATGTAGTATTTTATTGATCCTCCCGGTAATTCAACTTGATGATACCTAGAGAACCCATCTATAAATGAATAGATTTCCACCTGTAACTCCTAGTATTTCCTTAGTGAATGGCATAGGAAATGGATCAGTTACACATGTAACATTCAGCTCCCTATAGTCCATGCATATCCTAATCCTGTCCATCCTTCTTGATACTAATCACCATTGGACTAACCCATTCTGACTCATCAAGGGGCTTGATAATCCCATACTTCAACATGTTATCAATCTCTTCTTTGACCTTTTCACGCAAATTGGGGTTCATCCTATAGGGTCTCTTTCTTACTGGGCATGCACCCTCTTTAAGCTTTATCTTCATCTCCCTAATGATTCATGCACGCCTTTAAGTTCATGGTACCCCTAGAAATAAGTCTTGGTAATCCTTAGTAACTCTATGATTTTTGCCACTTCAGAGTCTGACCAATAGTCTCTAATTATGGCTTCCTTAGGCTTAGTATTTGTTCCAATATTCACCCGCTTTGTCTTCATAGGTTCATGATAGGTGCACGTGGTCTTATCCACACTTTCCTAGTACCTCATGCCTCCCTATTGAATGGTTTACATCCAAATTATCTACTTCTTCATCATCCACTAAGTAGACCATTTTTCCTTTCTCTTTCTCAAGGCAAGTGCATTGAAGTAATGTTGCATTAGCCTCTAGTTCTTCATCAAGACGCACTCCTGAGTCTTCTTTACCTAATAACTCTTGAAGGAGTTCTTCAACCTTGGTGCTATCTCCCATAGTTAAGCGCTTTATGACTTTCAATGCTTCTTCCACCGAAGGCTTCGTAGAGAAGAAGTCAAATGTCTGGGCCATTCCTATAATTAAATCCTACCAATTTCCAATTTCTCTATGGATTTCTACATACACATACCAAGCACATGTGCAGCCTTGTAAAGTGGAATAAAACTTGTGCACCCATAGCAAAGGTGGTAAATCTTCTTTCTATCTAGAGTCTCTCACACTTTTGAATGTGTGTCGAATAGGTTGATTACCGTGATAAGTGCATATTTGAGTAGGTGCATTGCTCCCAAGAACCTAGTAGTAAGAGTTTCAATCCTAATTTCATTAAATCTTATCCATGTGGGCCACCCAATAGCATGTTATTTTCCCATGTAGTGTATATTCTAGCATATTTATTCTTTCGAGTGGGTCTATCCACTTTTCTTCCATGGCATACGGGAATACCATGGGATCCCCTTCTCCTATATAACAAGGTACCGAGTTGTTTCCTATCATCCACGAAATAACGGTTTTGTGCCTCGAGGAAATATGAAAAGGGTTTAAAACCCACAAGTGAGGATCACGAGGACGATGTGCACATCAAAGGACGTGCAAGTGGCAAGTGTGAAGAGATCTCGGGAGGAGTGAGCATCAAAGTAAATGTGCATGAAAATATTTGAAACATGGGCGGTAACTCACTTAAAACACAATAAAACTTTCCTCTATCTCATAGATCAGATGGGGTGTACATATAGGAGGTCCAAAGGTAACCCCAATTGGTTTTGCAATCATGACAACTTGAGTAGAGATGGGGAGTTACATTCCCGGATGAGGGTGTGAACTCCTAATGACACATATGATGCACTAATGCAAGAGACGCATAAGAGAATCTCATAATGACCCCTAAATGACACATGGACCTCACGATCTCACCCGAGTGATATGACTCACCTAATGATCGTGGAAAAAATACACACCAACACCCCCTTCATTGTAACTTAGGATGAGGTGGTAAGTTAGGAAATGAGAAATGGGTCCCAACACAAAGCCCGATGAGGTACCCATGCACAAGAAAAAGGTCCCAAGCAAGTGAAGGAAAACCCAGTGGGAAAAAACATCCACCATAAGAGAACAAAACACTCTCTAATCTAAGAAAGATGCCAAATATGGGTCCTAGCTCTAGATAAGTCCTTGAAAGGTACCCATGTACAAAGAGGCAATCTCTCGAAAGAAGAAGAATAGAGAAGAAGAGGGAGCATTCGAGAGGAATGAAGAAGATGCCATGGATGGATCTAGGACTCTACATCTCCTTCCTTAGGAGGTCTCCCAAAGGAATGTCAATCACGAGATCCTCTCCTAAGATGTGAAGAAGAGCCACCTACAAAAACTTGTGTCTACCTCCAAGGACAAAATGACGTTGTCTTTGGAAGTCTTAAAAGCCCACTCCACAAAGGAAAATGAAGGTTAGGGGGTAACCTAATCACGAACAAAAAACTAGGGAGTGCCTATTTATTACAAGATCTCACTTGATACCCATGGATGAAAGAGGGTTTAAAACCTATAAGTGAGGATCATGAGGGATGACGTGCACATCAACGGACATGTGAACAGCAGGTGTGAAGAGATATCGGAGGATTGAGCATCAACCGAATGTGCATGCAAAGATTTGAAACACGGGAAGAACTAGTGGTTAAGCATTAATAAAACTCTCCTCTATCTCATATATCAAATGGGTGTACATATAGGAGGTGTTGAGTAACCCCTTATTGCAATCATGACAACTCGGAGAGAGGGGCCTAGTTACATTCTACTAGAATAGATCTGTAACTCCATCTCGATGATGCATATGACCACCCACCATGCCACTTTGCCACTCACGTGTAAGAGAATCTCATAATGACTCCTAAATGACATGTGGACCTGAGATCTCACCTAAGTGAGATGACTCACCTAATCATGTGAAAATAACACACACCGACAAAATATTCTCTTTAATTTGCACCCTACCACCTCATAAGTGTTGTGAGCCCAATTATCACAAGAAATACTTGTAGTATTGCTAATAGACTGTGCATCCTCCCACCGAATTATTCCTTCTTTTTGGTTCAATCATCTCTAGATCTCGATGGTATGTACATAAATCCTATTCAGATCTTCTTCACTTAAGGGCTCAATATAGGGCACAAATTTTCCATCTATTAAAGGGATAATAACTCTTTCTTCTTTGTTTTCAAAATTGATATAGCCCTTATTGAACTGAAGATCAACATTATTTGCATAGCACCAAGGACACCCCAATAGAGATGGGAAGCTATCAAAGTCTCCAGTGAACTTGGCTCCTTGTATGGTAATGGATGCATCCTTCAAAACTCTTATAGAGTGGCCTTAGTCTAATTAGCCATGCATAATACATTAGAGGATGGGTGTAATGGGGTCTTCCCTTTGTACCCATGCATCCAAGGTAATAACATTGAATTCGCGAACTCATATCAATAAATATATTACTCAATAGCCATCCATCCACAACAACATTCAGAGTGATTTCCTTATCATAATCTAGGCTATAAGGGGGAATATTCACATGCAAGATTTGCCATCCAGTCTCAATACTTATGCATGGAGTGTTTCCTTTTAACCAACTCCCTAATAGTGGAATGATGTTTTCCCAGAGCAACATTTTACACACTTCCCTCAAGTCATCTATATCATTTTGGACCATCTCTGATGCTTTCTTCTACTCCATCTTCTGTGATTTCTCTTTTAAGTACTATATCTCACCCTGAAGATTCCTTAGAACTTCCATGGTTTCCTGATAAACCTCCTTCTAATAGGTAGGATCTAGGTACCGTGCATGAAGAACTTATTCTTTAGTGATGGTAGGTTTCTACTGCAATGCTTCTCTAATGTGCGCGTGCACCTCGGGCATGGATCATGATCCTCACTTGTAGTGCCTCAGATTCAAATTCCATCTTAGGCATCCATTGATTTTCAATAGTGCATTATCCTAACCATCCTGGTACATTTGTTTTCTTATTTATGTTGCTTACTCAGATGCTCATATAAGTTTGGGCACTCCTCATAGCTGTGGTTCTTTCCACAAAATAACATGTAATATTCTGAGGACATTCGCACCTGTAGTGGTCAGGAGATCTGCATGTATAACATGTTCCATGAGGGAACTCACTTTTCCATCACCATAACCTCATCCTATGAATGCACCTTGATATCCATCGACCTCTTCCACCACGAACTCCTTAAGAACACCCTTCATTCCAATCATAGCACACCTAATTGTGATCCTAGTCCGATGCTCATTCTTATTTTAGAGTTATCTAAAACTCCCGTCTATCATACACCAATATCTATAGTTTCATGAATCATGTATCCCAATCAACGTGCATTCTTCCATGTCATGAGTCGTGGACATGTAGATTTTATAGTAATAAAGAATACGTTCTTCCTTATCATGCATTGTAATAATGGGTAGTGGATAAAATCATGGTTTAAGTGGCATATTTCACAATCCATCAATAATGAGCGTACTATTGTTATGTGAGGACAACTATCCTTTTTGTGACCCTCTACTTCATAATCTATGCACTAAATCCCTGTGTGTGTCTCATGTGCTAAATTTGTTGATAGTTTCTCCAACTGTTTTGCCATGGCTGTTATTTGTACTTCTAAAAATGGGCTCACGTTAATGTCTATGCTTCCAATTACCTCAACGCACAAGGATTTCAAATTCTTCACGTGGATCAGTGTATGTCTTATGTGATAATGCCCTCCTAAAAGGGGTAATCAAGCACCCAAAGAGCCATTATGTACATGTTGGCTTGCGTGAATATCATAGGAAAGCTTAGACATAAGCATTTTAAAATGGGCATCATACTCACACACTCTCTCAATAGTGCCTTGCTTGATATATTTAAGCAACTTATACTCTTCTGCTCAAATTATGGAATATAGAACTCTTTCAAGAACACATCCTTCAATGTTACATAATCCACGCAAGTTTGATCAGGGTCAAACTTCCTATACCAGTTGTGTGCACATCCCTATAATGTGGTAGAAAATTGGCTTTCCTTGCACTCTGAAGTCGTGATCCCTTTTACATGCCATAATATTTCACACATATGCACATGTTCAACAACATCTTCTATTCCTCTATACTCCGGGAGATGAAGATACATCTCCATGTAAATATTTTGAGGTTAAGCAAGCCTTTCCCACCCGATCCAAAACCTCCTTTGTTTCTCTCCTCCAAAACCATTAGATCCGCCGAACTAGAACCAACCATACCTCCCGATCCTCCACATATTGGAATAGGAATTGTAGACATACTCCCCTGTGCTCGATAGTAGTACTATGAACCCCTACGATCTATGAAGTAGTTCCACTTCCAGAGGTGAATCCAACATTCTACGTGCTCATGTTCTATGTAGATGATGCACCTAAAAATGTACCTCTAAATAACAATGAAGTTGTCTACCCTGTCATTAATGTACTTGCTCTCTTACTTCCCAAACTCACTTGTTGATTACTTGTCATACTAGATACTGGAAAACCAAGTGCAAGTGATAGGTTATCAGGTAGGTTCAAATGCGTGCCCATGGCCCAAGTCATCTTTGCTGGTGTGCTTCCTTGTGAGGTCAAGGAGGGTTCCCTGTCATGCTTTCCTAGATGGGGAGTTCCTAATGCTCTAGCTCCACATCTTCTACATGATCTCCAAATCCTTCATGAGCCATCTCTCTCCTCAACTCCATCCACTTTGCAATGTCACACTACTTCTCTATCTCCCTCTCACATGCCTCATTATACTTGAGCCACCTTTCTTCCCTCAACCTTGCCGCCGCTAATTCATCCTTCACCAATCATGTTCATGCCCCACACGTAATGGGGTTTAGCTAGCCATAGGTTTGTCTTCCAAATTCAAGGTTACCATTAAGATATTGATTTCCATCGGGGATGCCTTGTAAGTATGGTCCTTTGGGATACCACAAAAATTGAAATTTAGCTACCTGGGCAAGAGTACATTGAAATTGAATACTCTAGAATATAACTATTTAAAACACCATATAACCATGTCTTTATAATGCAAGTCTAGATCAGATTAGCATCATAAAGGGCTTGAAATTATTCATGTGTCCAAACAAGTGTGATATCTCCAATTCCATTTAGACGCATATGCAATCAGCCATTCATATAGCTCTACTAGGAAAATAGCAAAGAATCTCTCATATAAACGTCGATAGATTTTGTTCCACCCTAGTCTATTAAACTTAGATCCAATGTTGAACTTGAGTGCGTATTCTTCCTCCAGATCATGTATCCACTCATCAACACTCACTAGAGTTAATCATACATCTTCATCACGAACCATCCTAGAAACAACCGAAAAGAGGTCCCGTAAATGGAACAAAACCAATGATGCAACCTAGAATTTAGTAATAATAAGCCTAAGACCTTAGAAATGCCGACACATCACTCAACCTAGACTAAGAGCTCACCCAATGTGCAAAAAGGTACCAGTCCTCTTTATGGTTGTTGTTGTAGGGTGTTAGCATGATGAATACTTAACACATGCAATTCCATTATTAACACATCAATCTACAAAGCATGCTAGATCTATATCTAAGGGATAAATATAATTAAGTATTAATATTATGAGATTAGGAACATACTAGATTCAAATACACAAAGAATAACACTTAGGTTTGGCCAATATCCTCCATATATTAAAGATAACAATTACATGGAAGCTTCTTACAGTAATGGCAATCTATGCCTATGTGCGCATATCTGATTCAGTAATCCAGTCTTGCACACGTGCATACATACATATCCCACTCTCTCTATGTCTGTATATTCACCATCATACATGTATATCTACTATGCAATTCACTACATATATAAGGGTGGGGGCTTTCCCTTCACCACTTATCCATTCCAAAAATAGGTCGCATGTTATTAATATCCATGTGCTGTTTACAAGCATAGCCCCACATGCAAGTGTGCTAACTATAGACTTCTGTCAGTTAACTACAGTGATAATCCTATTCCTATCTTGTATCCATGAAAATATCTTTGTATCCTATCCTCCAAAATATCCAATGCATGGTGCGCACGTCTCTACCTCATTTGTCTGCTCTACACACCATCTCTAAAAATATACCTTAATGAGTGAAAACAACTAAGTCCCAAAAGTTGAACTTCTTCTCCATGCGCATGTTTTCCCTATCCATTCATGCCTTTGAATATGAATTTCCTTCTTATGTAGACTTCTTGTGTGATTTCATCAGAGTGTTCTCGATCAAAACAAGGTTTTTGATGAATAATGGAGAAATGGGGCCATGGTGTAAAATGACGTTTGCATTCACAACCAAGTATTTCAAGTGTGTTGTAAATAGAAGCAAGGACATGCACCACTTGAAATTCAATGTAGAGAGGGTCGATGTGGACTACCATATGGTGCAAAAGAAGTATGGGTATGTGTTAAAGGAAGTGTATTTAGAGACTATGGAAACTAATAGCATGAACCTTAGTCCAATTCGACCCCGTAGTCAATAGCAGTAAAGAGGCGCAAATTATATGTTTTCCTATGACCAAAGATGAAGGACGAGAAAAGAGATCAACACGAAGGACATTGACATGTAACAACCACCAAAGAAGCATATTGTGAAGATACTAAAGTGAAGGTGTGAGGAAAATCCTTAGGATGAGGAAGAAGAAGATGTAACCAAGGGTTAGTTGGACCATAGTAAAGGAAGAAAATTAGAGGATACCTCTAGTACATAAGCACCTCATGTGCACTTCAAAAACCTTGAGTCTAAGAAGATTACATGCAAAACCCAACGTAAGAGGAAAACCTCAACATAGTTCGCAATCTAGACAAGGAAGAAGAGGAGCCAAGACATGAGGGAACGTGCATTGAAAAGGAGCATGAAGAAGTGGAAAAAATAAAGAAGATACTATGCAAGGAGAAGGTAAAGGCTCAAGTAGGAAAATGATATGTGTGATGTGGGAGAAGAGGAACATAAGGAGGAAGAAGAGGGTGATGAAGATAATTTAATTGGGGAAGGCCAAGGTGTTGAGGGGAATCGAGCCATGTGTAGAAACCAATTTTTGGTTTCGTTCCTCTATTTCACCCCACATCTTCTCTCCTTCATTAGGCTTGCCCATTCAAATCCTTTTTCCCTCCTAAATTTGAATAAATCCCATTTTCCACCAAAAATACATATTCAATTAATCAATATTAATTGGTTAATTGATCCCCTTTAAATCCCTAATCCTCATTATATGCTAATATGCTCCATATAAATCCACTTGATAATTAAATATTCCAAAATAATTCATATCACCCCACTTGATAATTAAATATTCCAAAATAATCCATATCACCCCACTTGATAATTAAATATTCCAAGATAATCCATGTCACCCACTCATGAATTAAATATTCCAAGATAATCCACATGCACCCCACTATCGAATTAAATATTCCAAGATAATCCACATGAAATCTATTATTGAATTAAATATTGCAAAATAATCCACATGAAATCCACTATTGAATTTAATATTCCAAAATCATTCAAATCATGTCCCCCACTCACCTAATCAAGGTTAATTTTTTGAATCGATTACCTACGATAACCCCAAAATTAACCCCATCTTTAGGATATAAATAATAGCCTTCCTCCCTCTTTCAAAACAATTTAGAAATTACATCAAAACTATGGCGTTCTTACTTCCTCCATATCATTCCAATATCTTCGTAGCCTCCCTAGCTATCCAATTCTCTTAAATTCTCTCCATCCCCCATATTGACTATCTTTTTTTATGGAGTTATTGGCATTTTTCTTCCTTGGATTTGTTTTCTTGGGTCACTTTCAATGATATGGTCTTCTCTTGGATCACTTCCAAACCATGTGGGTTTGTTTACGTATTCTTGTTATTAATTATCATTTCGATTATCGTATCGGTTAGTATTTCCATTTATCATATCATTGCTTTGAATTTATGTTATCAGTGTATCTTCATCCAACATTGATTACACTCTTTTTATTAATACATGGGTTGACATCCTTTCTAGGAAGCTTTCGCTTCCCTCGAACTGACTTTTTCGGGAAGCCCACTATATATCTTGTTAATCTTCTTCATGTTTTAGTTCTCTTTATTGTGCAGGTCGAAGATTTATCGCGAGGACAATCATCCCTTTTTGTGCCCTTACCACATCATCACTATCCACATCAGGAGGTCCCTAAACCCTCCCATATATGAGGTTTCTTGATTTCTCATTTAGCTTACAAGTAATTTGGACAAGTAGCAAGAATTCTTGTCAAACATTCTAACATACTATGTGGGACCGGACCAACATCTCGGTCATTTTTGTTACTTTACCTATCTTGTGCGGGTGTCGACGTATAATGTTTATCCT
The DNA here is from genome assembly GCA_018340775.1 of Taxus wallichiana var. yunnanensis. Taxonomy (NCBI): domain Eukaryota; kingdom Viridiplantae; phylum Streptophyta; class Pinopsida; order Cupressales; family Taxaceae; genus Taxus; species Taxus wallichiana. Next base: position 680,041,103 of record CM031240.1, on the reverse strand, counting down.
AATTCATAGTTATCATCTATTTAGATATCTTTTGAGGATATTTTGTTTTTAGATTCATTTTTTTGCAAGGTTTTAGTGTTGTCTCCATCAATTTGGTGTGTTACTTACATTCGATAGTTTATATCGTCTTGAGGTAAGTGGTTTTGTTGTTTTCAAAAAGTTTGTTATTTGTTTGTTTATAGTTAGTATAAAGTTTATTTTTATTATTAAATAAATAAATAAACGAAAAAATTAAAAAAATAATTAAAAAAATTATTGAGGTTTTCCCCTAAACTAGCCATCCCTGGTATGCCTAACTATCATGTATGTTCGCATATGTTAATAAATATGATTTTTCAAAACTATCACTGTAAATAATGTGTGCCGCAATGGTTGGTGATTCGCGGGGTCGGGGATGGTTCTAGGTTTGAGTTTTTAAAGGCTTTTGCTAACATACGTGATAGTTAGGCATAACCCCCATCCCCTACATGTTTCCCCTTAGCTCACCTAGCTCGACCACCTCCCTACCCAACTCCCTCGAGCCAACTTGGCCCTCTCCTAAACCATCCTCAACATGTCCTCACCCCTCCCTCAAATTCACCACGTCCCTCCACTTTTCCATTTGGCCAACCCCGACTCACCTATCTTGTTTTCCTTTACCTCACTCCTAAAATTGACTGACTGACCCCCTCATTCCCAATGACCCCAACTCACTTCCCTATCCACTAAACAACTCGACATCCCACCCTAATCCTAGCCACTTAACACCACATATCTCTCCTTGACCATATTTCTCGATCACCACCAATTCAAACCCTCCCGTAGGCTCACCATGACCCCCGCGCTCTTCCCACATTTGATATCTTTCCCATCCTATTCCACTCCATTTGAGTTGGCTCACCAATGATTCTCCATGTTCCCAACCCCGAATCTCCCGTCCTTGACTCCCCTACCCCTAACCACTTGTCCATGCCCCTACTTGCCATGAGGACTCCTCAACCCCTCACCGTCACCATAGACCCCCTCATCGCTACCACCTAAGACTTATCTCACACAATCTCGACCCACTTGACTAACTCCCAAAGCTTTTCCAATACTTCATCATCATTTAGATTTGACATCACAATTTCCCTAAATAAATGAACATGTTTTTGCTTCTAAATACACATGAGATGCCCTCTAAAATAATTTAGAATGTTTTGTAGCTGCAAGTACAACCAAGATCACATTGTCTTATGAAAAATATGTAATGAACACCATTCATCTATTAGTTCCGATTAAACCTTACCCTCATCATTGGGAGCTTTGCAAGTTTATCAAATTTAATAGCAGGAATATCCCCAACAACATCTTTATGCATTTAAACATGCATGTTACCTTATTAGTACATGATCACGATCTAATGCTTCACACTTTCCCATGTCATTGGCGGTCCCACGTTAGATTGGTATAATAATATCCCTCAATACTCAATATTTTCCTTCACCCAACTTGTGCAATTATTCTTAGAACATTTTTCGATCAACATTACATGCAAAATCACTATCACTGACCTATACGCCATCCGAAAGTTTAAAGATGAGTCCATTATGGAATTTGTCGCCTTGTGGAATGACATTATAAACTAACTATCCTTATCTCTTCCACAAACCGAACTCATCGAGATCTTCTCATGTTCATGTGTGAAGCATATATCATCTACCTTGCAAATCCAATCATTCCAAACCTTTGACAAAGCCTTCACCATGGCTCATAAACTTGAAATATGCACCTTGAGCAAGGCCATTTAAAACTAAAATCAAACAAACCTAAACATGAATTTACTAAACCATCCACACATAATGACACATTTAAGGGTGCGGCCAATGTCATGGTTGTTAAGTCCTCATCTACACCTACATCTAACACATGGCCTAAAAATGATCCTCGACCAACACCCAACTACACCCCTTGGAGAATCATATAGTTCAATATTTAATAATTTGATGGTGGTAAATATAATCACACTTCCTCCTATCTAACCACTTGATGAATCAAGACCAAAACCAATGTGGTATCATGAAGACCATTATTAAAAATACCACCAAGTCTGAGGACATGACATAGAGAAATGTCATACTTTTAAATATTTGGTCCAAAGACTCAATGATAAAGGAGACCTCCAAGTAGACAACCCCAACACACCTCCAAATCAACCACTAGAGGTCTTTAAATAACCATTCCCCAACCACACACCAATAAGTCAAACCACCACCGCTACAACCCAAGTGCCCAATGCTCATACTATAAACACTCTTCACACCATGAACCAAGATCCTATCCCATCCACAACTTCCCCTCCTTCATCTCCGATCACATCCACTTCCTTGGACATTGCCCTATATCTAAAAACCCATTAACACTTATACCCACAACCACACCAATCATACCTACATCTATCTCGAACCTATTCATACATCCACACTTACCACATCAAACCCATTTGCAAACATATCATTCTTACCCCTTGAGACACTTATGAAACAACCATTCCCACCTAATTCTACACCCGATATTAATCCTATATCTACTTCATTACCTATAATATCTAATCCATTAGTTACCACATGCCCTTCATTGGACTTGACTATCTTACCTACATCCATTCCACTTTTACCCATTATACCATCCTTAGATTCGATCCCATTTCCTCTTTCCACACTTTTTTTCAGTACCCACCACATAAACCGTTGTGGCCACATCTACATCTATCCCTACCCTTACCACATCTGTATCAAATTTGAACATACATGCCACTTCATCCACATCTATTATGCCCTAACCTATCATATTAAACCCCTTATCTACATCTACATCAAACATACCTATCACTACATCACTTACATCTCCAAATGTCCCAATTATGCCCACCTCCCTATCAATCCCAACTACCCCTATATATATCATAACAAAAATTCACTTCCCCTTACCTTCACATCTTTGTCACCTATACCTATATCCTTTCCAATGGCCCGACCACCCATTTTATACCAATCTTCTATACTTAATCCTTCAATTTCTCTATCCACTATCACACCTGACCATATCCTCTCAATTTTCAAATCTATCGATGATACCCATTGAAAAAATTATGGAACAAACACCTCCACCTAAGTCAAACACAAATGGTTTTCATCCTCCCACTACAAAACCAACTATTTCCACATTGGCCAATCCAAAACCTACACGATCCACATCTCACATAGACCTTATTAACCACATCATACAAACACCTCTTTCTCCATCAATATCCAGCCCTACACCACAATATTTAGATCCTCCGGCTAAGATTATTATCATCCCTACCAAGGGTAAACCTTCTCAATCAAAACCTAAGACTCTTAATTCCCTTATGCATCCTTGTAAGAATTTAGATCTTACCTCTCCTCAGTGACCCAACATCACAAAATACCTCCTAGGAACACCACACGACCAATTGTAGGTCCATCATCTAAAACCTCTCGTAACGGTCAATCTAAATACAAATAAACCAACCTTCCTCCCAAATTTGATTCATCCTCTAAGATATATAATATACCCACCCAATCTAGATCTACTCTTTCCCATAAATCTAAGCCAAAATATCCTATCAAAACCCACAAGATCTATCTTCCCCTTGACACTTCAATCGGGTCCTACATAGATATCCTTTAACATTTAACTCAAATATCTGTTATCACGCTTCCACCTATTAAACCTTTTTATCCTCATAGTAATAAACCACCATGGTTTGATCCCAATCTCATTTGCACTTATCATCATGCTTTGGGCCACGAAATTGAGCATTTTAAGTCTTTTCAAACTTTCGTCCATGACTTTATTGAGAAATATGATTTCCTCATTCAGGGGGAACATCCTTCCCCATCCAAAACCAATCCAATTCATATTTCTGCAATCCCCATCCATCGTTTTTCCTAAGAATCCCCATCTAAATCTATTCCCCTTTACCTATCATAACATCCATAGATTTAATCCTAGTTCCTTTTTCCACACTTCTACTGTGCCAACCCCATCATCTATCAGTAATCGCATCCACATCATCCTCTCCTTCCACATTATTTAAATAATATTGGAAATAAATTCAACTTAGTAGCAACTTTGAATGATCCTCCCATCTCATCTACAGACACTTTCACAAACTAATCTTCACCTTCTTTTGACATCATCAAGCAAAAACTACTTCTTCCATCTATATCAACCACAACATAACCTTCAGACCCTCCGGTTAAACTCATTCACATCCCTTTTAATGGCGTTCCTCCGCAACCTAAACCCAAGAACCTCGGTACACTTCCACAATGATCTCTTGTGCATCCCCAAAAGAAGATATACATTCCTCCAACAAAGATCAAATCTACATCATCTATTTTGGGGCAACATCCATCTATTCTAGGGCCACCTCCTTCATTTAAGGTGTCACAATCACTCAACCAACCAAAATCCAAACCATCCAACATTCCTTCAAGATCTGAATCTTCCTCTAAATCTTCAAGTGTCACTAAGACAGAATCAAAACTATGGAATGACAAGACTCAATCCTCTAAGACAACTCATACATCCACATCCCAAGCATCTGCATCCAAATCCAAGTCTAAAAACCTAAAGGAAAGGTATCTCCTAACATATTAGTCAAATCCTATGTGGAATTCCTTTAACATTTATTACAAATTTCCACCATCACGCTTCCACCTATTAAGGCTTTTGACCCAAATAGTAAGAATCCATCATGGTTCAATTCCCACCTCATTTGTGCCTACCATCATACCCTAGGTCATGATAGTGAATGTTGTAAGGCCCTTCAGACTATCATCCATGATCTTATTGAGAGAGATGACCTTCTCAAGGATTGTCCCTCTCCATCTACCATTTTATCCACAACCAATCCAATTCCTATTTCTACATCCTCATCTATCAAAATCACTAAGTCTCCTCCTTCATCCTCCATTAACATCTCTCCTTCGCATATCATTCCTCCTATAGAGGGTCCTCCCTTATTCATCAAAATTATTTGCCTATGATCCCCAACCATCTACCCAATCCAAATTCAAAGTTATCATCGACATCTAATCTCTTTCGACATCCACTAGATCATCTACATCTCTGGGGGAGCATCCTTCCCTAGTTATTTATCCTCTTATCCTTCATGTATCATAGATTTTTTCCCCACCTCTTTCATAAAGCGAGATCCTAGATGGAGTTAAAGGGCACTGAAATATATTCTTTTATATATGAAATTTTAGACTACCATTAGGTGCACATTACACACGAGGATGAAGAAAAGAGAACTTTCACAACTGAATGGGGTAGTTTTTCTTATAAATTTATGCCCTTCGGATTGAAGAATGTGCCATCTATATTGTCGTGCATAGTTATTTTGGCATTCTATGATTTTATCCATAAGTTTTTATAGGTTTATCTGGATGACTGGACTATCTATGGGCTTGTCAAGGATCACTATGATAATTTGAGGATCATGTTTGAGAGGTTCAGGTAGTTAAGAATCTCTCTTAACATTAAGAATTTTATATTTTCTACACCTTTTAGAACTTTTCTTGGGCACGCCATTTACAAGGATGGAATATTGGTGGATCTATCTAAGATAGCAATGATTTTGGGATTAGAAGATACTACCAACCAAAGTGAAGTACGACAGATTTTTGGGGCATGTTGGATACTACAGAAAATTCCTAAAGGGACATCCAAAATTGTTGTGCTATTGGAATAATTTATTAAGGCCAAGGGAGAGTTTTATTGGGGTGATGTGCGTAGCAGGAATTTGAGAACTTAAAGAAGATATTAACCATGCTCCTATCTTATACTTCCTTCCTAGAACAAACATTTTCATGTACATGTTCATGCCTTTGGCATGGCTATTGTGCAACTAGGAAAGGGAATGTGGATCATCCCATATGCTTTGCGAGCAGAAATTTGACACCAACAAAGAAGAACTATACTACTACAGAGTGCACGGATTTTTCTATGATATATGTGCTTCACAATTTTGATAGTACTTATTAGCCACACCATTTATTTTCTATACAAATCACATGGCATTAAAGTACTTGGTCAATAAACCTATTTTGCAAGGGAACATATGCCATGTAAGAGAAATTTGGGACATGATCACTTATCAAGGATCAATTAAGCAAGGATGTGCAGAGTATTGAATACACTATGTTTGGTACACAATTGTTCGGGTTGAACCACGTTCTAGTAGAAATGAAGGACAAAGAATTATTATTGTGTTCTGGAATTACACTAGAGGGGATGAAGACATTGGAGAAAAATAAGCTTGTTATTCAAGTTGTGCCTTATCAACTCATTGGAGGAGACTTATATAAGATGGGTTGCGATAAGGTATTTTGCACGGTGTGTTTTGGAGTATGAGTGTGAATCTATTATGGAGGAAGCTCATGGAGGTATTGTAGGAGGAAATTATGTAGGAGATGTGACTACGTGCAAGATCCTTCTAGTTGGCTTATGGTGGGAGACATTGTATAAAGATACCAAGGCTTATGTCAAATCATGTGATCACTATCAGTGCCTTAGAAAACATGGAAGTAGAGATGAAATGTCTTTATAGCCTATCGCAAGTGTGGAACCCTTTTAGAAGTGGGTTGTTGATTTTTGGGACCTATTGCACCACTTGTACATAGAACCTGGGTGCACTAAATTATTACTTGTACTTGACTATTTGATAAGGTAGATAGATTTTGTGCCTACGAAATATTGTACGAAGCCATAGTAGCAAGGCTCCTTTAAAGGAATATTATCAGCATGTATAGATGCCCATTGAGCTTGACATGTGATAAAGGAATTCATTTCTTAAATAAGACACTCTATATTTTGCTAGCAAATTTTATGGTTGTGCACCATGCACTACTTTTTTCACCCTAAACAAAATGGCACTGTTGAAGCTTTCAACAAAATCTTGGGACAAACACTTACAAAGATATGTGATATTGGAAGAAAGGATTGGGATGACAAGGTATCAACTATTCTTTGAGTATACAAAAAAACCTATAAATGGTTGAACATGACCACACCCTTTTAATTGGTATTTGGCATGGAGTTTTTCTTACTTGTGGAGTTTTTATTATCATCCCTACATATTGTGCACGTAGGTGGTTTTTTTAATGAGCAAGCTAAATAAGAGTTCATTAAGAAATTGATATAATTAGATGAGTGATGCACCATTGTGTGTTGGATCCAAAGACTAAGAAGGCATGATAGAAGGCTTGTCATGATAGGCACATCAAGAGAAATTCCTTTACAGTTGGGAAGATGGTCCTTCTCTATGACTCCAATTTTTTTCTCGTCATCCAGGGAAGTTTAAGGTCCACTAGTTGGAACCCTTTGTAGTAACCAAGATACTTGACTCTAGCGCATGCCAATTGTAGGCACAAGATGGCACCACGTTGCGTGATTACTTCAATGGGAGTAGGCTAAATCCCTACTATAAATAAGATTCTTTGTGTTTGTAATAAGGCAAGTATTACCACTTAGATTAGATTTCCCTTTCCTATTTTTTATTATTTTGTTGTAATAAGTACATTCACGGGCACGGGCTGATTATTATTCATTGATTTGATTCATAGAGGACAACACATGATTGTAGCTTGGGGTGAACCATGTGTAAGAACATGAAAAACAAATATGATATTGGGTGCTATGGAAAAGTGGTACAAATATGTGTGTGATGGTATAAAGGAAAGGATGTTGGTTAATAGTGAACACTAGAGAAATGAAAAGGTGTTGTAGATTTTAAGGAAGATGATGCTTTAAAATTATTGTTTGGATTAAAGACCACACAAGGAAGGATCCACGTAGTGTAACATGAGGTGGGTAGCATTAGAATGAGCTACTTAGTATATGACACAAAGAAAGATTTGTTGCGGCACATGGAATTGTGCATGAAAGATGTCTGCATCTCGGGAAGTAGCTATGTGTCAAAAGGTTATGACTGTCACATGTGGAAGAAAGTAGAGTAAAAAACACAGATAAAGTAAAAATCCTATTTAAAGCTATAGTACAGATTGTAGGTGAGGAGTAATAAATTCTATAAAAATTGTATATCTATAACAGGGGCACCAAAGATACTTTATTTTTACCTTACCTTTTGAAGAACTTGAATGTTTGAAGAGTGAGACTTGTTCAAATTTTTGAGAGACCTTGAAATATTGAAGCAATCCAGATTGAGAAAGCACATAGCCTACTTGAGAAGCTCCTTCAGGTGGAAGTGTAGAGCATGGTGAAGGTGTGGAAGTTACTTTTCAAAGGTGGATTATGTTTGCATTTTTAGAGTTAGGCTTTGCATTCTTCGGAGTTAGGTTGATGAGAAAGAAAAGTGGACAAGTTGAACAGAAGGAGATTAAGAACCTATGGCATGGAATTTTGATTTGGAAAGTAAAACTTTTTGCAATTCAAAGATATGACACCAAGAAATTCATCAACCTATTCACCAAAAGGAAAAGGAAAGGGTAAAGGAAAGAAGATCAAGTTCGGGATGCATAGGAGGAATGGTACTATAAATGCAAGATCTAGAGGATGTGATTATGGGGAAAATGGGAGTCTCACTTGAGGAAGTGTAATTTTAGTGACTACAATCATCACTTAGATGAAAATGAGCGTGATATGGAGAATGAAATGGTACAAAAAATAGATGAAAGGACTCCATATGGGAATTTAGTGTATGATGATAAGGTGTAGAAGGACTTGGGGAGCATTGGCACACTCTAGATTTATGAGCTGCCATATTTTGGAAAGCTTGTGTTCTTTTATCAATGGATAATATCACAATTCCATGAGGACTACTTCTATTTTTTTGGGAAAAAGGATTTTCCTCATGACACGATTGATTGGTAGAGTCACTAGTTTGAAAAGTTATGGCAATGAGATAGAAATAGATCTAGAGGATGATGTTGGAGTGGAGGATACTTTTGTTTCCTTGAAGTATCAAAGAGGGGGTCACACGATGGATATTGTAAAACTCAATGACCCAAATTTAATATTTTTCACATGCCTAGTCACTTGTAAGGTGGGTGCATCAAAAAGATGGATCCAAGAACATAAGAGGTGGCTACATATTACGCAGAAGATGGCCAATAAGACTGAATACAACATTTCCTCCTTCATTGTTGAAGGGATTATTGAGGAAGCACACAAAGGAGATAAAATAGCTTGGGGTTCCATCCTCCTTTTAATCATCTTTTCAAAAATTGGGGTACTAGATGGACCAAGTGAAAATATGTGGAAGTACCCTTGGATAACAAGTCCTTAGTGAAGATATTCAATGAGTACACATGTGATGGGATTAACAATGCCTATAATTTAAAGATGGATAGATGGTATAGGTGAATGCGCGAGGAATTTGAACATGAGTGGTGCATTCCAAGGAGTTTCCCTCGGTTTTGGAATGGAAATCATAGTTTGATGTTTATCAAAACTTTTTCCTTGGGATATTTTATTTAAAGGTTGGTGGAAAGATCCCATTGTGTAAACTCCTTTTATTTTACAACAAATTACTTCTAATTGTCACTAAATAGGTTTTTGACAAGAAAAATCTAAATTTCTATGTGGACAAGGTGAATTTTGATCACCGGATGTTACGCAAAATAGTACGTATACCCTAGGAAGAAATTATATGTAGAGAAAATGATATCGATGATATAATCATCAACTCTATGAACTTGGCAATAGGAAATGAAGAAGTAAACAAAGTATACATTTACTTAAATCCTAAGTTGACCAATGGTAAGCACATTGATGTGGAATATCTCACACTCCTAGCACTACCCAAGGAAAGAAAATGGTGGGAATAAAGATAATGCACGAGAATACCCCTCCCCATCAAGAATAACAAGAAGAAGAAGAGAGTGATGATGAGGAGGTGGAGGAAGAAAAATTTTTGACCCTTGACCAACACGCAAGGAAAAGGAAAGAACAAAATTATAGGGAGTCTATGCTAAGCACGAGTACCTCTAGAGTGACCAAGAAGTAGTCAAATAAGGCACCAAAGAAGAAGAAACCCCGATTTGTTTTGAGTGAGGAATTAGAAGACACGAGAGAATTAGAGTGGATAAGAGAGACCGTGAAGTCTCCCCGTCATCCATCATGTAGAAGACACGAGATAAAGAGGAGAACAATGTGCATGAAGAGTAAGTTATAACGAGGAATGATGAGGAAGAAGACCGTGGAGATCATTTCTGACGTAAATCATAGGTGGAGACATGGAGGTTGAAGAAGAGCACGAGGAAGAGGAATAGAAAAGGACACACACATGATGAGAGGACACACATACAAGGGAAGCGAGTGGTGCACTTCACTCTATTACACAAGAGGTACCAAAGGGGTATAGGGAAAGGGTATAAAATGAAGGAACGCCCCATGGGGTCCCCTATTGCAATATACTTGATGATCCTTCAAAAGTCTTGCAAGTGAGATACTAGAGCTCTGTGGCCACAAAAAGATATCTTCATTGGTCATTATTTGATAAGAATGAATCCCTCCCATGAAAAAGAAAAATTATCTCTTGGGAATATCGGTCACATTTGGAGTAACTCGAGTTCAATATTAGCATGCATTCATTATCATAGACTCAGATTGAATCAGATCCAAGAGAGGCATTCCCATAGTCGACGTGGAGATTATTACTAATGAGAAAGCATGTAATGTGCTTAATAACCTAGCGTCAAAAGTAGGAGTGTGGATTTTTGAGAAGGATTGTGTTATAAATGTATTTCCCAAGGAAATATAGGAAAAATAATGAACTAATTGTGTAATTAAAGTAGGAGTTAAGATAAGAAAAGTGCAAAACACACATAACATACAAGAAGGTGGAGTGTATTACATACATTATCATTGCCGTGTATCCAATCCTAGTTGAACATGCGAAGGAGGAGTATAAAATGAAACTACATTATCTGGAGGACTTAGCATGAATGTTCTCACATGATCAAAGAAAGGGTACAAGGCCGTTAGTCAAGGAGATATTTGTGTAAAAGAAATCTAACATGGAGCAAATATAAGAACATCTTGTGCAAGTATTATTTGTTAGCTTCAATGTCTAAGGATGTTACACGAAGGGTAGAATTTATGTTTGACACTTGCCAAGATTTTGACTAGTTTTTGAGTGTGCTCACTTTGTCAAATATTAGGAAAATTTGAAAAGAATTTCAAGCCAAAATGAAAAAAGGGCCAAACAAGAGAATATGTTGGTTGAAGTAGAGCGAAAGATGGGTCTAATAACCACTCTAAAGGCCTCACTCAAGGATAGGTTGAAGGAACTCTTTCCCCAAGTTATGTGCGAAATGGATGCACATGATGATACAACTAAATAGATGGATAATTTAATTATGCAGCTGATGGGGAAGATTAATGAGCTAATTAAAGAAGAGGTACCGAGACATTGTCGATGCCGTATGGATAAAACCAACCAAGGAGTTGGAAGGTTGAATGGAATTAGAGAAAATATTGGATAATCAATTTCCCGAGGATACTTCCACCTAAGAAAACATAAGGAATTGATTCTTTCATTTATTTTGGCACAAGCCATATTCTTATTCTTTCATTCATGGTGGGACGTTCATTGATTCTTTGGAAGTATTCTTTAATTCAATGTTTCACGAGGACATAAAACATATCTAGTCCTGCGGGGTAATGGCATTTAGGAAAAAATTATAAGTTTTAATAAGGTAAATGTGTAGGGAAGCACACACATAGAGGAAAAGGATAGCACACAAGGGGTATGCACACTTTGGAGATACTGAGGGTGACGCGTGGGAACTGTGCACACACAGGGAAGAAAGAACATGGACTTATTTGTTTTCCGAGCTAGGGATAAAATAGGAAAAGAAAGGTTTGAGTTCCAACCAAGAAACGGATAAAATCATGATGACTTGTCAGCCAAGAAAGGGCTATAAGTGGGAAAAGCACGTGCATGGAAAGTAGGAAAGAACCATGCACGAATTAAAAGATAATTACAAGATTAAAGAAATTTTTATATTTAGGATTAATCTATTATTAGCATGGGATGTAAATCATGTAAGCTATTATTTTGAGCACACCTATTGTTATGAGAGTGTGTGAGTGATGAAGGCCAAGAAATTGCCCCTATATATACCTAATGCATGTAATTATTCCCCTGGAGTATTTGTGAGCTATAGATCTAGAGCCACAGACCACACATATAGGAGAAAAATTATGTTGTTATTATAGAGAATTAGGGTTTAATGGTTGTGTGCATGGTTCTACACTTTGTTATAATGAATGATTATGTATTCAAATTTTACCATGTATTGAACTATGGTTTATGATGGATACTTATGGTTGGATAACAATAGTTGATATGTTATAAGATAGTGTATTGATAATACAATTAATCTTAGTTTTTTCACATTGATTAAAGTACCTTTCTTAGTATATATGTTTCCAAATTGATAAGTATATGTTAACTATTATACATCATAAATAAATGAATTTGTGAGTATACATGTTATTACTGTGGATTTTTGTTAACATCCTTGTGTATTGCACATGTAGGTGGTTTTTTAATGAGCAGGTCTAAGGAAGAGTGCATTGAGAAATTGATACAACTAGATGAGTGGCGTGTCATTGCGTGTTAGAGCCAAAAGACTAAGAAGTAATGACATAAAGCTTGGCATGATAGGAACATTAGGATAAAGTCCTTTACATTTGGGAAGATGGTCCTTCTCTATGACTCCAAGTTTGCACGCCACCCAAGGAAGTTGAATGTCCACTAGTTAGGACCCTTTATAGTGACCAAGATACTTGACTCACGCACACCAATTATAGGTGCTAGATGGCACCATGTTTCCTAGTTACTTCAATGGGAGTAGGATAAATCCCTACTATAAATAAGCTTCTTTGTGTTTGTAATAAGGAAGTATTACCACTTAGATTAGATTTCCCTTCCCTATTTTATTTTAACTTTGGTTGTTTTGTTGTAATAAGTACATTTGTGCACACGAGCTGATTATTATTCATTGATTTGATGTGTAGATTACCATGCATGATTCTAGTATGGGTTAAACTAGGTGTATGTACGTGAAAAATGAATATGATATTTGATGTTATGGAATAGTTATACGAGATGTGCGCACAATGGTATAAAGGAAAGGATGCTAGTTAATGGTGCATACTATATGAATGAAAAGGTATTATAGATATTAAGGATGTGATTTAAAATAATTTCTTGGATTAAATACAACACAAGGAAGGATCCAAACAGTGTAACATGAGGTGGGTAGTATTAGGATGAGCTACTTGGTATATGACACGAGGAATAGGTGTTTTGGCACAACGAAGTGTGTGAAAAGGATGTCTTTAGCCCATAATTAGTTATGCACTGAAGGTTACGAATGTCACACATAGAAGAAAGTAGAGTAAAGAAAAATAAAGCAAAAAGTGAATTTAAATTTGTAGTATAGTGGTAGGTGAGGAGTAATAAATGCGATAAAAATTTGGAAATCTATAAAAGGGGCATTAAAGAAAGTTTATTTTTAACTTACCTTGTGAAGACCTTGAGCATTTGAAGAGTGCAACTTATGCAAATTTTTGAGAGACCTTGAAATATTGAAGTAATCCATATTGAGAAAGCACGCGCCTACTTGGGAAGCTCCTTTAGGTGGAAGTGCAAAGTGTGGGGAAGGAATAGAAGTTACTTTTCAATGGATTAGGGTTACATTTTTAGATTTAGGGTTTGTGTTCTTCGGATTTAGGTTGAATAAAAATAAAGGTGGACAGGTTGAACAAAAGGATATCAAACACCTAGGGTATGGAATTTTGAGTTGGGAAGTAAACGTTTACTCAAGTCAAAGACATGACACCAAAAAAGGCATCCACCATTTCACCAAAAGGCATATCAAAGGTTAAAGGAAAGAACATCAAAGTTAAGGACGTGCCAGAAGGAATGGTATTCAAAATGTAGTATCTAGAATGACATTATTATGAGGCATAAATGGGAGTCTCACTTGAGGAAGTACAATTTTAGTGACTACAATCATCACTTAGATGCAAATGAGCACGAGATGGAGAATGAAATGATACAAAAATGGATGAAAGGACTCCTTATGGGAAGTTAATGTACGATGAAAAGATACGAGGACTTGGAGAGCATGGGAGTGCTCTAGCTTTATGAGTTGTCATATTTTGGAAATCATGATAACTTTTATCAATGGCTAATGTCACGATTCCATAAGGAATACTTCTATTTTATGGGAAGAAGGATGCACCTCACTGTGTAACTAATTGGGAGAGTAACTAGTTTGCAAAGTTCGGATGTTGAGATAGAATTGGATTTGGAGGATGATGTTGGAGTGAAGGCTACACTACCATTTCCTTGAAGTATCAAAGAGAGGGCACACGATGGATATTGTAAAAATTAGTGACCCAACTTTAATATTTTTGGTGCACTTGGTCAATTGTAAGTTGGGCACATTAGAAATATGGAATCATCCAAATAAAGGTGGCTATATATTACATGAGAAGATGGCCAATAAGACTACATACAACCTTGCCTCCTTCATTACTAAAGGGATTATTGAGGAAGAATGAAAAGGAGATAAACTAACTTGGGGTACCATCCTCATTTTAAGTGTCTTTTCAAAAATTAGGGTACTAGATGGACCAAGTGAAAATATGTGGAAGTACCCCATGGATAAAAATTCCCCCATGAAGAAATTTGATGAGTACACATGTGATGGTATTAACAATTCATATAAGTTAAGGTGGATAGATGGTATAGGTGAATACACGAGATATTTGAACATGAGTGATGCATTCCAAGGAGTTTCCCTTGGTTTTGGAATGGAAAGTGGAGTTTTTAGTTTATCAACACTTTTTCTGGGAGATTTTATTTGAAGACTAGTGGAAAGAGCCTTTGGTGTAAAATCCCTTTGCTTTTACATCAAAGTACTTCCAAGCATCACTAAATAGGTTTTTATGCATGAAAGCTAAATTAAAATGTGGAAAAGGTGGATTTTGATCACCACACATTACGTAAGAAGTATGTATACCTGGGAAGATAGTATATGTATATAAAATGATATCATATGATATAAAAATCAAATCCATGAACTTAGCAATAGGAAATGAAGAAACAATCAAAGTATACATTTACTTGAATCCTAAGATAACTAGTGGAAAGTACATTGATGTGGAAGATCTCACACTTCCAGCACCAACCAAGGGAAATAAAATGGTGGGGATAAAGATAACACATGAGAATACCCATCCCCATTAAGAATAATAATAATAAGAGGGTAATGACGACAGGTGGAGGAAGAAGAAGGCCCAACCCGAACCAACGCAGATGATGAGGAAAAGGAAAAATCAAGAGTGTAGGGAGTCTAGGCCTAACGTAAGTACCTCTAGAGAAACCAATAAGTCTCTACAGTAGTGAAGTCCCAATAATAAGGTGCAAGTGAAGAAGAAACCCTAATTTGTTTCAAGTGAGGAAACAAAAGATGCGAGAGAATTTGGGTGGAGAAGAGATACCGTGAAGTCCCCTAGTATTCCATCATGTAGAATACATGAGATGAAGAGGAATTTCTAATGAAGAATGATGAGGAAGAAGGCCATGGCATGCCTTTCATAGAAATCATAGGTGGTGCTAGGGGAGGTTGATGAAGAGTGTGATGCCAAGCGCATGGAAGAGGAGATAAAAAGGATACACTGCGGGAGAAGAAACAGTACAGGGGAATTGATTGGTTTTCTTCACTCCATTGCACAGGAGGTATCAAAGGGGTGTAGGGTAAAAGGAAGAAAACAAATGAACACCGCGCAAGGCCCCTATTGCAATATATTAACGATCCTTCAAAATTCCTGAGTAAGATACCAAAGCTCATGGCCAAAAATATCTCTTTTGTTGCTAATTCTTTAATAAGAATGAAGCACTCTCGTGCACAAAAAAGTTTCTCTCTTAGGCATATTAGTCACATATGGAGGAACCCAAGTTTGAAATTAGCATGCACTCATTGTTAGAGACTCGGATTAAATCGAATCTAAGAGATGCATTCCCATGGTCGACACATTGATGCTTGATAATGAGAAAGCATGTAATGTGCTTAATAAATTGCGTCGAAAGTAGGAGTGTGAATTTTTGAGAAGGATTATGTCATAAATGGATTTCGTGAGGAAATATAGGAAAAGGATGAACTAATTTCACAATTGAAGAAGGATTTAAGAGAGGAGAAGCGCATAATGTGCACAACATACAAGAAGGCGGAGTGTATTATAGACATTTCACTTCCATGCCGCGTATCCAAGCCCAATTTAACATGCCAAGGAGGATTATAAAATGACACTAAATTATCTAGAGGACTTAGCATGGATGCTCTCACATGATCAAAGAAATTGTACAGGGTCCTCATCTAAGGAGATAGCCATGTAGAATAAATATGATAGGGAGAAAATAGAAGAATATATTTCACAATGATAGGGGCATTATCTTTGGAGGCTATGGAGGATGCACAAAAGGAATAATTTGTGTTTGAAATTTTTAGGATTTTGACCAAGTTATGAGTACGCTTCTTGCCAAATATTAGGATGAGTTACAAGAATTTTAGGCCAAAATGAATAACAATAGGGTCAGGTGAGAAGATGTTGGCTAAAGTAAAGAAGAAGAGGGATATAATATCCATTCTAAAGGCCTCACTCAAGGATAATTTTAAGGAACTCTTCCCCCAGGATTTGTGTAGAATGGATGCATTATATGACACAAAAAAACAACTGGAAAATTTAATCATGAAGCTGAAGGGGAAGATTGATGAGCTAAGCGTATTAGATGTACCGGATATTGATGTCAATGCCACCTCGATAGAAACAACCGAGGATTTGGAAGGTTGGATGGAATTAGAGAAAATCTTGGATAAGAAATTTCCCGGATCCTTCCACCCAAGAAGACATAAGGCATTGATTCTTTCATTTCTTTTTTAGTGCAAGCCATATTCTTATTCTTCCATTCATGGTAGGACATTTGTTGATTATTTGGAGGTTTTATTTGATTCAATGTTACCAAGGACTTGACAACATATCTAGTGTGGGGTAATGTTGGTTGGGAAATTTTTATAAGTGTCAATAAGGTAAATACACGGGGAAGCATGCACATATTGGAAAATGATAGTGCACAAGGGGTGCACATACTAGAGATACAGAGTTGGCATGCGGGGCTATGCACATGCAAGAAAGAAATAATAGGGACTTATTCATTTTCCGAGCTAGGGATAAAAATAGGAAAATCAAGGTTTGAGTTCCAACCAAGAAAAGGATAAATTCATGATGGCTTGTCGGCAAGTAAGGGTTATAAGTGGGAAATCACATGCGGGAAAGTAGGAAAGAAACATGCACGCAGTCAGAGCTAATAATAAGATTAAAGTAAGTTTTACATTTAGGATTAATCTATTATTAGTATGGGATGTAAATCATGCAAGTTATTCTTATGAGCATGCCTATTATTAGGGGAGTGCATGGGAGATGAAGGGAAAGTCCCGCCCCTATATATACTTGATGTATTTCATTGTTCTAGGATTCTTCATGAGCTAGAGATCTAGAGTACGAGACCATGCATATATGAGTATATTTATGTTGTTCGATAGATATTTAGGGTTTAATGGTTATGTACATGGTTCTACGCCTTTGTTGTGATGACTTATTATTTATTCATCTTCTATTATGTATTGAATTATGGATTATGATGGATACTTTTGTTTATGATGGATACTTTTGTTTGGATAATGATAGTTTATATGTTATAAGATGGTGTATTGATAATACAATTAATCTTAGTTATGTTTTACATTTATTAAAATACCTTGTTTATTATATGTGTTTCCAAATTTCTAAGTATATGTTAACTGTTATACATAAATGAATTAATTGGTGAGTATGCATGTTATCACCTTGGTAAGCATAAAAAAGGAGGGACACGGTGGCTACGTGCACCGGGGTGAGCATTTAGATCTATCTCGAATGAAGTGTCAGCGCACATAACACATTTTTATAGATTTGGTTTTATATAATTTCCCAAACAGAACAAGAAAGTGGATTCCCTGTTAAACAAAAATAAAAAAAAAGATATAGATTTTTGGGAAAGAAAGCAAGATAAAGATAATCAAATTTAAAAATTTATGCTTATAAAAACTTCCCTACATGCTCAAAATGAAGAAAATAAATAGTAAATTAATAGTGGTTGCCCAAGCCACATGAAAAGAGATAAAATAAACTTTATCTCTCGAAATAAATATCTGAAGCATTGTAAAGTTTGGAGACAATGCTACAATAACGATAACTAGAAGAGGTACTCTTAGTCTTGATAATGAAAAAACAAAAATAGATAATGTCTTATATGTTAAAGGTTAAAAGTATAGTATTATTAGTGTTATTCAAATGTGTGATCAAGGATACACTCTCACATTTTATGTTCAAGGTTGTGAGATTAGGAAGGGTGATACAGAAAGATTAATTGCATAAGCAAACAAAACAACAAATAACCTATACATACTCAGTGAGATCAAAGGATAAAATGCTATATGGGACAAGTGATGAGAGTTGGTTATGGCATAAAATAATGGGGCACATAAACTTTGATAATCTAGTAAAAATAAACACCAAGAAAGTTATAAGAGATATATCAAAGATTACTAAACCTTCAAACACTCTTTGTATGGTGTCATCATGGGAAACAAAAAGGGTAAGCTTTCAAAACAAGGGAGTAGTTAAGAACAAAATCATTGGAACTCGTCCATATAGACCTTTGTGGGCCTATAAGAAAAATTTTGTAAGGTAAAAGATAATTTATGTTGTTTATTGATGATTACACTAGAATGAAATGGGTTTCTTTCCTGAGAGAAAAATCTAAGGCATTTAAGAAGTTTAAATATTTTAAAGCCTTGGTTGAAAATGAAACGATTTAAAAACCAAGTTCTTAAGATAAGATTGTGGAGGTGAGCTTACCTCAAATGAATTGGAATATTTTTGTGAGAAACATAGAATAAAGAGACATTTCTCAACTATAAGGACTCCACAATAGAATGGAGTTGTAGAAAGGAAGAATAGAACCATATAGGAAATGGATAGAATAATGTTGAATGAATCCAAGTTATCGACATGTTTTGGAGAGAATTAGTTTATACAATATTCTACATTCTAAACAGAGGGAAAATTAGAGTAAACAACAAAGTAAAACACCTTATAAACTATGGAAGGATAGACCAAAAAAATAGTTATATAATTCGATTTTTAGGGAGTAAGTGTTATATAAAGAGATATGATGAAGACTTGAGAAATTTTGACTCCATATCCGATAAAGGGATCTTACTTGGATAATCCTCAAGAATTAAAACCTATAGATGTTACAAATAAATATTGAACAAGATTGTTGAGATTACAAATGTAAAAGTTGATGAAGTAAGACATCAAAAGTAAAGAGCACAATAAATTGATTACTCAAAGGAATAAAGTAGTAAATAATAAAAATGAGAAGAAGTAGTTACTGAATGAAAGGATACAAAGACACCATCTAGATATCTCTAGAAGAATCGTTTAGAAAATAAAATTCTTGGTAATATAAATTTTGGAGTATAGACTACAATAAGATTAGAAATGGCATCATAACATGAAAACCTATCCTTAATATCTAAAATAAATCCTAATGAATTTACAAAATCTTTAAAAGAAAGGCATTGGATTGATGTTATGGAAGAAGAGCTAGATCAGATTGAAAAGAATGAGACTTAGGAAGTTTTCCCAAGATGAAAAAGACAAAAATGTGATTGGAACCAAGTATTTTTTAGGAATAATTTGAATGAAGATGGAAAAGTGGTAATGAATAAATCAAGATTATTTTGTAAGGGGTATGATTAAATTTAAGGTACTTATTTTGAAGAAACCTTTTCTCTTGTTGCAAGACTAGAAGTTATTAGAATTTTTTTGGCACATGTGTGTTTTAATAACTTTAAAATTTTATCAAATGGAAATCAATCCTACCTTTTTGAATGCAAATTTAGAATAAGATGTATACATTTAACAACCATAAGGTTTCCTATTATCAAAATACAAGGATTATGTGTGCAAATTGAAGAAAGCACTTTATGGGCTGGAACAAGCCCCAAAATCCTAGTACTCAAGACTTGACAAGTATCTATAATATCAAGGTTTCAAAAGAGGAGTTGTTGATAGAAAACTATATGTCAATACTAAAGCTAAGAATCAGTTAATTATTGTGATTTATGTAGATGACATCATTTTTGAGGTAGTAGTGACAAAATGTGTCAAGAGTTCACTATGGAAATGAAAAATTAGTTTGACATGTCTCATGATTGGTGGGTTATCATTATTTCTTAGTCTATAATTTTCTCAATCGATAAAGGAATATTTAACTCACAAACCAAGTATAGCAAGGAGATGCTAAAAAATTTAGGATGGAAAATTGCAAACCAAAGTAAGCACTCCCATGGTCGAAGGATGCAAGTTAAGTAGGGATGATGAATCTAATGAAGTAAATAAAACAATTTATAAGTCAATGATTGGTAGCCTACTATATGTGACAACATCAAGGCTAGACATTATGCAAGCAGGTGAGGCATGGTAGCAATTTTCCAAGCAACACCAAAATAAAATCATGTGCAAGTGGTCAAAAGAATATTTAAATATCTAAATGACACTTTGGACTATGGTTTGTGGTATTCAAGGGGTGAATCATTCACTCTAAAAGTATATACAAATGCAGATTGGGAATGAATTTTTGATGATAGAAAAAGCAAAAGTAGAGGACAATGTTTTCTTGAAACAAATTAGTATCCTTGTTCAACAAGAAATGGACTTATCTTTCTTTATCCATAGAAAAGGAAAATATATTACACCAGTGTCATGTTCCACACAAGTTATCGGATGAAGTTGACATTAAAAGAAATCAAGGTATATTTTGATCTTCCCATGTCCATATCTTAGGATAACACTAGTGCAATAAATATTTCAAAGAATTGTTTTATGCACTCTAGAATGAAGCATATTCCCATAAAGTATCATTTCTTAAGAGAACAAGTGGAAAAACAACATGTTAAGTTAGAACACATTACCATAAAAGAGCAGTTACGAGATATTTTGACAAACCATCTTCTAAAAGAACCTTTTGAATATCTTGGACAGAATTGGGAGTTATATCTTTCTCATCTAGCCACTAAAGGAGAAGCATCAATTCAGGATGAGATAATCACTACATTATCCTTTTATCTCCATAGTAAAGAAAACTCAAATATATACCAACTTATTAATATAATTTTTGATAGATATGATTGACCCTTTGTTATTGATGTCAAAGGGGAGAGTTACTGAAAGAGGGAGAGTTAATAAAAGGGGAATTACAACAAGTGTGAGAATTATATTCTTGTTATATTCACATGTAATATTTATGAAAGGTTTCCATGAATGAGAAAGGGGATATTATTGGAAAAATTGGCATTGATGTCAAAGGAATGATAATGTCAAAGAAACTAGCTTACATGTTCCATATGTTGGAAATAATTTTCATTAATGTTTAAGGAATGAATTAATAAAAAAATTATTTAAGTATGAATTTTTCAAGCCACACAATAAAGGAAGTCATATTTCGGGGTTTTGCGGGTTTCCAAATTTGCACAATAAGGAAGTCGGCTTTGTAGTGTTTTATGGATTTGAAGACAAGTCAATGTCGCACAACAAAGGGAGATAGTTTTTAGTGTCCCGCAGTTTTAAAAATGAGAAAGTTATGGAGGTCAAGGAAATACATGGAGGACATGGAAAGCCATGGAGTTCATGGTAAGTGTTGGGCCTCAAAATATTGGCTGATTACTAAAGGGCATGTCCACACATGGACCGGGTAAAGAAGAAGGGTACATAGGAAAAAATGTTCAGGATATAGGTTTTAGAAGGGTTTAGTAGAAACCATGGTGTGCACACAATGCCGAACAAAGGATCTCAGGACTTAGCCATATTTGGCTCTCCAAGAAGCACTTAAGGAAAAACATGACCCGATTAGGCATACTGAATGGATAGGGTGCCATATTGGTAACTTGGTGGTCAAGGAAAGAATATCCCATGTGTAGAAAATTCCCGAAAGACATCATTGCAGAAAGTGGAGAGCTCGAGATCAAAAGAAGCATGCTCTATTGGAGGACCACATGGACACTTGGCAAGAAATCTTCTCCTAGAGGAAGGCATGGTGGTGGGTGTTAAACCTATTTATAGAGATGCTCTAGAGTGAGGAAGACACACTTGAATAGAGAGAGGTTGATGAGGGGAAGCTTCAGGATCATCATAGAGAGGATGAAAGGTGAAGCCCTGCAAAAAAGAGTAGGAGGTTCTAAGGACTAGGGTTATCATTAGAGGGTTTTAGGAATGATATCATATCTAGAGGGATGGGTCTGTGAAAATTTATGTAATATGGGAAGCATAGCTAGGGTCTCTAATACATGAGTCATGTCTGTCTTGATACATTTGGTTTGTTATGATTCTTTTGAATGTAATGTGGTAACTAGAACTATGATCAATATAATTATATGTTCTAAATATATTGTTCATAGGTGCAAACCCTAGTATCTTTTCTTTATGTCATGACTCAAATCTTCTCTCTATATGTTGTTTCTCTTATCTGAATGGGTATATTGATATAATAACTCATCCTATGCCTTCAAAATGTATACATGATCATTTAATTTTCTACATTTAATTTGTTATCAATGGAATCATCTTCTCATAATGCTCACATAAAGGAGGGCTCAGCACCCGCACATGCCTTGGGTGAGCACCTAGCGCCCACTAGGTGATAGGCCAATGCACATGGGATTAAAGTGTTGTTCTAAGGGCACATAAAAATGACTACATCTTGGTTCCATTGCCGGGACCTCTTTTCAAAGCTGTTGTGAGAATGATGCATGATGATAGAGCGCTTGACCTTGGAAAGTGTTGAAGCATGGTTTAAAATCATAGAGGATGAGTTTTCTCAAATATTTAGTACTGGACCTAAGTTTGATGCACGCAAATGGGTAGAATAACACCTATATCATGAGTTGTATGAGACCTTCTTTTGTTATTTTCCAGTAGAATTATATGAATGGCTCTCAACATATGCATCCAGATCAAGATGGTACTATAGATCACACGTGTGGACCCAAGATGATTACAAAATTTTGTAAGATGCGGATCTTCCTTGAAACTCGTTGTTGATCACTAGTGGAGAAGAGTGTTGACCAGCTATACCTTAGAATATACATTTCTACGTATTCTTGTCCAAAGGTTGCTGAGTTTGAGTTCCTAAGGAACATAGAGGGTCATTTTTTCAAGCTATCCCATTGGCTATGAAGATCTTGATCATTATGCTAAGTTTGGAGGTATTCCCTATGGTTTTCTAAGCTTCTCCGAGTGTTGGGAAAGAAAGCTAGGGTGGAGGAAGATGACAGAACTTATGCGGCAAAAATGAGAGGGAAGAAATATGACTTAAGTATAGTGAAGCACGTGTAAGGGAGTTGGATAGAAAACGCAAGGTTGTAGGAGTGATGGATCTATGGAGGAATATGTTACAAGAAGGAATTGAGGTTCACGCGAGGATTTGGAACATGAGGAGTCTATGCTACCCCATCTTGGAATGTGCGGAGATAAACCCCTTCACTTCTAATAAGAGTTCGTCACATGGATAAAGGAGAGTCATCATCGCGCATCTAAACCCACCCTCGGTGACCGACCCCCGATGCTTAGTTTACAAATCAAGAAACAAGTATTGCTAACCCGTGATGGTATTAGTGGAAGTGAGTGATCTACCTTGGGAGGTATAACTTCTCATTTGGGACATCTATGGCCATATAAAAAATTCATGTCTTTGAAGTTATTTTTGGGAAAAGTGTAAGTACAAAAGTTTGGGTATCATATTTGAGAGTGGTGCAGATAAACGTCTGATAGTAGAGAAATATCACAAACCCTTGGCACATAGTTCGGTGGAATGTTGTGAATGTTAGGTGTAGCCACTTTAGGCCGTTACCAGCTACATGAGGATGATATGGTAGAATAAGAGCTAAAGGACTTGGTGAACCCGGTGGATTTCAGGATCTAGAGCATCAAGAGAGATAGGACTCAGTGGATCCAGTGGATTTTGTGGTAGAGGAAACACTAGAGGGAATCAAGGTTTTAGATCGTGGAGGATAACAACCTTAACCACCTCCGTAAGTATTTTTGAAATTTCATTACATCTGCCATATTACAAGGGTGTTGTGGATTTTATAGAGCATGTGCACAAGTGTGAGATTCTATGACACACAAAGGGAATCACTACCCCAGAGTGAAAGGCAAGTCATTTTCCAATGACGCGTTGCAAGGGTGGGTTCATAGTTAGTATTGGAAATATGACCCCCATCAGATGGTGGTAGATTACACCACACTACAAAATGCCTTCTTAGCTAAATTCCATATCCCTAAATTTGAGCAGAAGAGCATTAGCACTTTGAAAGAGATCCAACAAGGAATGATAGAGAGTGTGCAAGAATATGACACAAATTTTAATACTCTCTTGTCAAAACTATCTTATGGCATTCATCCTTCTCAACATACTCAGTGGTTTTTGGAGGGTTGATAACATCGTTTATTAGAGCACTTTCGCACAAGACATTCATGGACCCGTGTAAGGCCTTGGAGGCTTCCCTACGTGTTGAGGCTATTGGAAGCGTAGATACTGGTGTTATCCCTTTCCTTGAGGCTCAAATTTTTGTAATGGCCAAGTAGCTAGAAAAAAAATATATGTGAGCTTGGTGCACGAGACTTGCAGCGGCATGTGGTGCACGAATTGTGAGATAGAGGGGCACATAAAGGACAATTGTCCTTGAAGGTTGGTATGCACCATGACAATGGACTATGAGATTTTCCACGGGGATCATGATGCAAGTAGGTGTCCACTACTACAACATGTGATCTATAAGAATGTGTCATGCTATTGCAATATCTACACCTCTACAACCCATGACACCAAGGATTATAGGTTGATTTACCAGATACATGATGCCATTGATCTTGGTGTATGCTGCACCACCTTGCGAAGTTCCAAGCATGATGATCGCCGCTATGAAGGGCATGCATATGGAAGGGCGTGTTGATGTTTCCTCCAACCATGTATGCTTGATTCCCTTTGTAGACACCTAAATCCGAATATGTAGTTTTACTACTACAATTTCACTAATTATCATCTTTCTTGTCATTTCATTATAATTAGTGATTTCTCGCTAATTAGCTAACATTCCCCTTCACCGTGGTCAATTAACAACACTTTTTAATTAACTATCCTTTCCTTCATTCCATATGCTAATTAATGACACTTTGTTAGTTATAATCCTCTTTTAATTAATTATTTATTTATTTATTAGTTAATTAAGCCTTTTTAATCTTGTATTTAATTAATAAACCTTATTATTGGTTAAATCCCCCTTTCAAACCCTTCAAATTCTACCAATTTCCTTCTAAATCACCTAGATTTTAAGCTTATCTTGGCATATTAATCAATCCTAGTTGATTAATTAAATCCTCTCCAAATCCCATGAGTTTCTAATCACTAATTAATTCCTTATAATAATTTGTATCCCTTTCTAATTCTACTTTATCTTTATCCCACATTCTCTAGATTTCTAGCTTCTCCCAAATTGGAAAGCTATATAAACAACCTAGTACCTTCCAAATTTACACCTCTAAGATATATGCACATGATAAGATCATTTTCTACTTTGAAAAACTTATTGATCTATCATCCATTCTATCCTCTACTTATAAATAGTAATTTTTGTTAAATCGCAAGCACCCCTAGATGCAAATCAAGGTTCTAAGTTGATGTTTAGGGCATCCAAAGCAGGATTGCAAAACATGGAAACCTCTATCCAAGTGTGGGACTTGTGAAAATGAGAGAGGAATATCTAGATTAGAGGCTGGTTCCTCAAACTCCTCTGATTAGATCTAGTATTTGCACAACTGCAGAGGTTTAGATCCTAATTTTACCCTAATTTGCAAGTAGATAGGGATAAGAAATGCAGAAAATGAAACTAACCTAATGATGGTGATGCACCAAAGGAGTGGTGAAAATTTTTCTCATACAAATAGGCACAAATCCATGAAATGCAACATGAAAAACATACACAAGCTGATAAGATGCAATAAGAGATCTGAAAATGAAGTAAAAACAATACAAACAGAGGACTGAAAGCATTCACAGAGTTTGCACTGTCATTTCCATGTAAAAATCCCTTGCATTACACCATCAAAGAGGTATAAACCTGTTACAATCCTTGAAAAAGGCCTGATACTTACAAAATTCACTTGTTTTTAGGTGAAAGAAGAAGTCTAATGTTCAAAAAATGAGCCAAAACTAGCTTTTACAGTCCATGGGTCGAGCCCAGGAGAGAGAAAATGTGCAAAACGCATGGGATCCATCCCTCATTGAATGAAACTACATTAAAATCAGCATGGAGGTCCTTACAAACCCATGCTCTGACATTTTTGACCATGCTGGAGAGAAAAGCGACCCATTTTGCATTAAAATTGGTTGTTGAAATGTCATTTCTGGCCATGGACACGTACCAGAAGAATTTTTTATTTTTCTCTCTCCAAACTGAACCAAAATTCAAAATTTACCATGGAATCATGTAGATAATTTCATAATCTTTCCATTGATATAAAGAATGTGCAAATCCGAGCTCTGGATCGAAAGTTATGGAGGTCTGAAGTTTTAGGGCAAAAATGGCCCAAAAAACGGATCGGCGGGCAAAAATTTGAAATTTTGACCCTTTTTGCATTTGGAAAAATTTTCAAAAAAACCCCGTGCTCCACCACTTGGGTGCCACGTGGCATGATTTAATTGGGCGCGGGACCCTTCCGACTACTTTCCCTTTATTTTTCCTTTGGAAATTTTTTCCAAAAACCTCCGTCGGGCCCGCGACTTGGACACGTGTCGCTCTCTGGTTGGTCGGCTGACTCCTCCCTCCTTCTTCCTTCATGGGGCACTTGATGTTTTTGTGCCACTTGGACACATGGTAGCATGTGATTGGCCGGAAAACAGGTGGGCCGATCCCTTAGAATTTTTCTTTGTTTTTTCATTGGGAAAATTTCCCATTTTTCCCGTGCCCCTGCCATTTGGGACACGTGGCATGATTTGGTTGGATGACAGGGGCGGGCTCATCCTTCACCTTTGAATTTTTTGGCCGAAAACTTTTCCAAATTTTCCATTTTCCACCCGAGCTCCGAACTCTCCGGGACCATAGGACACGTGTCCTATTTCCATTCGCCGCGGGCCTCCTGCTCCAAATTTTCACTTTGAAAATTTCACCGAACACTTAGCAACTTTTTCCTTTCTCCCCCCATGCCACGAACTCCCCAGCCACCTCTGCCACCTGTCATGTTTCTATTGGCTCGGGCCAATCCTCCAAAATTTGCCTTTGAAAAACTCAGCAAAAACACTTAGCCAATTTTTTACTGCGCCTCCCCTTGTGACATGTGTCACACTGTGATTCGCCCGGCGGGCCCGCGGGAAAAAATTTTCCTTTTGCATTTCCGACCAAAACTTGGAAAATTTTCCAAGTTCTCCTCCGAACCCCACCGGCTCCTGGACACATGGCAGCTTCCTATTGGCTGCGGGCTTCCAAAGGGAAAATTTCCCACAAAAACTCCGCCGAGCCATAACTTGAAAAATATGAGGAGTTAGGAGGAAAACTTTACCTTTCTGGAAAGCTGAGAGAGAGCTCTATCTGATGGTGCCATTTCTAGAAAGATTTGAGTGCCTAAAAATCAAAAAATGAAGACTGAGGCACAAGAGGGGTAGGAACACAAGGAGTTAGCCACAAAAATGAGCAGGGGGCACATTTTGGATAACAATTTTGGTGACTCAGAGGGGTCATCTGCCTGCTAGATGAAAATACCAGTTGCCTGAAGTAGTCCATTGGGCATGGAGTCATCAAATTTTCTATTTGGAACCCCAACTGACTTAGAATGTTGCAAGGAGGAAGATGGAATATCACCTGATTGAAACAAGGACTGCAAAACATCTCCAGGGACAGCAAGCTGTGCCAAAGCACTTAGGGAAAGCAAAACTAACCTACAACAAAACAATGTGCACAAGCACTTGAAGGAATGGAAACCTAAGCTAATATTTACAAGATGGAGAATTCCCCTTTAGAAACAACGCTTGAGATAGATTCCATTGACTGGAATCTGTAGTTCTTCACCATCCAATGAAGCCAATTGGAAAGCATTGTTGTTCTTGCACTTCGTGACCATGTATGGGCCACTCCAAATGGCATCAAATTTTGAATGCCTTCCTGGTTTTTCTCTATCCGCATCCCATTTCAACACTAGATCTCCAACTTGAAAAGATCTATCCTTGGCCTTCCTATCAAAGGTCTTCTTGATCAAAGCTTGATCCTTCTCCATTGCTTGGGATGCCTGATCTCTAATCTCTTGTAGCTCCATCAACTCTGCATATCTCACCTCCATGGGCTCAAACTCCAACAGCTCCAACTGTTTCATGAGTTCCAATGTTGGCAACTCAAGTGACATGGGCAAGATTGCTTCTCTTCCATAGACAAGCCTGAATGGAGAATTACCTGTGGATCTCTTGGGGGTTATCCTATCAGCCCATAAGGCTGATTTCAGCTTGGTATGCCAAGACCTCTGATTCTCATCAAGAGTTCTCCTAATGATCCTCAACAAGTTCTTGTTTGTAGACTCAGCTTGGCCATTACCTTGAGGGTAATATTTTGATGAAGTACTTAGGTAGATCCCGTTCTTGACAGCCCACTCAGTCACCTTGGATCCAATGAATGCTAATGCATTATCTGAGATTATCGTAGCAGGTATGCCAAATCTAGTTACTATGCCCTCATAGAAGTCTAAGATGCTAGACTCATTTGCTTCTTTGAGTGCTCTTTGCTTTCAATCCATTTGGTGAAGTAGTCCGTGGCATTTTGTCAAAATCCATTTGTGCCCTTGACTTGAATTGGGATTAATGACTCCAATGAAGTCCAAACCCCATTGCATGAATGGCTGGTCAACTAAGATTGGATGCAAAGGAAGGGAAAAAGTCTTTCTTTTCCTATGAAGAATGCACAATTCTTACACCTCTTGATCCATGCAAAGCAATCACTGAAAATCTTGGGCCAATAATAACCAGCCTTCATAATTTTTAGAGTCGCTCCTCTCGGTGCAAAATGACCACCAGTAGTCCACCATGGAACTCTTCCAACACCCTATGAATCTGATTTGTGCTAATGCATCTCAACAGCACTCCATTCACATCTTTCTTGAACAAAACTCCATCAATAATGGCATATGGGATAGCCTGCAATCTGAAGTGTCTTCTTTGGGTCTTGTTCATCTCTGGAGGGCATAGGCCTGTGCTTAGGAAATGTATTATACTTTGGGTCCAGCAAGGAGTAGGGACAGCATTATTTTCTTCTTGAGTGCCACTTGGCTCATGGCTGTCTTGAACTGTCAAAACAGCCTCTTCTTCATTGCATACTTCTTTTTTCTTCCCCAAAATCAGCTGCTCACACAATCCTTTTCCTCTTACCAGCTTGGTGATCTTGATCTCAATGTCATATTCCATGACATGAGTGATCCAACCTACCCTTTTCTCATTCAAATCCCTGTTGAGGAGGAAGTCTTTAACCCCAGCATGAGAGACCAGCAGCTGGACCTTGTTGTTTGAGACTAAATGCTTGAATTTCTTCAAGCTTCTAATTACTGCAAGTACATGCTTCTCAATAAAAGAATACCTCACCTCATAGTCATCTAGGCTCTGGCTGAAGAAAGCAATTGGCTGCTCATCATTGTCCTTGTTCTGCTATACCAAAATGGCAGAAATAGTATCATTACCTCCAAATGCATAGAGGATGAAATCCTTGGAGAAGTCCGGGTTGATGAGAGTTGGTGCTTGAGAGATGGCTTCTTTGATTGCTTCAAAACTCTCCTTGCCTTCATTGTCCACTTGAAAGCCATGCTTTTCTTTAACATTTTGGTGATAGGTTTGACAAGGGTTGCAAAGTCTAGGAAAAACCTTCGACAAATTTTATCCTTCCCAAGAAACTCTGAAGGGCTTTCTTGTGGCTTGGCAATGGTAGTGCTCTTATGGCTTCAACCCTTTCTGGATCAATCACTAATCCTTCTTTGGAGACAATATGGCCAAGGAGCTTTCCTTCATGTGCAAGAAAGATACACTTCTTAGGATTCAAGGACACTCCAAATCTCCTACACCTCGTGAAGACTTGTCTCAAATGAGAGAGGTGGTCTGCTGCATTTTTGGAAAAAACAGTGATATCATCAAGGTAAATCAACACCATGTTGTTAATCAAACATTTGAACGCCATGTCCATTGCTCTTTGGAAGGTAGCACTAGCGTTGATAGCCCAAATGGCATTTTCCTATATGCATAAGTTCCCATTTAGTTGTAAAGGCTGTCTTGAACTCGATCTTCTTCCTTCACCATAATCCGATTATACCTCCAATAGCCATCAAGTAGTGAAACCTCTCGGATCCAAAGAACAACTTGTAAAATCTTCTCCATGGAAGGAAGTGGATAATGATCCTTGAGAGATGCTCTATTCAAATCTCTGAAGTCAACACACAATCTGATTTCCCCACTCTTCTTTCTGACTGGAACCAAATTGGCAACCCAACTAGAATGCTTGATTGGGAATATGATCCTTGACTCAATCAGCTTGTTCAATTCTTTCCTCATGAGAGGCTCCATGTGTGGATTGACTGGTCTTTGTTTCTGCCTGATAGGCTTAGTATTTGGATCCAATTCAATGGTATGCTGAGCTAAGTTGGGATTGAAACCTTTCAAGTCTTCATAGCTCCAAGCAAACACATCAGGAACTCTTAACATACTCATACCTTCATTAGTTGAACTCATTTCCTTTCTTGTTTAGTTGTCATATTTCCAAACTCGATCATTTGCCCCAATGGTTTGTTCTCTTCCACCACTTGGATCACCATAATCCTCTCTTCTTGACCTTAGAATTTTTCGCTTTCTCCTTCTAAACACTGATCATTGGGATTAAAAATGGACCCCAATCACGTGATAAGTCCCTTGGGCAACTTGTTAGTTCTCATAATGTTAAACGCTGTACCCTTGGTCACCATCAACAGCCTTGTTGTTCTAATTTTCTTGATTCTTGAGCCAAGAACTCAAAATCTTCTTCTCCATGGATGATTTACTTGGTCATTCTCAAACACTTACCAACTTACATTGTTAGAAAGATCAGTCCGAAGGGAGAAAAGAAATGAATTCCAAAGCGTAAAGGTCGAGGTTTATGTTTTGGGATCGGTAGTAAACAGAGCCAAACCTACTTGCATAAACGAACAAAGCAATACCGATGAATAAATGACAATAAAATGTAAGATCCAATGTAATAAACACACAGATCCGACGTAAGAAAGATCTAATGCAATAACACATGTATTCAAAGACAAAGTCTAAATATTGTATTAATATTTCTTTCTGTTACAAAAAGCTCAAAGTCTTTTCTTCTCACTTCTATTTTTCATCTGAAAAGTATCCACCCCCAAATACAACAAGTATTTGAGTATTTATAGAAGAAGGAGAAGAAGGAAGGCAAAAAGGAACCAACCACCTATTTACATAAAATATACAAAATATCTACAAAAATATCTCAAAGTCATGTTGACTTTTGACAACTTGATGGATGACATCATCCCATGGTGCAACATGGATGATGTCATCATTTGTGCCAACATACTTTAGACATTTTACAAAAAGAAAGTCAAGGAGAGAGAGAGAAGAGAAAGAATTATTCATCGTCGTCATCCCGCGGCCGAAAGGGGGTATCCCGCTTCGCGCTCGCTGTGACGAGATGTGGAATTGGGCACGGTATTCCATGAACTTGCTGATCATGGGCTCTAGCCGATCCCGGGAAGGATCCTCGTGTCGCCGCCGATCACCTCGCAAGTCTCCCGCTCGCTATGAGCTTCTCTCGGGAGTTTGGAATATTCTTTCTCTTTTCTATTAGGAACCCGATGAAGTCCCGACAGCCAAGCAGTTATTGATGGATTCTCGCAAAAGTGACCTCTCGCCCCACCTCTTGTGAAACGATCTCCTCAAGATCTCGGATGGTTTCATCAACTTTCCTTAAGGTGAAGAAGGAGTAAGTAACCCCGAGACATGTTGAGAACGATTTGTTCCATTTGGTGCATCGCGTCCCAGTGGCTTCTTCCTTTACCTTATCGATCTTTTCAAGGACAATTCCAGCTTGATCCATCCGTAATCCAGAGTGGAAAGGATTTTATCGAGGGCCCCGGATGACCGAAAACCCGAACTTGACTAGATCTTCGACTCAACAAAAAACATTCTTCAAAGGTCTCACGCCGCAGCCTAGCATGGTCCAAATTTTCCGATATGGGTCCCGCTAACGCCTCGGAGTTCTTTGTTCACCTTGTTGATGTTCAGGTACAAATCGGTGAACTCGCGATTACACTTTTCACCGCCCTTGAGGATCTGGCCCTCCAAGTGGAAACCGCCATACCCTACTCACCGATCTTTGCATATTCATTAATTTTATCCCGACTCGAGGCTCAGGAGTCTCGGCGGCAGCAGGGGAGGTGCACCGCCCATCTTCTCGTAAGGCTGGAGGATGTTTATTTTTCTCTTTCAAGCCTTTTCTCTTCTTTTTTCTTCTCAAGCTTCTGCAGAGGGCGTCAACCGCAGATAGGCCTCTCCCCTCGAAGGCTTTCGTAAGACGTCCCCATCATGTGACTTGAGTCACTGTGTAACTGGCCGAGGACAGATCCTTTTATCCTTCGAGGATCGGGGTACGCGATCTCCATTACCCTCTCTCCCAAGCACTCTGAGAGAAGCGTGTGATGGGCTTCTGCTTCTTTACCCCTTTTGACGGGATCACGGAGAAGTCCATCAGAGCGATGGGAACTTTCCTTTTCTACTGACTTAGGTGCTGGGAGATCCAAGCTGGACTTATGGGAGAAGGACCAGAAACAGAGAAGGGGGCAGCTGCAGTAGTAGAAGGGAAAACGTGGAGACACTTGGAGGCGGCATCGAGAGGGAGGCCGAGGAAGTGCTCACGGGAGGAAGAGATACTGCAGGAGAGGAAGACATAGGAAGGGAAGGGAGCTCAGAGATGAGGGAAGAAATGGAGGGGGACAGATCCGCGAGAGAAGAGAAGATGGACGAAGAAGCAGGAGGGAACAGTAGAAGAAGGGGGAGAGGACACGACCAAAGGAATGGTCACTTGGGTCACCCGAGGAGGGGAAGGAGGAGAAGGAGGGAACAAAGGGACCTCAATTGTTACAGCAATGGGCGACATCCTGAGTGGATGGGCCTATTGGAACATCTTCCACTGTTTCTTTCTCTCGGGAAGCCGAGTTACAACTTGTTCTGGGTGCAAATAAGGAGGACTTTCAGGAGCTTCCTCTTGGGTGGAGCTGGATTCACCCTCTTTGCCTTTTCCTTTCCCTTTGGCTGTTGTTTAGCCCGAGGAGGTGCGTTGCCCAATGGAGAGGTTGTGAAATCGACCCCGAGGTAGATGAGCCCGTTCATTCGGCACCAATGCTCTGTTCTACGCAGAGTTTCTTTGACTCTCTCCTCAATTGTCTGAGGTGCTTTAGTTCTATCAATTATCGCAAAAGGCCAATCGTCCCCACCCGTGTCAAGATACACTTGATCCACTTCCTCTCAGTAGTTTGGTAGCCTTTGGGGACGATGGCCACCCCGTACTGGATGATTTCTGCTAAGGCCAAGCGAGAATGATCCTTCCTCCTGAGCTCAACCTCATGATATATGTCAATGTAGATATCTTCGATCTGAGGGATGTGGATCGGGTCGAGCTTGGCCCTAGGCAAACAATTTCTCGGTCGAAGGTGGGCCTTGCCGGGAAGTCATGTTTCAGATTCAGCAGCTCCAGTTCTACAAACATATCTTTTGCCTTGTGGTGAGTGAGACACGTATATCTACCCACTGTGAGGGGGAAAGGAGTTCCACCCTTCTTTCTCTTTAGGCACTTTTCATGATAAGTAACAAGCTGCCTCGACAGCTCCAACAGGATCAACTTGGGCCCGGCATACCTTGGCAGTCTAGTCGGTTCCCCCAAGAAATTAACTGCCCTTAGATAGGTAAACGTGGGGAATTGAGTGAACAGGGCCCCCCACTTCTCAGTAGCTGCTACTATGCTCTTGGTCGTGCGACCGTGAGTCATATTCGACCTCAACAGGTAGATGATGAAGTAGAAGAATGCATCATTGATCTTTGTGAATTGGGGGATGCTATTTTCCAGCTTCAACTCTAGATAGTATTCATAGATTTTAACTTGGGGCCAAACCCCACACCGCATCAGAGCTGGATAGTCCCTTTCTGAAGCCAGCAACATAGACCACGTAGGAGTTCATATAGAACCTCCCCATTGTGTTAAGTTGTTGTAGCTGCTCGAGATTGTGCTGCTTATGATTTCTACCCATTCAAAGCGTTGATCGGGCACATTTTTGTTCATTGTTTCAAGGTACCGCAACATCCACTTGTGAAAATAATGGGCGTCAGGAAGCCCAAAGACTCTGCTCAGGAACGTAATTGTGTCACTGAGTTCCTCTGAAAAGTCACTGCGATGAATGACTTGTGGCCACCGAGTCACTACTTTTTTTTCTCGATAAACTTCATTCATCACCGCATGCACCGATCTTCATTGTCGTCCCAGGCCTTGATGCAATCTTCCTGGCTGACGGCCACAAAGTGCCGGTGATGAGGAATGCCGAGCATTATCTCAAAGTGGCGGGTCAAGTGAGGTTAATTATAACCTCGCCCTTCTCACCATGGACACATCTTGTGTCTTTGTTGTAGCATCGGGCCACCACCATCATAAATTCATTGTTTACGGCACTAACTGGGATCCCACCAAAGAAGGTGCAGGGCACCGCCATCGCCTTGTCCATCCATGGACTTCTCGTGACCCTCTCGGGTTCTCGCCTGCAAATTCCTCCATATCAATATGACCTAGCCTCCGAGTCTCCGATGTCTAGGTCACACTCTTCGCTGGGACTCGCATTCTCGACCCTCTCCGATACTTATACTTCATTTCTTCTTCTCGTGAGCTTGGCCTTGCCTTTAGATTTGATAGGTTTCTTGCTTGATGTTGACATATGTTCTTCTGAACTTAGTTGCTGATCTGCAAGAATAAGAAGTGAAACCCAATGCAAGAAAGCCATGTCAGCTGTCTGATTTTCCATTGAAATGTTGACAGAAGAAAGAGTTAGCAATTTAAAGGCCTCAGGGCGCAGGGCGCATGAATACTGCAGGCTACAGGGCTAAATAGTAAGGCGCACAGGAAAGGGATGCTGCAGGGGATAAATCAGCACAAAGGGCGCATGGCGCATGGATACTCATGTAGATGCATTCTTTTGTTGTTGTAAGCACAAGTGCGCCTGCGCCATATGTATGTGTTTTATAAAGGGCGCATGGATTCTTTATGTTACATGGGAACAGGATGCGCCACGGCGCATATAATTTTCATGTTGCATGGAACTTCGGTGCGCCAAAGGCGCATATAAGGTTTGTGTAACATATGCTTTTTGTGCGCTTAAGGGAACTTGGCGCGGCGCATGAAAGGTCTGCATGACATGATGTTGTTGCAATGATGGATGCGCCTGCACCGTTTAAAGCTTTGCACTTGGCACAGATAATTTCTATGTTGCACACATGCAGGGTGCGCCATAGGGCGCAGGTTTTAGCAATGCAACAAATGAATTTGGTGCATCATGAGGGGGCACGAGGAAAGTGTTTGTAACAAACTAAGGAAGTGCACCTTGAGGGCGCAACTTTTCATGATGCAAAGAGGGAGGAATGTGCGCCATCAAGCGCGGCAGCTTCTTTTGTGTAACAGGGGTGACAGATGCGCCATCGCGCAACTATTTTTCATGTCAGCAGGTGTGCCAATGCGCCAAAGGAGAAGAAAATACAGCTTTTTTTTCAAGCACTTCAGATTCTCTCTCTGAGGGGTTTATATGTGGTTAAGCTCCTTTTCGCAGGTCGCTTGGGGTGATAGAAATGGCTTTAAACAAAGGGTTCCAAGCTATTATTTCAGATGAGCTTCCTCTACCAAAGAGATCTCGGAAAGAGGGGGAAGATCATGTGGAAAGACAAAGGGGGGGGGAGTTCATGATTTCATTCTTTTCAATCCAATCCATACCCACAAGCAGCCAAAAACCACAAACACGAAGCACAAAAGAAAGAGGACCTCTTACCCGGATATTTATAACGAAGAAATGTGCAAATGGGTCCACAAAGCAATTCGAAAGTGACAGGCTGGTGCGCAGACAGCTCAGAGAAAATAATAAAAATAATCACGTGATTTGCGTTGGTGATAATGACAGTGCAGACGCGCCTATTTATAGGTGAGGAGCAATAAATGCGCCACCAACTTTTTAAGTGGCGCACCAAAAGAGTTATCGACACAAGAAAACATGCGCCCTTTGCACACCAAAACGCTTGTCAACACGATAATATGTGCGCCTATGGCACACCGAAAGTGGTGTCGACAGAGGAATATGTGCACCCTTTGCACACCAAAAAGGGGCGCAACAAAAGATATGTTGACAGGAAGGCGCATGCGCCTTGGCGCACGCAAGGAAGACTCAACATAGAGAGGCACACCAAAACACTGTTGACACAAGAAAACATGCGCCAAAGGCTTTAAAGGGGGCGCATGAACATTTGATGTTGCATAGTCATTATATGCGCCCGCCCAAAAAAGACCAAAATGGCTAAGTTCGGAAAACTAGATTTCCCGAAAGGGATTTTGCAACGTTCCGAACGCAAGGAATCCCTGACGAGGGATCGGAACAAAATTTTTAGGGTTATCTCAGAAATTTCCTCGCCAATTTTACTGGATAACAAATGCTCTTTTCTGGGACTATCCCTGAGCAAACCTCAGGGGTAGAGAATCCCAGATCTCATGTGCCTATCCATTGGGTAACAGAGTCAAAAACAAGGGCGACCGGAGGGCGAACAAAAGGGAACACACAACAAACAAAAAGCAAACACACGACAAAAACAAACACACAACTAAAGCAAATCAGACAAAGAAGAGAGCAAGCTCTACTTCTAAGATTTTCGATGCTGCCCGCTATAGGGAAGCGGGAGCTCGGTTCCATCTAGATATGAGAGATAGAAACTATTCTCTCCGTTGAGCTGCTTGATCTTGAAAGGCCCTCTCCACAGAGAATCAAATTTCCCATGCATGCCCTTTGGCTCTCTTCGCTTGTCCCACGTATGACGAGGTCTCCCACCGAAATTTCTTTTCTTAGCTTTTTTATCGAATGTCTCTTTTGACTTGATTCTCGATGCTCATGATCTTGTCGATCACTCTTACTCTCTTTTCTTCGAGCTCTGATAGATACATGATCCTCTTTTCAAGAGAATTTTGGAAAGTTTCATCTTCAATTGCTCATGCCAAGCACAGAGAGGATTTTCAGAAATGGGAAGCTCTCAAGATCGTGCCATATAACACTTGAAAAGGTGACATGCCGAGAGACCTCTTGGGAGTAATGCGATCTGCCCACAAAGCGTCGTATAAGGACTTGTGCCACATTCGTTGATTCTCATCCACCAGCTTTCGTATGATGGTCACCAAGTTTTTGTTACTGGATTCTGCCTGACCATTTCCCTGAGGGTAATAATCTGAGGCGTGAGCCAAAGTTATCCCATATTCATAGCAAAAACTAATAACTTCCCGTGAAGAGAAGTTAGAAGCATTATCAACAACAATCTTATTTGGGAACGCCAAACCTGACAATGATATTTTCTTTGATAAAACTAAAACAACTTCGAAGTGGCATGTTTGATGTATGGCTTCCACCCACTGGTGAAGTAATCTGTCATCATAGGACATAACTATGTCCGCACTCGATCGGGGATCGAGTGCACCGATAAAATCAATTCCCACTCGCTGAATGGTTCGTTGACAATGACCAGCCTGAGGGGAAAAGTAGCCAACTTGGGCTTGCCGACGAACTGCTGGCAAGGTTCACACTTTGCTACCTGTGGTCGTATCTTGAAAAGCATCGCCAATAGTACCTGGCCCGATGATCTTGTGTGCTATCACTGAAGAGGAGAAATGGCCTCCACAGGCTGAATTATGAAAACTTTCAAGTAACTTCACCGCCGTGGGCTTGTCGACACACCGCAAGAAGACACCATCTATCCCGCTTTTATTAGATAAACCGTCATCCCGTATGACATATTTGGCTGCTCTGAGCTTTATAGTGCTTCTCCTTCAGTAGTTAGGTGAGCTGGGCATTCACCGTAGGTGAGGAAGAAAGCAATATCGAATACCACTCATCGCTGGTTGCGACAAATAGGACCAGAGGCAGAGAATGGGCTTTCTCCACCGGCTTTGCACTTCATCTGGTACAATCATCCTTTTCCTCGTTTTTCTCGATCTTTGTTTTCAGCCATAAGTCGACATAGGCCCTCGCCTCTTACCAACTTGGTTGGTTTTATATCCGTGTCGTACTCCCGACCTTCGCAATCCAATTTCCTCGCAAGCTTCCTAACTCCCGTTGAGTTAGAATTGATTTGACTACGCCGTGTCGTGACCAAAGACCACCGTATGAGAATTTAAAATGTAATACCTAAAGTTTTTGACCGCTTGACAATGGCAAGAAGGCATGCTTTTCCAATTGAGACATTTTTAATTCGTGAGGCTTGAGGGGAGAGCTCATGAACGCAATCGAGATTCAACATCCTCATAATTCTTTTTTCGCATCAAGATGGCGTATATAAATGATGCTCGATGATGCATAACTATACATGATAAAATCTTTGGAGAAATCGGACATACCAGATCAAGCGCGTGAGCGACGGAAGCTTTTTTTATTTCTTCAAATGACCTTTTCCTTCCTCGCTCCACCGAAAGTTGGTGACCCTTTCATCATGTCCAATATATGACGAGTCTTTTCAAAGAAAGTCGAACAAAACGCCCGAGAAAGTTCACCTTTCCAAAGAAAGAATGAACGCCGGTCTTACTTTAGAGGCAGTAAGGCTCAATAGCCTTAACTCTTTCTGTATCTATTTTCGCTTCCTTCCTCGCTAACAACATGCCCTAGCAGCTTTCCTTCCGTGACTCCAAAAATAGACTTTTTTCGGTTCAGTGAATCCCATGCTCTCGATCCGCCAATACTTGCTCCAGTGATCACAATGATCACTTCGTTGTTTAGAGAACACAAATTAAGTCATCTAGATAAACCACAATGACCTTCCCCATCATACCTTTGAATGCAAGGTCCATGGCCCGCCGAAAAGTGGCGCCAAAGATTAGTTAGGCTAAAAGGCATCCTCGCTCAGAGGCAAACGTGCCCTCAGTGAGTAGTGAATGCTGTTTTAAATTGATCTTCAGTGTGAGACTTCAATCTGATCAGAGCCCAAAACCATCAAGCATGGACAACATTTCGATCCAGCTTATCGATTGTAGAACTTGATCCATTATAGGAAGTGGGTAGTTGTCTTTTAAGGA
Organism: Taxus wallichiana var. yunnanensis; assembly: GCA_018340775.1. NCBI lineage: Eukaryota > Viridiplantae > Streptophyta > Pinopsida > Cupressales > Taxaceae > Taxus > Taxus wallichiana. The sequence continues at coordinate 680,001,540 of CM031240.1, read as the reverse complement.
AGCCTGATTCAAATTTCGAAAATCTACGCATATGCGTATTTCACCATTTTTCTTGCACACTGGCACAATGTTTGCTACCCAAGTACTGTGATGGATAGGAAAAATGATTCTCGCATCCAAAGCATTTTCTGAATTTCAGCCTGGATAGTACCTGAGATCTTAGGGTTATAATGCCTCTGCTTCTGGCGAAAGGCTTTGACGTCTTCTTTCAACGGGATGTCATGCTGACGTCCTTTGGCTTAAAAGACTTTAGATCGGCATAGGACCATGCCAATACATCCATGTATTTCTTCAGCAGTTTGACAAACTTCCGCTTCTCTTCAGGCGTGCAACATTTTCCAATGTTCACGAATTGCGGATGTTCTACCGAACCTAAATTAACCGGTTCGGTTTCTGGGGATGAGCCAGCATCATCTCGCCTTTTCTTTTTTACAAAATGGTCATGCCTATCGAACAACCATTCCAGAGAAACCAGGCCCTTCGAATTTTATTTCCTTTGAGCTGACATATGCCGTCGTTCCCTTCGGATTCATCCTTTTGATCGGTGACTGATTCACGGCACATAGAAGTGGATCCTTCAAAATGCAATTCCTTGAAATTTTCCACCTTTTCTAGAAAGGCAATGAGTTGATTGTCATCATTGAATACTTGCCAATGCTGAGAATTGTCTGGCACACTTGGGTGGAAAACCACCTCAATGGTGTATTTGTTTGTTTTCAAACCTGGGTGAGGGAGCATGAGGGATGCTGAAACGGCCAATGAATCAGCCATGTCATTCTGAGCTCTTGGAATGGATTCTATTGAAAAGCATCAAATTCTTCAATGTTGTCCCACACCGCATTACGGTAGTGCCTGAGCCTCTCATTCTTCACTTGATATATCCTTTTAACTTGATTCACGACTAGCTCTGCATCACCTTGTACTTTCAGATTTTTGATCCCTCTTTCCTTCGCGGCTTGCATGCCAAGTAACAGAGATTCATACTCAGCAGTATTATTTGTGTTGAAAACTACAACTTAAAAGAGAGAGGAATAACTCTCCTTCGGGAGATATTAAGACGGCTCCGGCGCCACATCCACCGGTCACAAGAATCCCATCAAATCGCAAAGTCCAGATCTTATTAAGATCTTCTTCTCGACGAGAACAACCATTTTGTCGACTCTGGAGACAAGAAATAGTTCCCTATCCCTGATGATTCAAAAAGGATTTGAGCTTTGGGGTCCTCAGAGTTAGTAACCAAGTACTTCTTTTGTGATTCTGGCTCCAAAGTCTGCATTACACCTTTGACGGGGATTCTAGCCTTAGACCAATCCATATGAATCTCCCCACCAACCTCACTACAAAAACTTCTTCCCAGCAAAATTCCATAGGCTACCGGAATGTCGGCAACGAGGACGGTCATCTTTACTCTTTTCTCTGGGAACGCCGCAAATGCAAATTACGCGTCTTTGATTTGACCAATCAACGGAACTTGCTTGGTTTCCAAGGAATAACATCTGCCAAAAGGCTTGGTAAGGGTGAGGCCCAAAGCATGGGCAACTTTTTTCCGATGACGTTATCGTAAGCCCTAATCAATTATGCAGCTACTTAACTTGTGGCCATTGATTAGATTAGGGAGAGATAGAAAGGTTCTATCTTGCCCGATGCAATGTTGAGGCAACATTTATGCGGATGCAGAGGAGTGGAAAGGATTCCTTTGGGGAAACTCCGGGAGTTATGACAACTTGACTTTGAATATACTTAGTCAATCTTATCAGCTGTTCGGGGTTTGACTGAAGATACTCAGCTTCAGACATTTGGATCTTGGTCTTTTTAGCATGGTCAATTATGTCAAATGCGGCCAAGGGTCATGCTGGTGAAGGAATGAGTCCCTCACTTCGTGATGGTAGGGTAGGATTACTGGTCTTTATGGGAATAGAAGAAGGCTGATTTGGAGGAGAAATGGGGGGAAAAGATTTCCTTGTAAAAGACTTAACAGGGAGTTGAGTAGGAAGAGGATTACCTCTTTTAGCAATGGTTGGAGGCGCGTTTGACACGGCCTTCTCCTTCTGCACATGGGCAGCGACCTCTCGCTTCTTTTCCTCAGTGAGCGGGTAAAAACAACATATGATTGTCCACTTGCATAGCCTTGTGTACCTCCTCTTCATCGATTCTTCCTCCTCAAATTCCATATACCCGATAGTAGAGTCACCAATGGCTCACCGACGCCTTGATCATCTTCACCTCGAGACGAAGGTTCTTCATAATCTTGTTCCTCTTCTTCAATTTCAGCTAAGGCATTAACCGAGGAGCCTCAAGCGCCAACCGTGGAGCAAGCAGGGGTAAGCGCGGCTTTGTGGAACATTGTTGGAAACAAAATTCTCCGTGGAATATCCCGCATGAGGAGGAACTCGGGGAAGCTTGGGCTAATCGCTTTTTTAATGCAAGCAAGTCGCTTCGCCATCTTTTCAAATGCCGATCGATGAAGTAGTGGGCGAAGGGCCCAAGATTTAGGCTTGAGGATTCCCTTTTCAATTCACCGATATTATCAAATTATCTTCAATTCGATGGCAAAGCAGCCCGGTGAGAATCAAGGTAGCCACTTGTTCTCAGAGAGTAAGAAACTTACTTTCGAACTCATAGCTTCACGAAGAAACACTTCGATTTTCTCGTGTCAAGCATGGCAACAGGGACACGGTTGATTAATGCATCAACCCGGTGATAAAATCACGCATGGTCTCATTGGCCTCCTTCTTCAGGTGAGTGATCTGTGATAATAATGCAAATGCATCTTCCGAAGGCTTGTACCTGTCTTCAAAAGCATCCCGCAAGGTGGCCCAACTGGTAATAGATCCGGCCGGCAAATGCTGAAACCATTCTCACCGCAGCCCTTGTAAAGTTTCCAGAAAAAGGTGAACCGACACATCTTCATGGTTACATCTAGGATACTGCATGACATGATGAATGCAGATATGTGTGAATCCATGCTTTGGTTCCCGCTCCCATCAAATTTGGGAAAATTCTTTCGGTTTCCATGTGGGAGCGCGTGAACTGGATGTGGTAAAGCCAGGGGGCCCATAGCATTTCCCCATGGTACCGCCATCTGGACAGCCTGAAAAAGAACACGGCTGGAAACACAGCCCACCGAGCAAGCAGCAAGCACTACAAAAAGGATGTGGAGGCTCCTTGTGAAAACCGGTTCTTCCGTGGGGTGAGGCGCTTCTGGCTGACCGATCAGCTGAACTTAGTGATGAAAAGCGCGCCGGTGTTACACTAAAATTGTGCCTTTGAAGCAGATCAAAAGTAGGATCGACTTCTCCACGAGCTCACCTGCTACGCGTAAATGGCTCACCCGCCAACAGTACCTTCCCAGATCTCACATGTCAGGGCGCAGATTTAAAATTTCTTTTTGGTTGTACTTGCTGCTGATTTTCTGGTTTTTCTCGACAAAACCAGCAAAGATGTACTTTTCTGAATATTTAAAATTATCCTCTTCTAAAACCGATTATGGTTTAATGACAAAGAACAATGAGGATAAAATGATAGTGAAGATTAGTAAGCTGATTTTCAGATCTAAAGTTGACTTTTTCAAAGAGTTTGAAAATTTTGGTAAACAGTCAAAAACTCATATCTACGGAAAAATACATATTTTTATAAAAACTCAGCGAACTAAAGATCTCCAACTAGGCCAGATCTATGGATCTCAGAAGAAAATTTTCAATTTAGGAGCACTTTTGCAAAATTTTGGATTTTTAACAAAAAGTTAAAGTTTGCAAACAGATAGTGATTTTTCTGATTTTTACTGATTTTCTATCATACCACTATCATAGATCTGATAGATCTGTTCGATCCCCAGTAGAGTCGCCAAAAATCATTGGCTCAAAAATCATTGCAAGGGCAGATTTATGGATAATGAGGCAACAAAGGTGCAGGGCATAGCCCTCTTTGAGTCAAAGAAAGCGAAACTCGGTTTATTGCTATTCTACCAAAGCAGGAATCAGCAAAGTCTCACAATATTCTACCTTCGGGGGTTTGGGATCTCATCCCAAGAGGGTGTTTCCAACTGCGAAAAGAAAGGAATGAAAGAGAGGATGAAGAAAGATCAGGTCCGAAGGGAGAAAAGAAATGAATTCCAAAGCAGAAAGGTCAGAAGGTTTATGTTTTGGGATTGGTAGTAAACAGAGCCAAACCTACTTGCATAAACGAACAAAGCAATACTGATGAATAAATGACAATAAAATAGAAGTAGATCCAACAGAATAAACACACAGATCTGACATAAGAAAGATCTAATGCATATAACACATGTATTCAGCACAAAGTCTAAATATTGTATTAATATTTCTTTCTGTTACAAAAAGCTCAAAGTCTTTTCTTCTCACTTCTATTTTTCATCTAAAAGATATCCACTCACCCAAATACAACAAGTATTTGAGTATTTATAGAAGAAGGAGAAGAAGGAAGGCAAAAAGGAACCAACCACCTATTTACATAAAATATACAAAATATCTACAAAAATATCTCAAAGTCATGTTGACTTTTGACAACTTGATGGATGACATCATCCCATGGTGCAACATGGATGATGTCATCATTTGTGCCAACATACTTTAGACATTTTACAAAAAGAAAGTCGAAGGAGAGAGAGAAGAAGAGAAAGAATTCATTCATCATCGTCATCCTGCGGCCGAAAGGGGGTATCCTACTCGTCGCCGCTCAGTGACGAGATGTGGAATTGGGCACGGTATTCCATGAACTTGCTGATCATGGGCTCTAGTTGATCCTGGGAAGGATCCTTGTGTCGCTCACTGATCACCTCGCAAGTCTCCCGCTCATCTATGAGCTTCTCTAGGGAGTTTGGAATATTCTTTCTCTCGCTTCTATTAGAACCCGATGAAGTCCCGACAGCCAAAGCAGTTATTGATGGATTCTCGCAAAAAGTGACCTCTCGCCCCACCTCGTGAAACGATCTCCTCAAGATCTGAATGGTTTCATCAACTTTCCTTAAGGCGAAAGAAGGAGTAAGTAACCCCGAGACATGTTGAGAACGATTTGTTCCATTTGGTGCATCGCGTCCAGGGCTTCTTCCTTTACCTTATCGATCTTTTCAAGGATGAATTCCAGTTGATCCATCCGGTAATCCAGAGTGGAAAGGATTTTATTGAGGGCCCTGGGATGACCGAAAACGCCGAACTTGACTGATCTTCGACTCAATAAATAACATTCTTTTCGAAAGGTCTCACGCCGCAGCCTAGCATGGTCCAGCTCTTCTGATATGGGTCCTGCTAACGCCTGGAGTTCTTTGTTCACCTTGTTGATGTTCAGGTACAAATCGGTGAACTTGGCGATCACTTTTTCACTGTCCTTGAGGATCTGGCTCCTCCAAGTGGAAACTGCCATACCCTGCTCACCGATCTTTGCATATTCATTAATTTTATCCTGGCTCAGAGGCTCAGGAGTCTCGCGGTAGCTAGTGGGAGGTGCACTGCCCATCTTCTGTAAGGCGTGGAGCAGATGTTTATTTTGCTCTTTCAGTAGCCTTTTCTCTTCTTTTGCTTCTTGAAGCTTCTTGCAGAGGGCGTCAACTGCAGATAGGGCCTCTCCCTGAAGGCTTTCAGAAGACGTCCCCATTAGTGACTTGAGTCACTATGTGTAACTGCCGAGGACAGATCCTTTTATCCTTGAGGATTGGGGTACGCGATCTCCATTACCCTCTCTCCCGAAGCACTCTGAGAGAAGCGTGTGATGGGCTTCTGCTTCTTTACCCCTTTTGACGGGATCACGGAGAAGTCCATCGGAGCGATGGGAACTTTCCTTTTCTGTTGACTTAGGTGCTGGGAGATCCAGGCTGGACTTATGGGAGAAGGACCAAAATGAGAAGGGGCAGCTGCAGAGTAGAGAAGGGAAAACGTGGAGACACTTGGAGGCGGCATCGAGAGGGAGGCCGAGGAAGTGCTCACGGGAGGAAGAGATACTGCAGGAGAGGAAGACATAGGAAGGGAAGGGAGCTCAGAGATGAGGGAAGAAATGGAGGGGGACAGATCCGCGAGAGAAGAGAAGATGGATGAAGAAGCAGGAGGGACAGTAGAAGAAGGGGGAGAGGACACGACCAAAGGAATGGTCACTTGGGTCACCTGAGGAGGGGAAGGAGGGGAAGGAGAAGGAACAGAAGGGACCTCAGTTGTTACAGCAGTGGCGACATCCTGAGTGGATGGGCCTATTGGAACATCTTCCGCTGTTTCTTTCTCTGGGGAAGCCAGAGTTACAACTTGTTCTGGGTGCAGCAGAAGGAGGACTTTCAGGAGCTTCCTCTTGGGTGGAGCTGGATTCACCCTCTTTGCCTTTTCCTTTGCCCTTTGGCTATTGTTTAGCCCGAGGAGGTGCGTTACCCAACGGAGAGGTTGTGAAATCGACTCCGAGGTAGATGAGCCCGTTCATTCGGCACCAATGCTCTGTTCTACGCAGAGTTTCTTTGACTCTCTTCCTCAATTGTCTGAGGTGCTTTAGTTCTATCAATTTTTGCGAAAGGCCAATCGTCCCCACCTGTGTCAAGATACACTTGATCCACTTCCTCTTCGCAGTTTGCAGCCTTTGGGGATGATGGCCACCCCGTACTGGATGATTTCTGCTAAGGCCAAGCGAGAATGATCCTTCCTCCTGAGCTCAACCTCATGATATATGTCGATGTAGATATCTTCGATCTGAGGGATGTGGATCGGGTCGAGCTTGCCCTAGGCAAACAATTTCTCGGGTCGAAGGTGGGCCTTGCTGGGAAGTCATGTTTCAGATTCAGCAGCTCCAGTTCTGCAAACATATCTTTTGCCTTGTGGTGAGTGAGACACGTATATCTACCCACTGTGAGGGGGAAAGGAGTTCCACCCTTCTTTCTCTTTAGGCACTTTTCGTGATAAGTAACAAGCTGCCTCGATAGCTCCAACAGGATCAACTTGGGCCCGGCATACCTTGGCAAGCCTAGTCGGTTCCCCCAAGAAATTAACTCGCCTCGATAGGTGAATGTGGGGAATTGAGTGAACAGGGCCCCCCACTTCTCAATAATTGCTACTATGCTCTTGGTCGTGCGACCGTGAGTCATATTCGACCTCAACAGGTAGATGATGAAGTAGAAGAATGCATCATTGATCTTTGTGAATTGGGGGATGCTATTTTCCAGCTTCACTCTGATAGTATTCATAGAGATTTTAACTGGGGGCCAAACCCCACACCGCATCAGAGCTGGATAGTCCCTTTCTGAAGCTGCAACATAGACCACGTAGGAGTTCATATAGAACCTCCCCGTTGTGTTGAGTTGTTGTAGCTGCTCAGAGATTGTGCTGCTTATGATTTCTACCCATTCAAAGCGTTGATCGGGCACATTTTTGTTCATTGTTTCAAGGTACCGCAACATCCACTTGTGAAAATAATGGGCATCAGGAAGCCCAAAGACTCTGCTCAGGAACGTAATTGTGTCACTGAGTTCCTCTGAAAAGTCACTGCGATGAATGACTTGTGGCCACCGAGTCACTACTTTTTTGTTCTTCAGATAAACTTCATTCATCAGCTGCATGCACTGATCTTCATTGTCGTCCCAGGCCTTGATGCAATCTTCTTGGCTGACGGCCACAAAGTGCCGGTGATGAGGAATGCCGAGCATTATCTCAAAGTGGCGGGCAGTGAGGTTAATTATAACCTCGCCTCTTCACCATGGACACATCTTGTGTCTTTGTTGTAGCATCGGCTACCACCATCATAAATTCATTGTTTACGGCACTAATCGGGATCCCACCAAAGAAAGTGCAGTGGCACCGCCATCACCTTGTCCATCCATGGACTTCTCAGACCCTCTCGGGGTTCTCGGCCTGCATCTCCATATCAATATGACCCAGCTCTGAGTCTCTGATGTCTAGGTCACACTCTGCTTGGGACTCGGCATTCTGACCCTCTGATACTTATACTTCATTTCTTCTTCTGTGAGCTTGGCCTTGCCTTTAGATTTGATAGGTTTCTTGCTTGATGTTGACATATGTTCTTCTGAACTTAGTTGCTGATCTGCAAGAATAAGAAGTGAAACCCAACGCAAGAAAGCCATGTCACTGCTCTGATTTTCCATTGAAATGTTGACAGAAGAAAGAGTTAGCAATTTAAAGGCCTCAGGGCACAGGCGCATGAATACTGCAGGCTACAGGGCTAAATAGTAAGGCACACAGAAAGGGATGTCAGCAGGGGATAAATCAGCGCCAAAGGGCGCATGGCGCATGGACACTGCAGGGTGCATTCTTTGTTGTTGTAAGCACAAGTGCGCCTGCGCCATATGTATGCATTTTATAAAGGGCGCATGGATTCTTTATGTTACACGGGAACAGGATGCGCCCGTGGCGCATATAATTTTCATGTTGCATGGAACTTCGGTGCACCAAAGGCGCATATAAGGTTTGTGTAACATATGCTTTTTGTGCGCTTAAGGGAACTTGGCAAGCGCATGAAAGGTCTGCATGACATGATGTTGTTGCAATGATGGATGCGCCTGCGCCGTTTAAAGCTTTGCACTTGGCGCGGATAATTTCTATGTTGCACACATGCAGGGTGCGCCAAGGGCATGTTTTTAGCGAATGCAACAAATGAGTTTGGTGCGCCATGAGGGGGCGCAAGGAAAGTGTTTGCAACAAACTAAGGAAGTGCACCATGAGGGCACAACTTTTCACATGCAAAGCAGGGTGGAATGTGCGCCATCGCGCGCTGCTTTTCAGGTAACAGGGGGCGACAGATGCGCCATCGCGCAACAACCATTTTCATGTCAGTCAGGGTGTGCCAATGCGCCAAAGGAGAAGAAAAATACAGTTTTTTTTTCAAGCATCAGTTCTCTCTCTGAGGGGTTTCTATGTGGTTAAGCTCCTTTTGCAGGGTCGTTTGGGGTGATAGAAATGGCTTTAAACAAAGGGTTCCAAGCTAATATTTCAGGACAGAGCTTCCTCTACCAGTAGATCTGGAAAGAGGGGGAAGATCATGTGGAAAGACAGCAGGGGGGCAAGTTCATGATTTCATTCTTTTCAATCCAATCCATACCCACAAGCAGCCAAAAACCACAAACACGAAGCACAAAAGAAAGAGGACCTCTTACCCGATATTTATAATGAAGAAATGTGCAAATGGGTCCACAAAGCAATTCGAAAGTGACAGGGCTGGTGCGCAGACAGGTACAGAGAAAATCACGTGATTTGCGTTGGTGATAATGACAGCGCAGACGCGCCTATTTATAGGCGAGGAAGCAATAAATGCGCCACCAACTTTTCAAGTGGCGCACCAAAAGAGTTATCGACACAAGAAAACATGTGCCCTTTGGCGCACCAAAACACTTGTCAACACGATAATATGTGCGCCTATGGCGCACCGAAAGTGGTGTCGACAGAGGAATATGTGCGCCCTTGGCGCACCAAAAAGGGGCGCAACAAAAGATATGTTGACAGAAGGCGCACGCGCCTCGCACACGCAGAAAGACTCAACATAGAGAGGCACACACAAAAAAACCCTGCATGACACAAAAAAGAAAACATGCGCCAAAGGCTTTAAAGGGGGCATGAACATTTGATGACTGAAATCTAAAAGCTGAATAGTACTTTACTCCTTGAGGTGAAACAAGCATGGCTCCACCTCCTACACCTTGTCTACTCCTTGATCCATCAAAAAACAGCTGCCATACCTCATTGTCATCCTTATAGTTTGGCTTGGTGATGCTAGGGATGGGTTGATTTTCTTCATGTATGCAATAGACTCCTAGCTTAGATTCTTCTACTTCTTGATAAGGATCAAAATCATGTACCTTGTTTTCCCATTCATCAAGAGTTAGATGCCGGGATGCTTCCAACCTTGGTGTCGGCTTCATCAGGTGCTTGGGTGATCTTCTTGATCAAATCTTTGAACAATTGGCATTGATCTGAATTGGAGTGTAGGGCTCAATGTGGAAGTTTGCAATAGGTTCAGACCTGATTGTAGCTTTGGTTCCATACCTCGTTACAACAAATGTGTGACCAATCAGCAGACAAATATCCTCCAATCTTTGCTTTGTGAAGTCCCTTGACAAGCATAGGGAAAAGAGTGGTGGAAGGTCTATAACGATACATCTTGTAAAACAACAACATTTGGACATGCATGCAAGGTAAGACTCAAGTTTCTAATCACTCCAGCTGTTATTATTCTTTTGTCCCATCCAGCTGCACTACCCCTTTGGATATGGTTTCATCTTTGGAGCCCTAGGCGATCAGCTATTTGTTTAGGCATCACCGAGCTACTTGCTCCTCAATCTATCATGCAATTGTGCACTAACGATGTCCAATGATTAATGAAACATAGAAAGGAGGGGGCTTCAACATTTTACCTTGCTATCCTCCATGATTCCCTTGAGTGTCTGGGAAACATTTGTGAGCACTTTCTCTTGCATCTGAACTTGCTGATTCGAAGTTGGCCAGTCCTTCATGGCAGCTTGTAGCAAATCTCTTTGGCCTGGGATAGATAGGGACTCCCACATTGATATATTTACATTTGTCTTCTTCATCTGATCAATGATACTGAATGGTGATGAAGGATCTCTTTGTTGTCCCTTGGTTTGCATATTCACTCCTTGCACGTGGGCAGCAACAACTGGTATTTGAGTTGGCCTAGGAGCTGTTCTTGGCTGCCCTTGTGCGTTTACAATTGGATTTTGTTTGCCAACCACTTGTGGAGCCATGGAAGGTTGGAGATTGGTTGGAGCTAATGGCTGTTCCTCACCCAAATTCCTTCTTTTTGACCTTGTGTTGGCTGCAACACCTTGAGAAACTAGCTTGATTCATGCCACAAAAATCCTCTGCTTGCCAATTCACGAGTGTGGTGTCATTTGGAGCTGATTGCTGTTGGAATGTTTCTTGTTGTTGGTTGTTTCCTTGACTACCCTCACCCTCCACACCAGTAGTTGTCACCATTAATGCTTGATTCAAAGCACCATTGAAGCACATGGATTGGTTATGAGGTTCATTGCATGGAAAACACCAATCTCTCCCAAGTCTTTTGAAATCTGAAGTTGAAATCAGTCAGCTGCTCATTGGGAGCTCTCTTGATGGTTGTCAGCTGCTCCAAAAGAGACAAGTTGTCTCCCTTCTCTCCAAATTACTCATGAAGTGCTATACATAGCTGGTTCCAATTCGTGATAGAACCAGCTCCAAGGCTCCTAAACCATTGCAATGCTTTCCCCTTGAAGGAAGATGCCAACAATTTGACAGCCACTTGCATCTCATTGATTTCATGAATTGCACAAAGGTTGGCAATATCTTTAACATGATCACCTGGAGTAGTCTGATTCTCTCCAGTGAAGTATGGAATGTTCTTCAAGGCTGCAATTGGAATTGGATGTTGTGCATTGAGGGCAAGTGGGCTGCTTGCCTATGAAGTTGACATAGGGGTTGTTTTGTGCCATTCTAATTGGTCTTAAAACCCTTGTTGACTGAATGAAAGGCCTACCAGGTGGAGGAGTTGAGAGAGTTCTATTTGGTGGAGATGGAGACCTTTGAATCCTTCTTCCTCTTTTCCTTCTTCTTGGAGATAAGCTGCGAGTATTCAAATAGCACTTCTTCTTCTCCACTCTTGACCTTGTGGTGACTCTTCTCATGAGTTTTCGCCTGCACCTACAAACTGCAAACCAGTTGATTCTTCCCTTTGGAGTCGCCAGATGTGCAATTTATGGCTCTTTTCAAGCAAGAAAATTGTATAGCAGATGCACATCAACTTTGCTGCAATAAAAATGAGACCTCTAAGGTCCCACCGGGCATGCCAAAACTGTTGTTGCAAATCAGCAGCACCCCTGGATGCAAATCAAGGTTCTAAGTTGATGTTTAGGGCATCCAGTGTGATTGCACAACATGGAAACCTCTCTCCAAGTGTGGGACTTGTGAAAATGAGAGAGGAATCTCTAGATTAGAGGCTGGTTCCTCAAACTCCTCTGATTAGATCTAGTATTTGCACAACTGCAGAGGTTCAGATCCTAATTTTACCCTAATTTGCAAGTAGACAGGGATAAGAAATGTAGAAAATGAAACTAACCTAATGATGGTGATGCACCAAAGGAGTGGTGAACATTTTTGCTCATACAAATAGGCACAAATCCATGAAATGCAACATGAAAAACATACACAAGCTGATAAGATGCAATAAGAGATCTGAAAATGAAGTAAAAACAATACAAACAGAGGACTGAAAGCATTCACAGAGTTTGCACTATCATTTCCATGTAAAAATCCCTTGCATTACACCATCAAAGAGGTATAAACCTATTACAATCCTTGAAAAAGGCCTGATACTTACAAAATTCACTTGTTTTCAGGTGAAAGAAGAAGTCTAATGTTCAAAAAAGTGTTCAACCCTCAAAAAATGAGCCAAAACTGGCTTTTACAGTCCATGGGTCGAGCCCAGGAGAGAGAAAACATGCAAAACGCATGGGAGCCATCCCTCATTAAATGAAACTACATTAAAACAGCATGGAGGTCCTTACAAACCCATGCTCTGACATTTTTGACCATGCTGGAGAGAAAAGCGACCCATTTTGCATTAAAATTGGTTGTTGAAATGTCATTTCTGGCCATGGACACGTACCAGAAGTGTTTTTGATTTTTCTCTCTCCAAACTAAACCAAAATTCAAAATTGACCATGGAATCATGTAGAGAATTTCATAATCTTTCCATTGATATAAAGAACATGCAAATCCAAGCTCTGGATCGAAAGTTATGGAGGTCTGAAGTTTTAGGGCAAAAACGGCCCAAAAAACGGATCGGCGGGCAAAAATTTGAAATTTTGACCCTTTTTGCATTTGGAAAATTTTTCAAAAAAACCCGCGCTCCACCACTTGGGTGCCACGTGGCACGATTTAATTGGGCGTGGGCCCTTCCTGACTACTTTCCCTTTGTTTTTGCCTTTGGAAATTTTTTTCCAAAAACCTCCGCCGGGCCGCGACTTGGACACGTGTCGCTCTCTGGTTGGTCGGCTGACTCCTCCCTCCTCCTTCCTTCACGGGGCACTTGATGTTTTTGTGCCACTTGGACATGTGGCAGCATGCGATTGGCTAGCAAAAATGGGGCGGGCCGATCCCTTAGAATTTTTCTTTGTTTTTTCATTGGGAAAATTTCCCATTTTTCCCCCGCGCCCCGCCACTTCGGGACACGTGGCATGATTTGGTTGGACGACAGGCGTGGGCTCATCCTTCACCTTTGAATTTTTTGGCTGAAAACTTTGCCAAATTTTCCATTTTCCACCCGAGCTCCGAACTCTCTGGGACCATAGGACACATGTCCTATTTCCATTCGCCGCGGGCCTCCTGCTCCAAATTTTCACTTTGAAAATTTCACCGAACACTTAGCAACTTTTTCCTTTCTCCCCGCACCGCGAACTCCCCGGCCACCTCTGCCACCTGTCATGTTTCTATTGGCTCGGGCCAATCCTCCAAAATTTTCCTTTGAAAAACTCGGCAAAAACACTTAGCCAATTTTTTACTGCGCCTCCCCTTGTGACACGTGTCACACTGTGATTCCTCGGCGGGCCCGCGGGAAAAAATTTTCCTTTTGCATTTCTGACCAAAACTTGGAAAATTTTCCAAGTTCTCCTCTGAACCCCGCCTGCTTCCTATTGGCTGCGGGCTTCCAAAGGGAAAATTTCCCACAAAAACTCCGCCGAGCCATAACTTGAAAAATATGAGGAGTTAGGAGGAAAACTTTACCTTTCTAGAAAGCTGAGAGAGAGCTCTATCTGATGGTGCCATTTCCAGAAAGATTTGAGTGCCTGAAAATCAAAAATGAAGAAGGCGAGGCACAAGAGGGGTAAGAACACAAGAGTTAGCCACAAAAATGAGCGGGGGCACATTTTGGATAACGATAATAAATAAAAACCATACATGGAAATTTAGCCATATTGGTGAGATCCTTTCCTCTTCATGGAGATAGCCTTCCTTTGATCACTCATAATCATGATCAGTTGACAAAAAAGGAGAAAATAGAATTTATAAATCCCATCAAAAATAATAGGGATGGCTTAGTGTTTCATCTTTAATTGGATGCATTAGTTATATTTTCCTTTCCATGGCTTTATCGGTGGTGATTTGATAGATTAGCTTAGCTATAAAGACTACTTGGTGTTAGTTTTCATTAAGTAACTTAGCTTGATTTATTCACTTGCATATACATGTATGTTATTTCCTCAATTCCTCTATAAGCCATTCAACATTTTTATCCCTTTTATGATATTTTGGTTAGTCTATTCATGCTCATTATGTGAAATTTATCTCTATGGTATCCGTTTGACCTTGGTCTTTCATCACCTTGGTAAATTAAAGAACGACTGACCTCTTAGAGATCATATCACTATCTACATCTAATAAACTTGTTGCGAAGAAATTTTGGACATATTTTTGACACTAGCCAATGTCATCATCGCAATCACTTCCACATCCTTCCATCAATCCATCAGTGGTTCTTAACCCTCATCAAAACAATTGAGAGAGATAAAATAATTTTTAGAAATAAAAAATATATCAAAAATCAAAAGAAAAGCAATATATGACTCTCTCTTGGGGTATTTCCAAAATCTCTACCAGGGCTATAGGCGCTGACTAGAAGTATAGAAATGTTGCGATTCGAATCAAATACATCTCCATCGAGGCTATGGACACCTAGCTAGTGAGCGAAGTAATGCATGGCTTTTCCTCTAACTTACATTCACAAATCACCTTTCAAAATAAATCATTCCTACACATTAGCTATTTTTTCTTCACTTGTTGCTTTTCAAATCTTCACTTCACGAAGTAATTAATTTCCACGTGCACACACTAGATCTCAATGAGAAAATAGGACCACTATGTTACCAGGTGTTGTTTGGACCTTGTTCAAACTCTTACTTTAGTCCTTATTTTGTCTCATGATTTTTGCCTTTGGCTAATCAATTTTTCATCATCAATATTCTAGCTAAATTTTCCATATCCTTTCATAACATTCATTGTTCTTCTACTTTATTTAGAACATCCATGTGTATAAGATTGTCTTTTTACCATGTTTAAGGGAAAAATTGTCCCTTCTTTCAATAAACAATCTTGTCCTTCTTTCTATCATCTATTTCTTAGCTAGCTTGCACTAGGGGCACGCTTGCTCCTTCTTAGCACTTCATTGGTTTGAGTTCATCATCACGTTAAACTTATCTGTCTTGGCCTTTATCTAGATTTTCTTCCTCATTTATGTATGTATGGTTTTTCCCTTATACATTCTCACCTCTCACTAGGGGCATATTTGCATCTTCATTTTCATGTACATAGCTTTGGAAAAAATTCAAAAAAACAAAAAAAAATCACAAAACCATCAAAAATCCAAAACATTAGTAAAACTTCAAAATCTAAAAATATTGGTAAAACATCAAAATCCAAAACATTGGTAAAAAATAAAAAATCCAAAACAAATTGGTAAAGCATCAAAACATCTTAAACATTCACAGAACACAACACCCTAAAACATTGAAAACTATCCTTAAAAACATATTACTTTAAGTACTTACTTGTTCTAGCACACGACATGCGGGTCATCTTGATCTTCCTCCATTAACAAATATGATTTGCTTGTTGTGTTTGTCTTCCCTTACATACATAATTTCTTGGGGTAGTTTCATAGTGCACAATTACTTTTTCATGGGACTTCTATGTCTTCCGTTTATTTCCCTTCAATGTATCCTTTCTTGGGATGTCATTTTTAACCCTTGTCATATAACTCAAACATTTGGGAACTCAAGTTGGATAACAAGAAAATTAGTGCAATTATCTTGAACATTGTTTGTTTAAGTATGTTTGTTTGTGTGTGTTTATTTATTGTTCTACTTTTTACTTTCTCATACTACATTACTTCATGTATTTTTCTTTTAGTCATTCCTTTAGCAATGAAAAATATTAGTATTATGGATTTTCATGTCATTTTACACTTTTTTGCATGCTTATATCAAATAAAAAGTTTTTCCTAAGACATATGGTTCTTTGATTACGTTGCGATCTTCCGATACTCCATGTATATGCTTGTTTCATTCTATATAACTTTCTACAAATCATTTTCATATTTTTATCGATTCTAAAAATGGCCAACCAAGCTCATTTTGAATCCCTTTCATCGTTATCACCATTTTCTTCCACAACACCTAGGGAAATATGGATTATATTTATCCCCCTCCACCCCTTATTTCTTCCATCCGTTGAAACATAGGAATTCATTTCCAATACATCAATTTGAACAATATCCTATCAGAGCTCGATTAAAATCTTGCTCTTTACTTCTTATTTTTGAGTGTTGATCGACCTCTTTTATCACCCCATCGACACTTGAGGGGGCATCCTTCATTCTACTCATTTTTCTTCTACTCCTTCAAAATTTAATTATCTGTAATTGTCTACTATCTTTGAAGTGGCGTCATTTGCATTACACCACACCAAAGAGGGGAAAATGTAGACACCTAAATTTAGTTATGCAATTTTACTATTAAAATTTCACTAATTATCATCTTTCCCTTCATTTTTTTATAATTAGTGATTTCTCTCTAATTAGCTAACATTTCCCTTCACCACGAGATCAATTAATGACACTTCATTAATTAACTAGCCTTTCCTTCATTCTGGATGCCAATTAATGACACTTTGTTAGTTATAATCCTCTTTTAATTAATTAATTAACTATTTATTAGTTAATTAAGCCTTTTTAATCTCATCTTTAATCAAAACCTTCTTATTGGTTAAATTCCCTTTCGAGACCCTTCAAATTCTACCAATTTCCTTCTAAATCACTGTAAATAGCTTCTTAAGCTTATCTTAGCCTATTAATTAATCCTATTTGATTAATTAAATCCTCTCCAACTCCCATGAGTTGATAATCACTAATTAATTCATTCTAATCATGTTTATCTCTATATAATGTTGCTTTATCTTTATCCCACATTCTCTAGGTTTCTAGATTCTCCTAAATTGGAAAGCTATTTAAGCAACCTAGTACCTTCATTCCAAATTTACACCTATAATATATATGCACATGATAAGATAATTTTCTACTTTGAAAAGTTTATTGATCTAGCATTCATTCTATCATATACTTTAAAAGAGTAGTAAAGGAAGAACCATACATGGAAATTAAGCCATATTGGTGAGATCTTTTCCTCTTCATGGAGATAGCCTTCCTTTGATCACTCGTAATCATGACCGGTTTAACAAAAAGAGAAACTACAATTTAGAAATCTCATCAAACATAACAAGGTATGGCTTAATGTTTCATTTTTAATTGGATGCATTAGTTATCTTTTCCTTTCCTACACCCCTTATCCTACGATATCATGATGTTGGTACCCTCACCTCTTCTCTTGTAGTATCTCTAGCATAACAATGTTAGTAGGGTGGTAATGATGGTATCACCATAGGCGTTATTCACCAAAAAAATATTGGTACCATGCTTACCGGATGGGTCTCCACCCAATCGATATAATGCCTTGTCACCTTGGTGATGTCCTATAAGTACTATGTCTTGGACCAAATGGGCCACTAGTCCATATTCCTGTGTAGGGCTATCATGTAATATCATCCAGGACCAACTTTGCTAGTGGATAGAATATTCTAAGTGATCTCACTATTGGCATATGTTCCCACTAAAGAACTCTCGGGAATCTATCACTACCACCAAGGGTGTCCATATCATCCTATATATCAAGAACCTCTCATATATCAAGCAGTCATTAATATGATGGGTACCATTACCCTCTAACCTATTGTAATACCCCGTAAAGATCATGTACCAACTATATGTATATGGTGGTGCCCAGGTTGAACAACACCCCATTATCTAAAACATCTCTACATACTATTATCAAAAACAATGGGATGGCTCCATCTACTTTGTGGCACACTATCTATGCCACAATAATCCCCATAACCACTTTCCATATATTTTGAATCCCTACAGCCTATATTGT
The DNA here is from genome assembly GCA_018340775.1 of Taxus wallichiana var. yunnanensis. Classification (NCBI taxonomy): domain Eukaryota; kingdom Viridiplantae; phylum Streptophyta; class Pinopsida; order Cupressales; family Taxaceae; genus Taxus; species Taxus wallichiana. Next base: position 679,983,569 of record CM031240.1, on the reverse strand, counting down.
GTTTCATTGGACACATATCATACTCTCTTCATATGTCCCACTCCCAAAGTAGCCAATATGGCTAAGGCTTTCTACTCTACGATGTCTCGAGCTCAAATTTTAATACATACGAGATCCCTCTAATGGGTAACCCCAGAATCCCATGAACATCCTCCAAGGTCAATGTCATCTCCATGGTCTCATTTTTCATCCACCACTGAAAGGTGTTGGATCTAGTCTCCCATGTGGCTAAAAACATCTATAATAGATCCAAGTTCAACAATATCTTAGGCATCTACATGATTTCCCTAAATCCTTAACCCTATAATTGGGTCACCTCTTCTGACTCAATCTGGTAATCAAATCACTAAGCCATGATAAATCCATACTCCACCATAAGTTGACCATATTCTTTTCTTGCACACATAAAATGAAAACAAATAAACATCAGAAGTCTGCAAAATCAATTTGTAACGAAAATTCCAAATTTACAACTTATATCTATAAAAATCCCTACATCATCAACCTCTAGATAAACGTCACGGCCCCTAGAAAAATCTTGTCATCCCCTACACCATCGGACCTATGGTAAATGACATCAACCCCTAAATTTTTTTACCTCCATTCTAATTCCATTTTCCCTCTTGTTGCGAAAGGGTCGGATAACGTCGACCCAAAAATGCAACTTCAACTTTTCAATTTTGAATAAAAAAATAAACAAAATAACAAAATGAAATTCAAATCCCTCCCAAACCCACTTGTATTTTTTCCTAACCTACCCAATGATGCAAGTTTGGACAAGAATGACACGCTAATTAATCCAAAAAGGAAAAAGACAAAATAAAACCTAATCTACTCAACAACATTAAATGCAATGACTTACCCATGATCGTACCCCACCACATGCACCATCTTGTCATCCTCTTTCACAACCTTATAAGTGTGCCATATTTTCAAAATACACACTGAATTTGGAATTCCATATATCAGTTCTCTCAATTCTAAAAATAGCAATAAGCAAATAAAAATCAAAATCACTATATAAAACTAAATTTTCTATTCAAATTCGGTCATATAAACCTAATTCTTAAAACGAATTTCATTTTTGATCTCAAAATTTGTAGAACACGTTATTTATTGTGTCTTGATTGTATTCTCATACCATTTGCTTTGACCTATTACGTGCACACTTTTGATGATCTTCAATTTTTACCTATTTTTGAAACCATACCACCATACAACATCTCAAAATTATGATATGACATTCGTCCCATGAACCCCCTAATAAGGTGATTTATTTCTTATTGTCAGATGATGATCCTCTAGTTTTTCTTTTCAATTTTGATTATTCAAGGTTCTTATAGCATTAATTTCACCTACACATGACATGACAAGAGACACTATCAAATACGCATTGGTGGGTATATTTCATTTCATCTAGTCCTTTATGTTCTTACTTTCATATTCTATTTTTATATTGGTGTTACAATTGTTTCTTTCCATTGACCACCCCATGTTTTTCTATTGTGACATGTGGTGATCAATGGTTAGGGCATATGTATACACATAATTTTTCACTTTTCATATTTCATACATGTTACTAAATGTTTTCTTTATGTAGATAAGGGTCATTGATGCATCTATTTCTTATGTGGGTTCCTTAAGGGGCCTACCAGGAATGGGGAATGATTATTCACATAATCATTATGCGTTACTGAGATAGTACATAGAGTATCATTATGTGGTATTATCCTTATTTTTCCTTGCATTATTCATCATATTTCCTTTATGTCTCATACAAATAGCACTCCCAATATTTTTCTTGAATCTCACCACTTGGCACCTTGTTCATCCATTTCCATGATCTATGACATCTATTTTCACTCTACATGACACATTATCATCCTTGGCCAATGTCATTTCTCATGGCAGATGGTTTCGGTGTTAGGTTTTTCCCTAGCTGATTCCATTACCCACAAGTGATGGTATTGTATATATACACACCACACCTTAACATTTCATAAAGAAAGGAAGTCCAAATCTTAGGAATTGTCATCCACTCTGCTCTTTTACGCCAACTTCACTTATTATTTCTCAGGCTCTTTATTCACATCTTCCACTTGTCTTGGATTTGATTAGATACTCTTCTTCTTGGTTGGATTTTTTACACTATTGGGTCATCTATAGTGAGTCTAGGATAGGAACGGTGTTCTCCTTCACCACCTAATAGAAATTCTCTCTCGATGTGTCACTTCTCTGTAGAGATAGATGCATCAGCAATGACCCCACACGTAAGTTCTCTAACTCTCTTTGTAATTTTGTATATATTAGTTCATTTCCCTTCCCCATTTCTCTATGTTAGCTTAGTGTTATATGTACATTGATGCTAGTTAGCATAGTTCTATTATTTGATCATCTCCTTAGCTCTCATTTATTTACATTTTATTCATATTGTACATGTTTTCCTTATTCATCATCAATTTATACCTCTATCTTTACTATGGGCCTTGGAAACCCTATGTTGACCTACTAGAGGTATTACTACCTTTAGATATCGAACACTAGTGCTCATTTTAGCCCCTTTAAATCTATCCAATGTATGTTGATTCATTTGTGTCTCTTACTCATTTCCTCGATACACTTGTAGAATGGAAGACTTAGGAGCACATGTTACTAAGATACATTTTTGCCTTTCATACACTTGCTTCTTAACCTTTAACAATTGACCTAGTGATCACAAATCAACTCTATGATGTGTGTCTTTTATTCATTGAAATAGATCCTCACTTTGCAGATGATCACACTACAAGGTGTTTAATGATTGTTTAAGAACATTGCCAAGTGAATAGCATCAAGTGAAATTGAGATGGTTTATCATTATTGCATATATGATGTTCCACATGAAAATCATCACCTTAACCCTTCTAGCTCCAAACTCCTCCTCAAATGGAATCAAATTTAGGATGCTCATACACCTCCTACTCACATGTCTCTTATAGGAATAGATGAATTCTCGATCCTTCACACATGATGGTCCTGGATGCCTTGGTATCTTGAATTTTTCCTCAAAAATATTTTGGACACAATATTAAATTTAGGATATGATGATCATTTCCTCACTCTTTGAGCCTCACACTTCACTTATGATCATGATGACCTCTTCATTACTCTCCTGACCATGAGTGGAAAAATATTTATGGTGTTTGAACACACTCTTTCTCAATTTATCCTCATGGAGATAGGTTTCCTCCTCTAGATAGGAGTATTGATTTTGAATGGAACTTAACGGAATGTCTTATAATGAATTTAATTTCTTAACCTTTATCTTGCATTGAAATACCATAAATTCCACATTCTCTAATGTGTAAGATATGAGAACATTATCAAGCATGGATCAAGTGTTTATAAACAATTCATGATGTATAAATTACTTGATATGAATACCATCATCAATCATAGTGATATTATCTCACCATACTCCATATGACCATCCCCTCATGACTTTGAATTGCAATGGAGCTCTTGATGTTTTATATCTCTCACAAACTTCAAGACATTCTTGATTTCACCCATTATACGAGTAACTATCTCTAATCTGGTTCTCCAACATAATGTAATCCATGTGATGTACCTTTCATGAATATATTCAATTGACATGGATTCCTTATGCCATAATTAGAATGAGTTAGATCATCCATCCTCTTGCATCGATTATGCCATGTAGATATCTCTTCGTAATTGATACTTTAGGAGCACATGTAGTGTTTTCTAACCTTATTTGGACCATAAGACAACTTCTTGGATTTTTGATGTTGGAAAAAATAATTTTGATGGGAATAATGGTAGTTTCCATAAATTTCTAATCTTAATTCCAAAACTTACTATTTTTATCATATCCATTCTAGAACTTGTTATTTTTTGGCAAATTTTCACAATTTCTCCTTCGATGTTTTTGTCTTATTCGGCATGTTATTGATACGATAATTCACCTTTTTTACAAATTAATATTTTTTAGACATGCCTAGCCATGAATACCAACTATTTTTATAAATGGAACATATTGGTGCCAGATTGTAATAGAAGTGGTCTAAAAATTCTAGGTTTTCCTTGAGATTCTCCGCTCCAATTTTCGGATAATTTTACCCACCGGATATTTGTAGAATCAAAAATAATTTTTTTATCATTTATTTAGTGTGGCATGGAATCCATTAATGGAGTTCAAGGGGTTTTAACATCAATTTGCAAGAAAACCGATTGACTTTGGTGATATATATATATATTTTTGGTTCATTTTTCACCTTGACAAACTGCATGGAAGAGCTAGGTTGCACTTTTATGTCCTCCATGTCCCTTAGAGGAAAGAAGTTATAGAGGGGATAGTAGGGATAGAAAAGGGTGAATTAAAGAAATATGGTGACATGTGGCAGCTTGAGAAATGAGGTTTAGGGGCTTAAATGGGGTCATGTGGAGCTAGAAAGAGCCAATGAAGTTACTGGAGGCTATATGCATTGATCGGGGTTGCATTTTTATGCACCTCATGTCCCTTGGGGATAGAGAGGAAAAAGGGGATAACAAGGATATCAAATGGTGACTTGGAGTAATATGATAACACGTGGCAACATAAGATGTGTGGTGGATGAGATGTGGGGCAGGGAAAATGTACCGGTGAAGCTAGAGAGAATCACATGGGTTCCAAGGGATATATGTGTGTCTTTGGTCACACTTTTTCATCTCCCTTGTCACTTGGGGGTAGAGGGGAAAAAAATTTCAACTTTCATCATCTAGAAATTTGGTTTTACCTTAGGTGTCTATTTTTAGACACTTGAACTTGATTGTTTTGCCACGGGATCTTAGCAAAATGATTTGGGGTCAAATATTTTATGATTTTGAAACCAAATGACATTTTAAGATCAATTTAAGCATTCCTAAAATTTGATTCTACTTGAAACTCAAAATTTAGGTACTATTTCATTTTGAACTTAGAGGGGTAGCTACGAGTTTGAAAAACCTCGGGGATTGCTTAATCCTTGGATTAAATCTGATTTTCCACATTTTATAAGATTCCCATAGATTTCCAATGCATATTTTGTACCTATTAATTCTTTTCTAGAACTCCCAAATCATTCAGAGAAGTCAAGTTTCAACTAGGAGCTTTCATTCCTTGTAGACATCAATTTTTGGCATCACTACCCCTAACCCGCATTCACTCTTCATCATCTTTTTCTGCATACATACCTCTCTTCCCATTCAAATACCTCTTCTCTCCTGAAATAAATTTATCCCTTTTATCATTATTTCCACCTTAATTCTCCTTAATCACACCATTAATTAATCATCCCTTAATTAACCCTAAATCCCCATTTAATTCATTTATCCTCCCTAAACCTCCAATTTTATCCTTTATATGCCCCCATTTAATGATTTTATCTCCCCATGACCTTTATTTAATATTTTCCACCCTCCACCTATCCATTTACCCATGCTAAGCAACCACGACTCATCCCAAACCTTCAAAACCCTAATCCTACCTCATAAGGGCTCATTGTCTTGAGCTTGTCACCCTTCCACCACCCAAATGGATGGGTCCACAAAGCCGGAAGTGACCCATCTAGGTCGTCGTCAACCCTTTAAATCCACCTCTACCCCTCCCTTTCTCGGGATGTAATTTTGGAGTCTTCAAGCTTTCTTGTGATCTTGCTTTCATTTTTTTATCTCTTTTACAACTACCACAACCATCTTAAAGTTATCTTGGAGATTGGAAGCCTCTTTTCCTTCCTTGCATGTTTGAATCTATAGGTGTAATTTATCATCAATTCCTCATCGAGATCTTGTATAGGTTCAACTATCATCCAAGATCCTTGTCCCTTCCTCCTTAGGCCCTCATTTTCCATCTGCAGGCCTTTGTTTTTGCTCATTATTTTCCATCAAAGCCTATCTCGGTTCTAATCATCATCAACCCTACTTGGTCACCGTCGACTTTGGCTCTCATATTTTTAGCTTCTCTGTCATTCACATCCCCGGTCATTCCTTTTCGATTTCATATTCATTCAAACCCTCATATCTTTTACATTATGTTTGTTCTATCAATTTAGATATGTTATTTCATCTCTAGTTTCCGTCGATCCAACTAGGTCACCGTCGACCATATCGGTTTTCATTTCATTTTCCATCATGTTTCATAATTTTCTTACATATTTTCTATTAGATATTTTTTTCATATATCTTACACATTTATGATCTTCATTTTAGTTCATCATCATCTTTAGATTGACCTTTGAGGCCTTCAAATCTACATTTTCCATCATTATTCCAATTGATCTATTCCAGTTGCCATCACTAGGCTTTGCGTTTCGGTCTTCATCAACATGTATAAGTTTGGTTTAATTTGTCGAGATCGATATGTATTTTCTCACTTCTTATTACATTTTATTTTTTGTTATAGTTTAGATTCTACTACATCCAATTTATCAATCAATATTTTATCCTATCTTATCAAAAACATGGGTTTACATCCATCCTAGCAAGCTTTCACTTCTCAAGGATTGACATTGTTAGAAACCCACCCATATATCCACTAATCCATTTTCTCGTTGATTTCTCTTGATTTGAAGTTTATCTATCTTTTTGCGAGGAGGAGACCTCTTATTTGTTCCCACATCCATTGTTATCCCATCTAGAGGTACCATAAATCCTCTCATATTTGGAGTTACTTATTTTCTTTAGTACAAGTTCACTAATCTGAGTAGGAATGAGGATATTTTTTCAACATTCGCACGCTCGGTGGGACCACCCCTTTTGGTGTGTCTTGTTCATTTTATTTTCATTTACATTTCTTCTATCCATTTTCTAATAACCTTGCAAGATGGAGTGTTCTTTTCTTGCTTGTGTGCATTGGATCACGTTGTTTGGATTGGCTTTTTCTTACTTGCTTAAAAATTAAAAATTAAGATAAAAAGGAAAAGTGTTATCCAATTATCCATCCTTTTCTTGATTGTTCCTTTTGCATCATACTTTATTTTCTTGCTTTATTGTCCTCATCAAATCTACACATTTCATTTTGGATCTAAAAAGAACCTTTCATATCTACTTTTTCTTGCTTGCTTAAAAATTAAAAATTCAGATAAAAAGGAAAAGTGCTATCCAAGTATCCATCCTTTTCTTAGTTGTTCCTTTTACATCATACTTTATTTTCTTGCTTTATTGTCCTCATCAAATCTACACATTTCATTTTAGATCTAAAGGTGTTTAATCCTTTGTATACACCATCACACACATTCGAACACACAAATAAAACTACACATCTAAACATCTCCTACTAGGTGGAACTATTAGGATTTCATCACCCAATAGGAAAGTCTTCCGGTGTTTTGGTCGCATTACAATTTTTTGTTTACTTGGTATATTGGTTAAGCACTGACTCCTTATCACTTGTGGAATTTGTGAAGTGAGGGGGTCAGCCCCAATATCAATCCCGTACCATAGCCATCAAATATTTATGTCTTATATACCTTCGGGTATATTTAGGACTCTAACAGAAACTACTTGAAACCATCCATAGAATGACCATTTCCTAGGTTCCATTTAAACCCATTATTCATTTCTTTTTCACATCTTAATAATCAAGATAATCATGAATGAGTGAAAACATGGAGATGGGGATGAAGAATGGCAACATGCATCGAACCTACATAGGTTCGGGGAGCAGAAGAGGCCTCAAACCCACGTGGGCATGGGTAGTCTCCATGAAAATACCTTGCATTTTAAAATGATACACAAAGTTATAAATCACACATCGAGTCTCTAAGAGTGAGCACCAATTTGACGTCCCAGATTTTCTAATAGAAAAAGCGATTCGAGAGAAATCTTCTAGCATTGATCAAAAATTCCATGGGCCAAGACCTAATATGGACATCATTAAGAGATGGGCATGCAAAAAATAATAGTTAAAGGGTAACATGGAGATCTCCTGTTAACAAAGGATTCTTCCTTGTGCACGTTAAGAACCCATAAGATTACACGGAGGTTTAGTGGAAGGTCCTTGGTTCTTGGGAAGCATGTGTCTATTCTTGAGAAGGCGAGACTCTAGGATTTGACCCAGATAAAGAAAATACTAATGCCATGCCCATATGGTTTAATCTCCTGGATTACCTCTAGAGTTCTAGGAAGAGGAGTTTTTAATGAGTATAGAAAATTTCTTAGGCTCCCTGGTAGCCTTCGATGGAGTGACCAAAAATAGAAAAAATCTAGCCTTCACTCATATCTACATGAATGTGGACTTGGAAAAATATTTACCATAGGTCATTAATATTCACTCTAAGGCGGGAAGTTGGAAGGCAGACTCTACAATATAAGACATCCATGGCAAGATGCAAAAATGCAACAAGTTGGGACATAGCACCAAATATTTCACAAAATTCATAAATGATGGACATGCGAAAGGAACAAATAAAAATAATGGAATGACATGAGAAGAATAATGAGGTAAAGGCACATGAGCTAGATACGAGAAAAAATAGCAATCAAGAAACCAACAACAAACTGAAGAAAACTAGTTCATGGATAATGAAAATCCTTTTACATGCCTTGGAACAAAGGAGAAATATCTATTGGAGGAAGGTGAGTAATATAAACAAACCCAAATAAATGATCTCATTATGCCACAAATAGAGTTATAAGGAAAGAGAAAGAGAATGAGGAAACACAATCGAAATAAATGAGAATAAAGAGAAAAAGGATACGGGGACCCAAGAGAAAATAGAAGAAACACATGAGAACAGATTCATAAGACCTCAAAGGTCTTTGGAAGAAACAGTTTGAGAATTCTCGGGAAGAGGGAGACACAAGAGAGAGAAATTTAGAAGATGCGGTTGAAGAGGAAGTAGAGACATGCTAAGGAAAAAATATAGAGGAATTCTCTAATTTGGAATAGTTCAAAGTGTTAGTGACTCCAATAAAAGGGAAAAACAAGATGCAAAAATCTTCTACATCCAAAACCCAAAAAAATGTTTATGTAAGGGGTAGAATAACCAGACAAAACCATTTGGAAAAGAAGAAGAAAAAAATCAATAGAGATGTAAATTACAACGGGAAAGAAAAGGAATTTGGATCTTAAGGGGTCTAAAAAATACAAGAATTTAAAATGAAAGATATCATCACTTGAGGCTACAAGAGGACTAGAAAATGCGATCAATCAAAGTTTTCTCAAATATTTTAAGAAGAAATAATGGAATATTAACAAAGACATAAGGTTGAAGGTAATAATTTATAGAATGGGAAATACTTTTTTGATAGGATTTTTTTAGTGAAAAAACTCGGGACTTGTTTTGTTCTAGGATTTTTTTGTCAAATTTTTTCCCTCATCATGGGAGGAACAAGACTCATTTAGAATTTTATAAGTCATTAGTTCATAATTTATTTTATATACTTCATATTACTAAGCTTAATGATAGTTTTTAGATGGGGAAGGTCATGTTTGGGGTTAAAATTCTTAGGAACAAATTTTTGTTAAGGGCCAATTTAAACCCTCGGGCTCCCTAAAAATAATCATAAATTTTAAACCCAATTTTCATCATGAACCTTGACTTTAAGATGTTAAGTTTGAGTTAATGGTCAACATATCATTGGCATAATTACCCTTTTTCATAGAATACCTCTCACACTCTTGGATATTTATTCGGGATTTCTTGGTATGAGTGACATCTATTTTGGGTTCCTAACCGAGTACATGGAGAATTAAGTTTTCTCATTTTGTCTGCAATATTAACGGGAAATTTTCCACAGAGGAAAGAAGAGAGATGGGGGTGACCTGAAAAAATTGATCCTCCATTCAATAGAAAGATAAATGAGGATGAATGACTTTGGATCATTCTCAATGTGGGGAGATTCAGTTCCTTCCTTGAATGGTTTAAAGGCCACGATCTACATGTTTCCTCTCGGTTCATATAGGAGTGGAAGGATAGATCTGTCATGTTTAGAGGAGAGAGACTCCTAATCTCGGAGGAATTAATCTCTCATGTTACGGGAATGAGCATATAGGGCTCTAAGTTTTCAAGAACAATATTATCATGGCACAAAAGAAACAATTTTCTGGGTAAATGAGAGAAATCAAACGAGGTTCCCAGAGGCATTGAAAGAACCTCCCTACCTAAACCCTCTAATGAAGTTTTGAAATTGATCATCGATTATCGACCTTTGGAGGAAGACACCATAGGATAAGAACGTACCATTTAGTAATTTGTAATCACTTCCAGGAGAAAATCCCTCTTGAGTCTCCTTTTTATATACTATTGTCTCGAAAAGTTCCATTAAGGAGGTTAAATGTGGAAAAATATCCTACCCTTTGCATCAAGTCATTATACTACTTATTTATCTACATTTCAAAGCCAAATTTAAAGCTCCTAGTAGCAACCCTCCATTGGTACCCCTCTCCCCCTAAGTCTAGAACCCTTGTTTTAAGGAGTAGCAAAATAAACATTCTCATTAAGGGGCCTAGCTCTAAGAAGGAGAATAAGGAAGGAGAGGTTTATCATTATCTTATGAATCTAGGTAAGGGACTGAAAAAGGAAAATTTGGACTGAGACTTCTAGTCTAAAATGTGATGAGAAGGAGATTGTTGAGATAAAAAAGGATATTAACAATATCAAAGGAAATATCGGCAAAATCCAATTCAAAAACGTGACAATAACTTTTGGAATGGGCTAAATGACCACATTACGAAAGTTGAATACAAATGTAACTTTTATCCAAAATAACTCCCTAGTTATTTGGATAACTTATATTTCTATTCTGGTTATGAGGTTCTACATTGCAATTTGGACGTACTTTAATTAATCCTTTGGAACATTCTCTTAGCTGAAATCCCTTGCACACCCTTGTGCACTCCTTATTTCCTTACCTTTTCTTTTCACTTTCCTCTTTGTTCCATTTTCCCCTCATTCGTACTCTATGCACATCCACCTTCTTCCTTGTAGTTCATGCACCTTATGCGTGTGCACTTTAGAATTTATCCTTAAAATCAGTTAAGTCCACGGCATTCTCGTGCGCCCCCTTCCTTACTTATACACATCATTTTGAAATGATTTCACCCTTGTTAGATGTTTCTTCCTTGGGTATTTCTTCCATTCCTCTCGTGCACATCATTTTTGCGTGCATCATTCCTTTGTTTCCTTACGTGTCATGTTATTCAACGTGCATGCCTTTGTGCTTTCTTTTGCACCCTTACATGCCACATGGAATATTATACATTGAGTGTGCCACATGAAACCAATCAAATCATGCTAGGTGGGTACCAAATCCTTGTAATAAACCAATGTGTGACATGTGGTAGAAATAAAAAATGCATGCACAATTGGCCAATCTTCTGTCAATCGGTGCACGCCACATGTCTTGCGTGTTGAGTGACCTATAGACTTCCCGAAAACCATAAATTTTGTTGCGGTCCTCTAACACATGTGTGCCTAGTATCATTTAAAATATGTTGATGTGGGATACACTCTAGGCCATTCAAATTCAAATTTCATAGGGATTTGGTAGGTGAGAAATAGGGAAAAAAATTCGGCCATTAATGAACATATTTGATTACTCCAACCACCTAATTTGATATGGATCTTTCCTCCTTCCTTCTTCTACATGCTAAATAGACCTGGAGAAGTACATTTGACAGATTTATAGGTGGATTTACAGGCATTCATTGCTTAATGTTGGTGGTTGTGATTCAAATCCGAGTTTTCCCTCTTTCTCCTCCTCTTCTCTCATTGATTCATCTATAAATGTAAGAGCTTGGCTCATTGTAAAGGGTTGGAAATTTTGGATCCTCTAGTATTTGTTAAGGATTATGTATCTTTACATTTTGAGTTACAGACCTCTAGATCTTGGCTCTTGCATGTGGATATCGGCCTCATATGCCATTATAATCGAGTGTGTAATTATGGGAGTAATAAAATCATTATTTTGTGGCCATTTTTTTCATTAACCTACTTTTATTATTCTTTCTTTCCATTCCTTTATGTTGTGTGCTTCTTGTGTCATTTTAAATCCCTTGCATATCCATTTCTTGTTGTGTTTCATGGAATCAATTGTGTGAATGCATTCCGGTTTGTGCTACGTGTTCTAGCCTCCATTCATGCCTTCTCCTTCATTTTCACTTAGAATAGATAGTGTTCATCCCAATTTTTGGTGTTATCACCTTCCTTAGTTTAGTTTTCCATTTTCATGTTATCCTTCTATCCCTGGTCCCTTGGCATTATTAGCTTAGGTTTTCCTTTCAACGATAGCTTGATAAAAATAAGTATAGGAGCCATCCTTTTGCGAAGGTCCATCTCAAACATGCAAGGTCCCACAACTTGGAGATGGTCCTATTTTTAACAAAATGACTCGGTTCTTTTAGATCGAGACACGAGATGCAAGTTTGAGGAACCAACGGTAACCTTATTGAGGACAGTTTTGTCATTCAAAATGGGATTTTAAAATCTATTGTCAAGGAGCTTAAAAACTCGGGCACCATGGGGAAAGGAAAGGAGATCGAGAGGAATAAGGAGCTATAAGAACATGATAATCACATCAAATAACTCATCGAAATCTCCACACGGATCCTACAATTTTAATTTTTTCCTTGTCTAGGGATCTTTTCTAGTTTTTGGCTACTAGTTGGTCCTTTTTCAATCTTGGTACTTTGGTTGTATTTAGGCTGGTTAGTTACTAATCTTGTGTTGGTTTTTATTTACACCAACGATGTTTAAGATTTGGTACTTTTTATTTCATGAAATGTTCATTGATATATCTGGATTTTAGATCCATGTTGTAACAGGGAAGGGCCCCTGCCAAAACCCTCTTTTTACCCAAATATCAAAAAATAGTCAAGATAATCAAAATTTGGTTGCGTGAAATTTGTTATCTAATCATAAAATGGAATATTCTTATTTTATTATTTGTTTCATGTCATTTATTACAGAATCCCAAGAAAAATAAATGGAACAAAACATTTTAACAAACAACATTCCTATTCCCACCACTTCCCTCCAACAAAATTATGTACTTTTATCCTTACCTCCATTCCTTTGGTCACCTCTTTCATAATTACTCAACCCATCATTTCCATTCCCCCTCTTCAAGAGATTCAATTAGTCTAGCCTAGCACCCATGTCGAAATTGACCCCTTTCTTCACCACTCGGTCTCTTATAGACTAGAAACATCCCCTTCTACCACCTCTATCAAAGCTTTTAGGCCTACTCTCATCCCTTGTGGGTGTGTAGAATTCTAATATCTTATTGACACTAATCCATTTTCTCATTATGATTATCTCCTTTAAAACTACCAACCTCCTTGTTGATGGACCCCATTTGCAAAAAAATTATGCCTACCAATCCATCTTGAATCTACCCAAGTCCTCACCTCTTAACTTTTCATATTATTTTCTAGAGCTATGAATGAACTTTTTATGGCCCAACATGAGTTTGATCCTAATCAATCTTCTCCCTTTATCCCTCATAATCACCAAACCACTCAATTGGTGGTCCCAATTCCCCTAATTTTCCTTAGGTTAACACCACTATCGCTGCTTCTATCCCCATCACCTCATCATCCACTTCAGTTATTTTTCCCCATCCAATCATCACAAGAGTCTCACTTTCTTACTCCTCAATCCAAACAACATAATCCAAATTTTCAACTCATTCATGCTTCCCATGTCCATGTAAATGTGATCACATTTCATCCTCATTCTTTGTAATCAACTCAAAATCATCAACCTCCACCTCGATATGCTTATCACTACATACTTCCCAATCAATCAACTCAATCATCCCAACCACATATTACTTACATCCCAACTCATTTTATACCAAACCAACCAAATATCCCCATCTCTCAACATCCAAACTAATCTCATAAATCTTATCACATCCCCATTTCTCAACCACAACCCTTATCTCAACCCATTCAATTGCAACCCATCAATTACATTCCTCCTTATCAACCACTTCCACTAACTCCTAATCATCCCAAAACATATCAAAATATCCACAACCTAACTCATCTACTTCATATGCATCACAATCTCATCCTTTGACCTCTCAACCCCATCCATATAATAATCCCATGCAGGAATTATTGAGTAGAATGGCTAATCTTGAAGCCGCTACCTTGGGATCCAAAACCACATTCTCATATGAAAAAATCTATAAAAATCCCATCAATCCATCCATCCCTATAAAGCATTATCCTCCTCATTGGGAATTTCTAAAAAAATAAAGTTCAATAGTAAGGAGGACCCTTAACAAAGACACCTTCATTCCTTTAAGAACACATGTTACCTCATTTCTCATGATCAAGACCTTATGCTTTGCACATTCCCTATCTTTGTTGGTCGGCCCCGCACTAGATTGGTATGACGACATCCCACAACATTCATTATTCACCTTCACCCAACTCACGTAATTGTTCCTAGAACACTTCTTGATCAACATTGCACATAAGATCACTATCACAAATCTCTACACCATTAAATAGTATGATGAAGAATCTATTGCAGACTTCATCGCATGGTGGCGTGTCATTATCCCTTCCACATACTAAATTAATTGAAGTCTTCTCATGTTCTTATGTGAATCATATCTCTTCTACTCTTAAAATACAATCATTCCAAACCTTTGAAAAGATATTTACCATGGCTCACAAAATTGAATTCTATACCCTTGAGCAAGGCCACCTTAAACTTTGATAAAATAAGCATGTTGTTGTGCAAATGTGCAATAGGAAATTGACAATTTCCAAACATGACAACCATACCCTTGTGTCAAAATTTTCATGTTTTATCATTCCTAGGCACCCCAGTCAAATCCGTCGACCTGGTCCCCCTATTTGATGTCAAATTGGTCCCTTAGGTGATTTTAGGAAGTTCAAAGATGTTATCTTCGAGCAATATTGGGAAGGGTTGTCAGGCCTTCCTAGGATTGGATCAACCCCTGTGACGAGCAGAAGGACCAAATTCAACATAGAGGTGAATTAAATACCTTATAACATCATGGAAATTATTTTGGAAGGTTTGGGGAATTTTTGAAAGACTTGGAGCAGTCTAAGTAAAAATAGGGTTCACAAGCCTAGGTAGTACACAAGCCTAAAATAGCCGCTAAGCTTCAAAGGTGATTCCAAGAGTTTTGGATGGAGTTCGAAGTAAAAAAACATGTCCGAAGATAGGATTCCAAGACTGCGTGATGATGAAATCATATTTTTCACAACACCTTGGCACATAGGATTTACAAGTAGATTTTCTCAGGCACAAGTGGAGTCTCATATCAAAATTCCAATTTTTCAAGGATCAAATGGATGAATAAAGACATGATATCCCCACCATTGGATTAAAAATTTCATTTCCAGTCAGGATCATATAAAATTTCACCAGAAATTCCACCAGGAGCTCAAGTTATCATCGTTCCAAGTCACCCTCTTGGAGACAGTCTAGGAGTTAGTCAATTTTTGGGAGGACATGTGTCAGCACCAGGAGCTTGGTAGGATTTTATGTCCCCAACGTCCCTAAGTTCAGGTACATCAGCCCTTGAAAAATTCACCCAGCCCCTATGGGGAGTCTTTTGGTCACCCACGTGACCGAATTTCAGCCCCCAAGTGCATTTTTGAGCTCAAACTCCCTGTCGTCGGATCGAGGACACGTGTCAACTCCAGGACCAACTGTGGAATTTGATGTCCCTCATGTCCCTTTGAGGTGAGGGACACCAAACATGGAAAAATGCACCCATCCCCTATGGGGAGTCTTTTGGTCACCCATGTGACCAGCTTTCAGCCCCCAGGTGCATTTTTCAAGAAAATCCCCTGTTGTCGGATCGAGGACATGTGTCATCCTCTTGACCACTGTGGAAATTGATGTCCCTCACATCCCTAAGGTGAGGGATGTCAGAGAAAAAAATTTCCCAGCCCTCCATGTGCATTTTAAAAAAATTAAATCCAAAGCACTTAGTCATTTTCTTCCTCTCATTTCTCCTCCACAGCTCCTCACCATGTCATGGCTTTGCTCAAGCTTGTTCAGACACCCAGTCTACCATTGCTGATCCAAACCAGCTCCATCATGATCACAAAACTCTCCACACCATGAATTCACAAGTAATATGTAGGCCTCAGAGAAAAATGGAGTGAAATGATGAAGAATGAAGAGAAAATGGAGATTTTTGCCAGATAACTACAAAGCCACCCGATCAAAAAATCCTCATAGCTTGCAAAGTACAAGTTGGATTGAGATGTCATATTTTGTAGACTTTACATTTTTCAAGACAATCAAGATGCAACAAATAAGAGGTCAATTGGTTACGAGAATCATTGCTCCTATAAAATCATCACTTTGTGCACCGCTTTCGCATTCGTCGATTTCCCATCACTCCAAATGGAAGCAAACTAAAAACTTACACATGGGATCCAAATAAAAAACTTATCGATGGAGTTTTTTCATCACAAACGGAGACAAAAACCAGACCTGAAAATTTCAAGCTCCATTAATGGCTGCCATAGTAGCTTTGTGCACAAGCCACTACCAAGTCAAAGTTTCAAAATTTATTTCCAATCATTCTAGTGAGAAAAATATGTTAAATTCGAGAGGGTGTGATTGTAACGACAAGAGCGAGTCAAAAAATTATGTTTCATCGCAAATCGAGCCACGAGAAACACACTTTCTAAAAATAGTAAGTTTTCTATATAGACTTGCTATGTTTGGAAATTCATCATTGTTGGGTTTCATATTAGAACATGCATTGAAACCATAGTCAGGGGACAACAAGTCCCTCCTCTTTAATGGGAGAGGTTCCCTTATTGAAAGCAAGAAAAAAATGTATAGATATACAACTCTCAATGTTTGGACCCTGATATCTTGGAACATTTTCATACTAAAGATTATCAATCAGAAGGGATGGAAGAATATAGAGATGGGAGAAGGAAGAAAACAACAATGCTTTTGGGAAATATAGATAGCAGAGTATCTCCCTACTCACATTGAACCAAGAAAATATAGAAAGGATCAATTACTTCACCACCTACACAAATCTACAGACACAAAGTTCTAAAGATTCACACAAACCAGAACACAAAGTTTCTATTGAATGTAAAATAAAATATCCATTGAATCGAGAAAGGAGAGAGAAAGATATAACAGAGGAAAATAAGAAAGAAAGAACTTCTATATTGAATTACTTCAAAATTTACAACTTTTCCAAAAAATATAATCCTTTTTTCCCGAAAGTGGCCAAAGCCATATATTTATAACAATTTGTTTACATCCATACTTTTTCCCCAAGAAAATAATATCCGAAAGGGATAATGTTTGTTGCAGATCCACTTTTGGAAAGTGACATGAAACAAACACTCATGAAAATAGGAGGTTCAAAAAGGCAAATATCTCGTTAGTTTGAGCATGATTATTTTAGCAGGGGACATCTCATGATTTTTTCCTTCACATGGTCCTGTCATTTCCACCTTTTAACCACTTTCATAGCACTCAAGTGTTTATTGATAAGTTTTATCCCATTTTATCACGTATGCCCAATAAAATCTATTTTCTAATGATTAAACTTTACACCTCTTTAAACTTATCAATTCAGCTCCAAAACCAATCCAAAACACATCTCATGAAGGACTGACAAGGAATACAAGGAAAAGAATGAAGAATGAGCCATTTTCCATGTTTTTCAGAGCTCTGTTTGTTAATGGTAATAAAAACTAGAAGAGGGAATTTGGCTATCTTTCCCCCTTTTACCTTCAAATTTGGACCCTACACATGGTAAGATCCAAGCAACGACGACTGGGAAGAAATATACATTTCCTAAAATTTGGGAGAAAGGACATTTTCTCAATTTACTCCACCCCCACAGCTCCACCAAATGCCGACACATGGCATCATTTGAGTGGCTGAGGAAATGCAAGTCAAAATTGCCATTTGAACTCTTTTAACAAAAAGGCTCAAATTCTCAAAAATATCCACCAGCCCGCTTTGACTTTTCAACATGGACACATGGCACCATGTGATTGGTTGCGGGGATGCACTTCGCACTTTAGACTTTATCTATTTTGAGAAAAGGGAAGAATTCCAACTTTCCCCCCGAAGGTCCGTGCCCTCGCCATTGACTTTTCAACGTGGACACTGTCCCTCTCTCGATTGGTGCGGGCCTCGGCAAAATTTTCCTTTCACTTGGGCGGGGCCACAGAGCCACTTTAGAACTCTTCGCCTTTTGTGGAAATAAGGCTAAAATTCCCAAAGTCTCCGTCTGGTCTACCAAGTGCCCATGAACTATGAAATAGCCACGTGTCCTTCTCTCGATTGGTTGCGGCGACGATGTGCCTCGCTTTTTATCTATTTTAGAAAAGGAAAATTCCAACTTTCCCCTCAAAGTCCATGTCCCCGAATTGAATTTTCAACATGAACATGTGTCCCTCTCTGATTGAGTGCGAGGCCTCAGCTTGAAAATTTATCCTTTCACCATAATGCCTTAGAAAATAAAATGGATCCAGGCGGCTTGAACCTCCACCAAAATTGCAGATAATCGGAACATGCGGGGATGCGGGGAAAATCTGGCATTTTTCCCAAAATCACAAAAAGTAATAAGTTCACAAAGAAACCTGCCCGACCACATCTAATGGGAAACAAATGCATAGCCTCACCTTCCCGAGCAAGAATTTGACGGGGAAAAGAACATAGAAAGTTGCAGGAAATGGGAAAATGCCATTTCTACTTCGATGAAGGATTTCTTTCTCTACAAAAGGTTAGAAACAAAAGATGCAAGGTCCCACATTCCAACTCATCAAAGGAGAACCAAAATCATTTCCCACCTATTGAAAATAGGTAAAACATTTTAATGGTAGTAGAATGAGGAAAATGATTAAAAACCCATGGGAAATGAGAACAAGCATCATGAGGAGTTTAAAACATGAATTTCTAACATGGCAGGGCTCCAATTTTCATGAATTTAGATTTGAAAAGGTGGGGAAAATTGAGAGGACAATAGCTGGCTCCTTCTGGGGATGATTTGGCAGAGGAAAGAGGAAAAATCAAGAACCTTAGAGAATTTTGGGTAATCAGATTGGATCAGTGTCTTAGCCATTGGGCAATGGAGTCAAAAAGAAGCAAAACCAACATAGAAGAGAACACAGAAAGGGAAACAACCAAAACAAAAAAAAGGAAAGAAAAAACGCTATATAGAATGTACAGAGGGACCCACAAACTACTAGGTTTTGAACAACTTCAAAAATTTCCCACTATAAGGAAGTGGGAGAGGAGATCCATCCATGTAGTCCAGGTAAAAAGAATTCTCACCAGCAAAATGTCTGATTTTGAAAGGACCGAGCCAAAGGGAATCAAATTTACCATGGCTGCCTCGAGGTTCATGTCTTTTGTCCCAAAGAAGAACACTATCTCCCACTTGAAAATTTATGGGTCTAGCCTTTTTTCAAACAGAGCTTTTACCTTGAGTTGATGATCTGAATTATCCTGTCAACCACTTGTAATTTTGTCTTCATTCAACTTTTGGAGGTACATAATTCTTTTGTCTAATGAATTGGTAAAACTGGCATCCTCAATGGCCTTCATCAAATGTAAGGTGGAAGTTCCAATGTCACTGGCAGCTGAGCTTCAACTCCATATACCACTTGAAAATGAGACATTCCAATGGCTCTCTTAGGTTTAATCCTATCTACCGTAAAGCATCATATAGTTTCTTATGCCAATTTCTTTTAGATTCATTAACAAGCTTCCAAATAATGGTGACCAAGTTCTTGTTAGTTGATTCTGCTTGCCCATTCCCTTGGGGATAGTAATCTGAAGAGTGAGCAAGGGAAATTCCATAGCCATAGTAGAAATCCATCATCTCAACAGAAGAAAAATTGGAAGCATTGTCAGTGATAATCTTGTTTGGTATCCCAAACCTTACCAAGATGTGTTCCTTGATGAAGTTGCATACTACTTCAGAAGTAGTACTTTTAACTAGAATGGCTTCCACCCACTTGGTGAAATAATCAGTGGTAGTCAAAACATGGGTATGCCCTACACTTGAAGGTGGATTGAGTGTCCCAATGAATTCCAAACCCCATTGTTGAAAAGGTTCCTCAATCACTACTGGTTTGAGAGGTAAAGCAACCAATTTGGGTCTTCCAACAAAGGTTTGACATGCTTCACACTTGCCTACCCACTTTGATGCATATTTGAACAAGGTAGGCCAATAATATCTAGCATGGAGGATTTTGTGGGCTATGACAATAGAAGAGAAATGACCTCCACAGGCCTGGTCATGAAAATATGAGAACAACTTCCTTTGTTGCTCTTTGTCAACACATTTTAAAAACCTTCCATCTATGCCTCATTTGAACAATGCATTTTCCCACAACACATATTGGGCTTAATTTGATGGCTCTCTTTTCCTTAGCACTCAAATGGGATGGACATTCTCCATAAGTAATAAAGTGTGTAATTTCAGCATACCATTCATCAGTTGAGTTGAGGAAAATAACAACAGGGATATCAACTTCCTCCCTAGACAATTTGGCATCAGCTCCTTCAGCAATGAGTTCACATAAGCCCTTTCCTCGAACTAGCTTGGTGGGTTTGATGTCAAGATCATACTCTGAACTCATGCTACCTAATTACCTCTCTTGGTTCAAAATTATTGTTGTGTAAGAATGGATTTAATAGTTGTATCATGCACAAGCACAATAGAATGAGAGTTGAGGATGTAAAAATGAAACTTCTTCACATATTTGACTACTACAAAATCATGTTTCTCCATCATGGTGTAATTCATATCATGGGCTTTCAAAATATAACTCATGAATGCTATGGGAAGTTCATGACTTTCATCATTCTCCTAGGTTAAGACAAAGAGCTAGAGTACTTTCGGTGGCATAGTAATAGATAATGAAGTCTTTTCTATAATCGGGCATGCCAAGATTGGAGTCTTTGCTATAGCTCTCTTGATGTCTTCAAATTTAACCTTCCCTTGAGAGGACCAACTAAAGTCTACTTCCCTTTCATCATGCGGGCTATGCTCAAAGTAAGTTCAGAAAAATTAGGTATGAATCTTCTTAAGAAGTTGATCTTGCCAAAGAAAGAGTGTACACCCTTCTTGCTTGTGGGGAGAGGGATTTGCTGAATCATCTGGACTCTTTCTGGATCAATTTTGATTCCCTCCTTAGAGACAATGTGTCCCAATAATTTTCCCTCGATGACACAAAAGACATATTTCTTGGGATTCAAGGAGATGCCATGCTCTCTACACTTTTGGAGAATAGTTTCAAGGTGTTGGAAATGATCATCAATAGTTGTAGAAAACATAGTCAGATCATCAAGATATACAACTATGCATTTTCCCTTGATACTGCCAAAGGCCATGTCCATTGCCCTTTGAAAGGTGGCACCAGCATTGATGAGGCCAAAAGGCATTCTCCTGTAAGCAAAGGTGCCCCAAGGAGTGGTAAAGGAAGTCTTATGCTAGTCTGCAACACTTACTTCTACTTGATTATATCCTAAGAATCCATCAAGCATGGATAGCATTTCGAACTGTAATGTGACTGCAACACTTGATCCATTATGGGGAGAGAATAATTATCCTTCAAAGAGGCTTAATTCTACTACGCCCTTAACCTATTGCTTGTATTAGGATATGAGTAGCTGATTTTTGGCTTACCATATCATTTTATTATATCATTTATACTTTCTCATGCTTATTAGGTCAGCCTTGGTGATGGCCTTAACATATGAATAGTATATATAGGGATTATAGGTAGTAGGTCATCATCATTGGAGCATTTAAGTCTTATCGTATGGTTTGGAGGTTGCTCCCTCAAAGTGGAAAAGATATTCTAATTGCATATTAAGATCATTATTCTAGAATATTGTGTTATTTAGTGTTATATTTCTGCTCATGATCTAAATTATATAAGTAATTTCATTACAAGTGGTATCGTAGCTGATCTGGGCCAAAAATTAGGGCAAAAACCTAATTTTTGTTTCCACCATATATTACGAACCATAGCAAATTGGTGGGAGATATTTTTACCAGAGTTGAGAAACATTTCAAGTAAGGTTCCCTAAAAATTTTAGACTTTTTTATTTATTTTGCAAAAGTTATTACAAATTTAGGTTTTTTGTAAAATTGCTCCTAGGGTGTAAATTGTGGAATTTCTTCAAATTCGTTACATTTTGGAAAGAAAAAAATAAAATTATTTGTGATTTGTTATTTAAGTTTGTTTATATTTGGCTGAATTCATATCAAAATATAAAACCCTAAAATTTGACCGTGATCCCTACATCCTACTATTTTGGGGCATCATGGCGAGGCCTTCCACAAGAGGAAAAAAGAATCCCATCACTCCGGGTAAAACACCAGAAAAGGATGAGATA
Organism: Taxus wallichiana var. yunnanensis; assembly: GCA_018340775.1. NCBI lineage: Eukaryota > Viridiplantae > Streptophyta > Pinopsida > Cupressales > Taxaceae > Taxus > Taxus wallichiana. The sequence continues at coordinate 679,961,208 of CM031240.1, read as the reverse complement.
ATAGTTGAGGAGTTGGAGACATAAGATATAACTACAAATTCCTCAAGGTTAGGGTTTACTTTGATAGACCATAAAGTAAGCCAACTTGAGTTTAACCTAAGAGACCTCGAATCTTGGGTGGCCAGTAAAGAAGATTTGGAAAGGATTGGACAAATATTGGATGAGTTCATGCAAAAATTCAGTACACGGATGATGGGTAATCATACTTCACAATCAAGGTGGATCCTCAAGTCAACATAATAGACACATGAGCCAGAGTGGATCTTCAAGTGTGCATAATCCAAATACGAGCACTCTGCAGGCCCGTACTATGTTTCCAAAAGTGGAGATGCGCAAGTTTTATGGAAAGGATCCACTCAATTGGATCAACCAAATGGATAATTTCTTTAAACTACATCAGATTCCATCAGGACAAAAGGTGACCATGGCAGCTTTGTATCTCGAACTTGACCAATTTATCTGGTATCGATGGTTATGTGCTCAAAGGCAGAAGAGTGGTCTCAATGTTACATGGACAGTCTTCACGGAAGAGTTGTAATTATAGTATAGTTCTAGTGTGTCAGATAATTACTTCAGCTAATTAGCAAAGTTGAGACAAACAAGATCTGTTAAGGATTACATTCATCACTTCCAAAACCTTTCTCTGCAGGTGGAAAATATTACTAAAGAGAATCTAAATGACCTATTTCTTGGGGTCTTAAGGATCACATTGAGCATGAGGTGTGTATGTTTAATCCTCATAAGGTTTCTAATTTGATGATTATGGTAAGAAGGGAAGAGGATAAATTTGTTTCAAGTAGGAGACAACATTTCACTTATACTAGAGATCGTAACACCTTGGCCCCAGCACTCCCTCAACTAGTTAGATTGACACCTCAACAAATTGAAGAAAAAGAGAAAAAGGGTTATGTTTTAACTGTGACAATAAATTTGGACCCGGACATAAATGTGCTTTGAAAAGAAGTTGTTCTACATTGATGGGCCTAGTGAAGATGAAGAGAAGGATGAAGATTCAGAGTCAGAGGTCTTGGTTGAGCCAGAGGAGGAGTCAGGAGATCCTCGGCTAACGATTTCATGCCATGAAATTTCATGTATTAGCACCCCCAAACCCTAAAGCTGGTTGGATTCCTAAAAAAATAGGGTCCGGTGTTGATTAATTCAGAAGTACTCATAACTTTATCAATCATAAGTTAGTAGTGCACCTAAAGTCATTTAATTTATCCGAGCTCTGAATGTCAAGTAATGATTGTTGATGGAGGTATTATTACTTGTTCTGGAAAATTCCATAGCATTAAGCTTTCCATGGGAGATTACATACTAAATAGTCCCATGTATGCTATTTCTATTGGAGGAGCAGACATGGTGTTAGGGGTTCATGTATTACCACTTTGGGAACCATTGAGATGAACTTCCAAGACTTGTTCATGTGATTTCACTCTGAAGGAAGGACTTTTGAGCTAAGAGGCTTAAGAGCAAAGTCTCCACAAATAGTAAGTTCTCATCAAATGCACAAAATTCTAAAAAAGGGTGCAGAGGGATTTGTGGCACAACTCTTTTCATTGGAGGCTCATCATTCTAAGGACATTATACCATTAGATATGCAAGCAGTGTTAAATGCACACTCTGTTGTATTTGAAAATATACCAAAGGGCTTACCTCCAAAGAGAGATCATGATCATGTTATTCAGTTATTACCAGGAAGTCAACCACCTAACATCAGACCTTATAGGTACCCATATATGCAAAAGAGTGAAATCGAGAAGATTGTACAAGAGATGTTGGAAGCAAGAATCATCCGTCATAGTCAGAGTGCTTATTCTTCTCCAGTAGTGATGGTATGGAAGAAAGATGACATGTGGCGCATGTGTCCCGATTATAGGGAACTTAATAAGTACACAATCAAAGACAAGTTTCCTATTCCTGTAATTGATGATTTGCTTGATGAGTTGCATGGTGCTTGTTTATTTTACAAATCTTTATTTTCGTTCGAGATACCACCAAATCGAATCAAGGATGAGTATTTTCATAAAACCACCTTTTGAACACATGAAGGCCATTTTGAATTCCTGGTAATGCCTTTTGGACTCACAAATTCACCGTATACATTTTAAAGTTTGATGAATTCTATTTTTATGTCATTCATGCAAAAAAATTCTTAGTGTTTTTGTTGATATATTAATTTATAGCAAAACATGGGAGGACCATTTGCATCATGTAAATAAGGTTTTGGAAACCCTTGAGCAACATCAACTTTATGCAAAGACCTCTAAGTGTTCTTTTGGACTCAAGGAGGTTGAATATTTGGGTCACATTATCTCTCATGAAGGGGTTAAAGTGGATCCTAATAAGATCAAAGCCATGATGGAGTGAAAGGTTTGAAAACCCTAAAGAATTTATGAGGATTTTGGGGCTTACGGAGTTATTGCTGAAGATTCATACGGCATTATGGAAGCATAGCTACACCTCTCGCAGCTTTATGAAAGAAGGACTCCTTCTATTAGAGTGAGGATGCAACCAAAGTATTTGAGAAACTAAAGGAGGCCATGTGCACCACTCCAGTCTTGGCTACTCCAGATTTTCCAAAACATTCATTGTTGAATGTGATGCATCAGGGGTGGGTATGGGGGTAGTTCTCATGCAAGAACACCATCCTATTTCCTTTTTGAGCCATCAATTCAAAGGTAAGAATATTATCAAGCTGACTTATGAGAAGGAAATTCTAGCCATACTTCTTGCAGGAAAGCAATGGAGACCATATCTCATAGGAAGACACTTTAAAGTGAAGAGAGATCATGATAGTCTAAAATACTTCTTGGAGTAGTGTTTATCATCTAAAGAAAAACAAAAATGGGTCTCCAAGATGTTTGGATATGATTTTGAGATTATCTATAAGAAAGGGAAGGAGAATGTAGTTATGGATGCTCTGTCGCGGAAAAATGAATCAATAGCAACCTTGTTATGTGTCATATCCATATTATAGGAAGATTGGATAGATGAGGCAAGGTCTGAATGGAGAAATGACCCAACCACACAAAACCTCATTCATCATCTCTAGAATGATCCAAGCATGTCTAAAAATTTGTATTGAAAGGGGAAACTTTATGGTATAAAGATAGATTATACATGTGTAAGAACCCCACTCTTAAAAATAGGATTCTATCTCGAGCTCCACTCTTCTCTAGTTTAGGGGCACTCTAGATTCTTGAAGACTTATCATCAAGTCAAACAAGATTTATTCTGGAAGGGCTCAAAGGGGATGTCCAAAATTTGTGGCGAGAATACATGGTTTGTCGAGTAAAATAAGGGTGAAACAATTTGATCCCCAGGTCTTCTACAACCTCTATCTATTCCTAGCCAGCAGTGGGAAGAGGTTTCCATGGAATTTATGACAAGATTGCCTAAATATGAAGGAAAAATGTCATCATGGTTGTGGTGGATAGACTCACCAAATATGCTCATTTTTGTGCCTGGCACACCCATTTTCTATAAGCACGTAGAAGAATGACCTTCATGGACACAATTCGAAGCTTCATGGGACACCGAAGATTATAGTAAGTGATCGAGACCCTATATTTACTAGTAATTTTTGGAATGATTTATTCTCATGTTTGGGTACTCAGTTATCTCGTAGCTCTTCTTATCATCCCTAGTCGATGGGCAAATAGAAGTTGTGAATAAGTGTTTGGAGGGATATCTATGTTCCTTTACGTCGGATAAACAAGCAAGAGATGGGTCCAATGGTTACCACTTGTAGAATGGTGGTATAACACTTCCTTCCATACTTCATGTAAAATGTTTCCTTTTTGGCACTCTATGGGTACCATCCACCATCCATCACATCATCATTAAGAGGATAACCACAAATTAGAGCGGTAGAAGTACACATTCAATATCAACAAGAGGTCCTCTCTAGTCTCAAGGAGAACTTGGTCATGGCACAAAACCACATGAAGCAATAGGAAGATCAACATCGCACAAAAAGGCATTTTGAAGTCGGTGATTGGCTTTTTTACGGTTCTGACCATATAAGAAAATGTCTTTAAAACAACAAAAAAGGATAACAAACTTTCACCGAAGTATTATGGCCCCTATCAAGTATTGCAGAAGATTGGTACTATAGCATACAAATTAGAACTTCCACAATCAACCAGAATACATCCAATCTTTCATGTTTCTTTCCTGAAGAAAGTAATTGGACAGAGAGTATCAACCCAAATAGTGTTACCTGATCTCGATGAGGAGGGGAGAGTCATCTTGGAACCTGAATGCATCCTTCAAACATGCACTAAAAGATTGAGGACACGGGTTATTACTGAGTACCTGATCAAGTGGAATAATATGGACAATGAAGATGCAACATGGGAAGATATGACATTCTTGCAGCAGCACCTAGAGCTTCTCAACATTGGGGACAATTTTTCTTTGAAGGGGAAGGGCATGTTATGCCCTTAACCTATTTCTTGTATTAGGATATGAGTATCGACTTGTGGCTTACCATATCATTTATACTTTCTCATGCTTAGTAGGTCAACCTTGGTGATGGCCATAACATATGAATAGTATATATAGGGGATTATAGGTAGTAGTTCATCATCATTGGAGCATTTGAGTCTTATCGTATGGTTTGGAGGTTTCCCCCTCGAAGTGGCGAAGCTATTCTAATTGCATATTGAGATCATTATTTTAGAATATTGTGTTATTTGGTGTTATATTTCTTCTCATGATCTGAATTATACAAGTAATTTCATTCTGATTCAAGTTCCTAAAATCAACACAAATCTGGATCTCACCATTCTTCTTTACGATGGCACAATATTAGCAATCCACGTTGAATGGTGAATGGGGAAAATGATTTTAGCTTTCAATAACTTTTGGATCTCTTGAAAAATTGTATCAACAATTTTAGGGTTATACTGCCTCTGCTTTTTCTGGAAGGGCTTGATCCCAGGCTTTAGAGGAATGAAATGTTGCATCTCTTTTGGTTGAAAAGCTTTAAGATCATCATAAGAATATGCAAGAACATCAGCATACCTTTTCAACAGATTTGTTGCTTTCTTCCTCTCCTCTTGTGTGCAACACTTTCCAATGTTTACCAGCATAGGTTTGTTAAGACTCCCTATGTTTATATTTTCATAGTCAGCAGACTGTTGAGCTCCTTTGGAAGCTTTGGACTTGATGTACCCATCATGTTTATCAAATAACTCTTCCAAACTTACCAGTCCTTTAGGTATCTTATTACCTTTTAGTTTTATACAGCCATCATGATCCATTTCTTCTTTGATATCTCCTTCATTTGGAGGCACACACTCTCTAGGCAGATTCCCACCTCCTTCAAAGTATAGCTGGTCAAAATTATCTCTGAGCTCAAGGAAGGAAAGCAAGTGTTGATCATCATTAAAGATCTGCCAGTTTTTTGCATTATCAGGCACACTAGGCCTATGAATCATCTCAATGGTGAATTTATCTTGGGAGAAATTTGGATGAGGGATCAGTAGAGACCCCGAGACAGCCAAGGAATCAGCCCTAGTGTTCCTTTCCCTTGGCATGGCTTCAATTGAAAAGGCATCAAGGAACTCAATGGAATCCCAAACTAGGTTCCTGTAATGCTTCAACCTTCTATTCTTCACTTGATAGAGATCTCTGACCTGTTTTACAATCAGCTCTACATCTCCACAAGCAAGGAGATTCTTGATCCCCATCTCTTTTTCCATGCTTAAACCAAGGATGAGAGCTTCATACTCAGCTATATTATTTGTGTTTTTGAATTAGAGCTTGAAAGAGAAAGGGTGAATTTTCCCTTTAGGAGAAATAAGCACCACACCAGCTCCAGAACCAGCTGAGGAGTAGCTTCCATCAAATTCCAAGGTCCAAATGCCATTAGGATCAAGAAACACTTCCTTAGGATGGTTAGCCTCATCTTGTGACATGATCATGTAGTTACCATGACCAATGTCTGCATAAAGTATTTGTGCCTTTGGGTCATCTATTTTTTGCACAATATATTCAGTTTGTTTCTCAGGCAGTAGCTTCTTCATTTTCCCATTCACTGGAATAAGAGCATGTGACCAATCCATCATGATTTATCCTCCCACATTTTTGCAAAAATTTCTACTCAGCAGCATGTTGTAGGAAGGGGGAATATCAGCTACCAAGATGGTGGCTAAAACTCTCTTCTCTAGCAAAGTAGCAAAGGCTACTTGTGCATCCTTGATCCTCCCAACCAATGGTACTTCTCTACTTTCCATTGAGTAACATGAACCAAAAGTGTGGGTAAGGGATAAGCCTAGGGCATGAGCTACCTTAGCAGGCATCACATTGTCTGAAGCACCAGAATCAATAACACAATTGCTGAGTTTGTGGCCAGCTATGAGGAGGGTGACATAAAATGGTTTGATCTTCCCATCAAATGAAGTGACTATGAACCACAAGGCTGGGTTGAGGTGAAGGAGATGGAGTGGGAAAGAGACCTTTGGAACTAGAGGATGAAGGCTTGGATTTGGAGTTCACAAAGTCTACCATCTTAGCAAAGGCCTTGGGATGGGTTTGGTAGAATTCACCTCTGAGATCTGGATCTTAGTTTTCTTAAGATGGTCAATAATGTCAAAAGAACCAAAGGTAGATGGAGCATCATTGATAGGAGTAGATGAAACTTTTGACTTATCAACTCTATCATTTGAAGGGAAAGAAGCTTTAGGAGCAGAAATAGAGGAGGAAGGGACAACAAAACTTACCTTGGATGTGGAAGAAGTTGGAATAGGAGCTCCTCTCTTTGTAATCACTGGAATGACCGTAGGAGGCTCCTTAGATCTTTTAGCAGGATGCACCACTTTCTCCTTCTTGTTGGCTTGCTCACGAGTCATGACAACGATATGATTCATTGTTCATCTCTGTGACTCTTTCTTCATAATCATCCTCTTCATCTATACCTTCAGTGGTGAGAAAATGGACATGAGATCCATTCAAATCTTCTAATTCTTCATCAACTTCCTCTTCATGTTCTTCACAGATTCCATCCTCTTCCTCATCATCAAGCTCTAACACTTCACATGTTGCATTGATTGGAACTTTAACAGGTGGACCTTCAATGCCAGTCTGGTCTGAGTAGAGGGAAACCGATTTCTGGGTTGAAAATTCTTCCTAGGAACATCCTGATAAGGAGCATGCTGGGCGAACTGCTTCTTGAGGGAAATAAGATCATTAGCAAGTTTCTGTACTAACTGATCTACACTAGCTCCAGGAGAAGATGTGGAAGAAGTGGATGCTTTGGATTTGGATGAATCTCTCCTTAGCTTGCCAGACATGATCAGATCATCTTCAACACTAACAAAAAATCTTTGATCAACATCCAAGGTGGCAAGATTGGCTCTCCTAAGTGCATAGCTCACTTCAGGCACTTGGGAATTAAGGAAGAAACATATCTGAATCTGATCCACATGGAGTTTGTTTAGTGGGATCTTGTTAACCATCCTGTTGAATTTGGCCACAAATTCCCTCATGGGCTCATGTGACTCTTTCTTGATTTGAGAAATCTGGGCCAAGAGGGCATGCACATCCTCGCATGTTTGAAACGCTTCTCAAACTGGGTTGTCATGGTGTCCCAATTAGTGATGGATCTAACAGGAGATGCAACATTATCTTGTAATGTCTCCACAAAAATTCTAACAGAGATATCCTCATGTTCAACCCCGAGAACACCACAAGAAACAATGAAGGCTACAATATGTTCATCTAGATGAACCTTCCCATCACCTTTGAATTTAGGGAAATTATTTCTATTTCCTCTAGGAAATTCATGCAATGGATGGGGAAGAGCAAGAGGCCCAAACCTTTGGCCCCAAGGTAGATGAGCTGCCATCCTTGGAAATATTTTTTTAAAGAGGAACTGAAACACTAGTGAGAATCAAAGCATGCAAATTAGGACTGATTTGATCTTGAGGGATGTCACTCCTAGAATTTTTGTCTCTAGTAGGAGGAGTGCTTACAGATCTTGTTCCTCTTCTTTTTCTTGATGAAGAAGGGAGGGAGAAACCTTGATGATCCAAAATTTGGAAATGAGGGTCTTCTTCCCCAAGGGTTCTTCTACCCCAAGTGTATCTTGGAGTCGCTAGATCAAAGATGATCAAGAAGTTGTTATTAAAACTTGGAATCCATTTGCAATGAATTCCCTAGTAGAGTCACCAAAAATTGTTGGGTTTCATAATAGAACATGGGTTGAAACCACAGTCAAGGGACAACAAGTCCCTCCTCTTTAATGGGAGAGGTTCCCTTATTGAAAGTAGGAAAATAAATGTATAAATATACAACTCTCAATGTTTGGACCCTGATATCTTGGAACGTTTTCATACTAAATATTATCAATTAGAAGGGATGGAAGAATATAGAGATGGGAGAAGGAAGAAAACAACAATGCTTTTGGGAAATATAGATAGCAAAGTATCTCCCTACTCACATTGAACCAAGAAAATATAGAAAGGATCAATTACTTCACCACCTGCACAAATCTGCAGACACAAAGTTCTAAAGATTCACACAAACCAGAACACAAGTTTCTATTGAATGTAAAATAAAAGATCCATTGAATCGAGAAAGGAGAGAGAAAGATATAATAGAGGAAAATAAGAAAGAAAGAAATTCTATATTGAATTATTTCAGAATTTACAACTTTCCCGAGAAAAGATAATCCTTTTTTTTCCCATGGCCAAAGCCATTTATTTATAACAATTTGTTTACATCCATACTTTTTCCCCAAGAAATAATATCCAAAGGGATAATGTTTGTTGTAGATCCACTTTTGGAAAGTGACATGAAACAAACACTCATGAAAATAGGAGGTTCAAAAGGTGAATATCTCATCAGTTTGAGCATGATTATTTTAATAGGGGACATCTCATGATTTTCTCCTTCACGTGGTCCTTTCATTTCCACCTTTTAACCACTTTCATAGCACTCAAGTTTTTATTGATAAGTTTTATCCCATTTTATTGTGTATGCCTGATAAAATCTATTTTTGATGATTAAACTTTACACCTCTTTAAACTTATCAATTCAGCTCCAAAACCAATCTAAAACACATCTCATGAAGGATCGGAGGAAAAGAATGAAGAATGAGCCATTTTCATGTTTTGAGCTTTGGTTCGTTAATGGTGATAAAAACCAGAAGAGGGCATTTGGCTATCTTTCCCCCTTTTACCTTCAAATTTAGACCCTACACATGGCAAGATCCAAGCACGATGACCCTGGGGAAGAAATATGCATTTCCTGACATTTGGGAGAAAAAGCACATTTTCTTGATTTTCTTCGCCCCCCTGCAGCTCTGCCAAAGGCCAAACACATGGCATCATCTGAGTGGCTGAGGAAATGCAGGTCAAAACTGCCATTTGAACTCTTTTAACAAAAAGGCTCAAATTCTCAAAAATCTCCACCGACCCGCTTTGACTTTTCAATGTGGACACATGGCACCATGTGATTGGTTACGGGGATGTGCTTCTGCTTTAGACTTTATCTATTTTGAGAAAAGGGAAGAATTCCAACATTCCCCCCAAAGGTCCATGCCCCGCCATTTACTTTTCAATGTGGACACATGTCCCTCTCTCGATTAGTGCAGCCTCGGCTTAAAAATTTCCTTTCGCTCAAGGCGGGCCCACGGGTCACTTTAGAACTCTTCACCTTTTGTGGAAACAAGGTTAAAATTCCCAAAGTCTCCCACCGGTCTACCGAAGCACCCATGAACTGAGAAATAGCCACTTTTCCTTCTCGATTGGTTGCGAGGATGTGCCTCGCTTTTTATCTTTCTTGGAAAAGGAAAATTTCCATCTTTCCCCCAAAGTCCATGTCACCACAATTGACTTTTCAACATGGAAACGTGTCCCTCTCTAATTGGTGTGGGATTAAGCTTGAAAATTGATCCTTTCGCCATAATGCCTTAGAAAATAAAATGGATCCGTTGGCCTGAACCTCCGCCAAAACTACTCTAGCCAATTAGGGATCGGCGGGGATGCGGGGAAAATCTAGCATTTTCCCAAAATCACCAAAAGTAATAAGTTCACAAAGAAACCCACCCGGTCACATCCAATGGGAAACAAATGTGTAGCCTCACCTTCCCGAGCAAGAATTTGATGGGGAAAGAACGTAGAAATTTGCAAGAAGCGGGAAAAATGCCATTTCTGCTCCCGATGAAGGATTTATTTCTCTACAAAAGGTTAGAAACAAAAGATGCAAGGTCCCACGCATTCCAACTCATCAAAGGAGAACCAAAATCATTTCCCACCTACTTTGAAAATAGGTAAAACATTTTAATGGCAGCAGAATGAGGAAGATGATTAAAAACCCATGGGAAATGAGAACAAGCGTCATGAGGAGTTTAAAACATGAATTTATAACATGAAAAGGCTCCAATTTTCATGAATTTATATTTGAAAAGGTGGGGAAAATTGAGAGAACAACAAGATGAGTCCAAAAATATGTTTTGTTGCAAATCGAGCACTAGAAACACACTTTCTAAAAATAGTAAGTTTTCATATATAGATTTGCTATGTTTGGAAATTCATCATCAAAAGTAGTTGAGACAAAGGCAACGGGCATTGAAGATCATGAGGAAGCTAGAATGAGTTTTCAGAGAAGAAAATAGTGAAAATGACCACTTACTAAAAATAGTAAGTCCCTTATATGGGTGCTTACTAAAAATAGTAAGTCACCCCAAAGAAGTGGTTGAGGAAAGGGTAGTGTGTGCAGGATCGAATGAGGGAGTTCATCACATCACGATGGTCAAGAAGAGGAAAAAATCACCTCTCACTAAAAATAGTATATCATACGTAGGCTGGGAGTTGTGGTCATCAGTGAAACAGTTCACTCAACTTGGCAAGCATTCACGAGCTGATTTGAAGGAGTTTCATAGTGTGCAAGGAATTCAAAGATTCAAAGTTTCACTACATTTGGAGTTTTCCATCAACGAGGATCAACGGACTTCATCGGGAAACATCTTCTCCTCTTCTCTCTCTTCCCTCTCCCCAACTTTCTCTCCTTTAAATGTTCTAATTCTTCGTTGGGGTTTGCACTTTTTGATATGCCTTTAAGTCACTTAAAAGTGACTTTAGAAACATAATGTAAATTAAGTCGCCTTGATTTTATAAAAGGGACTTAAATATTTTGTAGGAATATGAATAGTCTAAAGTTAGGAATAAGGCATATGAAGGGTTATGGATAAGACGAAGAGTCGAGTCTATTCTATAAATTGTAAAGCCATTCCCATCTCAAGGGGTTGGTCATTAATTTTGTAAGCTCAAGAGTTCATTATACCTTGAGAAAAAAAGGAGATAGCCAAATTCTTCCTTTCCCCTACACTCTCTTTTTCCTCCATTCTCATACTATGTACTGACTTGGTTTAAGCAATCAATACAAGAAGGAGTTTCGAGCCTTTTTACTAAGGGGTTTATTGAGACTTTGTGATCATAAATTCCATTTGGTCTTGTTATTATGCGTAGAGTTGTTTCCTCCTAATTATAATGCATGTGATAAAACTTCTAATTGATGTATGCAGGAATCTGATTTTCTACCTGCAACATTATTTCTCCTATCTAATTTCTCACTCCCCTTTCCTGCTCCTTAGACAAAGTTCTCTCTTGTAGGTACCTATAAGCTTTTCCGCAGGAGTCGGTGGAGTGTCCATGTTGGGTCTCTGGTTGAAATGCCACCACATAAATCCACCTTTTCATACACATGCATATACAACATCTATAGTAGTTAAGTGTTGGGACTTAGATTCCCATAGCAATGGCAAGAAATCCACAAGTTTTCCACCGAAAAATTTTCTAGCCAACAAAGCCCAAACAAAAGTTCACTAAATCCTCCATGTATGGTGATAAATATGATAATTTTAATAATGCAATCATGGTTAAATATTCATCCACAACCAATTCTAACACGAGCCTCCAAAAAGATCCCTTAGACTACCTTCTAACTATACCCCTCTTAGGGAATCTTATAGCTCAATATTTAACAAGTTAATGGTGGTCCATCTTATTTGACTTACTCTCATCCTAACCTTTTACAAATCACCACCTAAACCAGCATGGTATTGTGAGGATTATTACTATAAGTATCACTAATTCCATGGCCACGACATTGAGAAGTTTCATATTTTTAAAGACCTCGTCCAAAAACTTATAGAATCTGGTGACCTCCAAGTGCACAATCTTAATGTGCCACCTAATCAGTCCTTGACGTCTTCAAACAACCTTTTCCTAATCATCCACCTAATAATCAAAATCCACCCCCACATCACATACACATAATTCCCATACAATCAATACTATAAACTAAGATCTCGACACCATCACCTACGCCCATCATTTCATCATCCATTACATCGACAACTACTTCAAACTCTTCCCCCATGATCACAACTTCATCAACATCTACACCTATTTCTACATCTATTACATCTACATCGACTATGTCCACAACTACCACATCAACATCAATCCTAACTATACCCATTTCTTCATCCATACCCTCACTTATCATATCTATACCTTCACCTATATCTACTTCAACACCCACCTTAACATCTTCATCTAACATCCCTTCATCTACACCCACTTCCACATTAATCACATCTACTACTATACCCACATCAACATCAGTATCACAACCCACATCTACATCCATACCATCTCTCAAGTCATCATTACACCAACATCTACACTTCATATACCTACAAGTGAGACTCTCACCCCATCTACAACTACGATCATACCCACACCAATAAATCCTAAACCTATAAAATCTACCACCCCTTTATATATATTTAAGTGCATCATACAAAAACCACTTCCACCTTCAATATCCACCTCTACAACACAATCTACGTTATCCAATTTTACCTCCTCGGATCCCCTGTCAAAATTGTTATCATCCAAGCCAAGGGTAAATCCTCAAAACCAAAGTCTAAAAACCTTGACAATCCCATCCAAAAGTCTATAACACATCCACACAAAAATTTGGAGCTTCCTCCTCTCAATACCAACCCTCATAAGCAATCTATTGTTACATCATCATTCTTAGGAGTTCACCATCCATTTTAGGGCCATCCCCTTCATCCAAGTCCCTCTTTACCAATAAAACAAATCAATGTAAACCCTCTAAAAATATGACTACTCTTCTAAATCATCTGCACCTCCCATTATCAAATCAGAATCCAAAAAATCCACGTCACCACCAATAAAAAATAAAACCAAGACGTAACCTTCTTCTAATACCAAGATAGAATAAAATGCTCCCATAAAGCCTCATCAAAAAGGCCATCCCTCTTACCATCATCCACCATTCTTAAAAATATTCCATGTATAACCCCTTATTTAAACACCCACATCGGTCCTTACACAGAAATATTTCAATGCCTACTTCAAGCATCAGTAATCACCCTCCCACCTATTAAACCTTTCAATCCACTTGGCTGAATACCTTCATGGTTTGAGACTAATCTCATTTTTGCATACCATTGTGAAATAGGACATGGTACCGGACATTGCAAATCCCTCCAAACTATTATCCATAATATTATCGATGAGAATGATTTTATCATTGAATGGAATCACCCTCATTAATTTATCAATCTCACTTCCTCATCCCAACCTTCATCCACTAAGATCTCTAAATCTCCTCATTCATCCAAGAATTTCATTGTCATCCCTCCTCCAACTATGATTTCACCCAAAAATATCCTCCTCTCTTCATTAATGTTGTTCAAATCACCACCCATTCTCACCCCCATGATTTCTAACCCCCTAATAAATCCATATCAAAATTCGTTATTTCCGCTCCTTTTGGAGATTCTACTCTACCACCTTCCTTATCAAAACCTAAGGTGTTTATCCTAGATGTTCCTTGGCCTACTACTACTTTGAATAGAGTATTATGAAAAACTCCATCAATACCTAGTTAACATGTCACTTTATGAGCCCATTCAAATATCCTCGGATCATAAACAATCCCTCATCAAAGCTCTCAAATGTATCCCCACTCCTAATGATGAGTATCATATATTCACATCTCTTATTGGAGCAATTGTTGCTTCTTCCTCCATATCTTTCGATGACACTAAAATTCCCGACATACCATCCGAAGAATTTGACCTTCCCCTTTTCATCATTATGCATATCAATGACACATTCATTTTCCATTCTATTATTAACAATGGAGATATCATAATCATCATCTCATCTCACACCTTTTATCAGCTCAATCTCCCTAATTCTATTGTCATCCAATCACATATGGTTCTTTACGCATTAAATGATGTTTTTAATCCTTCTTTGGGCATAGTTATTCTTCCTATCAATGTTGGTGAAAAACACCTCCATTAATTATTCAATATCATAGAAGGGAATTTCCAATACAATATCCTCCTTGGATGGCCATGAATTAATGTCATGTGTAGTTTTCCTTCCACCCTTCATCAATACATCAAGTATGAACACGACGGGAAGATTCTAACTCTCCTTGCAGAAACTCCTCCATTAAAAGTATGTCACATGACTTATTGACATAATGATGTGCTCATACCCAAACAAGATTCCTTTGAAGTATCCACTAGCTCATTTATCTCCGCGTCTAATCTTTCCAATGAAGAATCCTTAGAGAAATTGATGGATTGGCTCATGTTGGGGGATTATCCTCTTCTCATGCTTAACACTCTTCCCACATTGCATAGACTTCATGACCCGATAAAAATCTAATATATCAACTTGATGTCGAGGATGCCATTCCTTTTGGTCTACCTTGTCTTCATACCAACCTCATCTATGGTGGCATCAATTTCCCTTCCTCCCAAATTGACACTCAACCACACACAAAATTTTATACCAATGGATTTTAATTTCTTTACAATAAATCCTTTGCTTACACTTATCTTCATTGTTGCGCCTAGAAAGGATTTGGAATGGGGTGTTATGAACAAGGCATGCATGACCTTGTCATTGATCAATCTTCGCAAACCCCATGAAAAATTTAGCTTAGGATTTAAAGAAAAATATGTTGATCCTCTCAACCATCTTTAGCCCTTATGGACATTGACCCTCCATCTTCTCAATGCCATGAGTTTATGGATACAAATGACACCATTTCCATCTCCTCCACCTCTTTTTTAAATCTCCACCATTACCTAGGACCGGTCACTTATCAATGTGAAGGTAAAACTAGGTCCCTCCCTCTTCAATATCTAGAAATGATAGAGGAATATTCCCCTACCATTGACATTATTCAATGTACCAACAATGATTCCATCATTTCTTACATGGGGGAAGAATATTCCTATCTTCATAAGTCCTTATCACCAGACACATCTACCCTTCTCAATGAATCCACCATCAACATCAACATAGGGACTTCATAGGAGCCTCGCATTCTCAAAGTGGGTCATTCCTTGATATGCAAGAGCTTTAATCTTTTAATTATTTCATCTCTCAATGTAGTAAAGCCTTTGCATGTTCATTCACCTGAAATTTTGGGCCTCGATCCTTCCATATGTTTCCCTAACATCGTTACCTTTCCCAACGCTAAGCGCATTAAGAAGAAGACTTTCCACATGCATCCCCGAGTTTCCCTCCTTGTTAAAGAGGATCTACAACAACTTCTTTCATCCAATCTCATCATCCTTATTGACTATCTACAATGTATTTCTAAAATCATACCCATTTCCAAATCTTAAGGAAAGCTCCATATCTGCACTAATTTTTGAGATCTAAACCTTGCTTACCCTGAAAACAAATTTCCTCTTCCCAACATTGATCAACTCATGGACCTTACCATAGGCCATGAAATTATTTCTCTTATGGATGGTTTCTATGAGTATAATCAAATCCTCATTGCACCAGAAGATCAACATAAGAATTCTTTAATTACTCCTTTAGGGACTTTTTGCTTTATTGTGTTATACCCTTCGATTTGAAAAATGTCGAGCCACATATCAAATTGAGTCATGACCTATGTCTTTTATGATCTCATCCATAAAATAGTAGAGGACTATGTTGATGACCTCTTAGGTAAACCTAAGCATCGATGCAATCACATTTCCATCCTTAAAGTACTTTTTGAGTGCCTTATCTACTTCTTCCTCCATCCCAATCTAGCCAAGTGTGTGTTTGGAGTGCTAACTTAAGATCCTTGGATTTATTATATCCATCGGGAAATTTAGGTTGACCCCACCAAAATCAAGGCTATCCTTGAGATGCCTCTTCCTTCTAATATAAAGTAGCCCATCGAGCCTCTAGAGGCCGACTTGAATCGGTTTGTCATTTCATCTCACAACTTTCTAACGATTTCTAACCCTTTCATCATCTCCTTTGTAAAGACATCAAATTCAAATGGGATGATAACCTCTAGAAATCCTTTGATTATCTCAAGTATTATCTCATATCCCCACCTATGTTTATGCCTTAATGGGAGGGGGACCTTTCTATCTCTATGTCTTTTCCTTTGATCATGCTCTAGGCACCATGTTAGCACATCAAAATGAGCGGGGAAGGGAGTACGTTGTGTATTACATCATTTGCACTCTTCACTATTATGAGACTCGCTACACTAAATTTCAAAAGATGTGTTGTGATATTTTCTTCACTACCTCCAAGTTTTGCCATTACCTTCTCAATCATAAGAATTTTTTTATCACTAGATTCCATCTTCTCAATACTATGCATTCCAATCCTTATCATAGTTATCATATAACTTGATGGATCATGCTCATGACAAATTTTACCTCGAGTTAATCTCTCAAAAAACAATCAAGGGCCAGGTATTACGGATCAATTATCGAGACCCCTCTTCCTGATAATCATCTCCCTCATGAGTAGTTTCAATAGAAATCAATTAACACCATTTATCATGAGTTTTCTCCTCTTAAAATGACACTCTTCTTATATGTATCTAAGTGTTGAAAAGGGTAATTCATTGGTGTCATTGTCATTCCTCCTTGGGACACTCACATCCATATTACTTACAACCTCAATTTCGAATATACAAACAATATCACTGAGTATAAGGCTTGTATCCTAGGACTTCAAACCAATGTTTTACTTTGTGTCCTAATCCTTGATATTTATGGGGATTCTCATCTCATCATCAATCAAGTCAAATGCATCTATCAATTTAAGAATGATATCCTTAAAAATATAAGGACATTGTTGACTTCCTCCTTGGAGAATTCAATTTCTACACTCTTCAAATTTTCCCTCGATCATTTAATCATTTTGTAGACACTATGAAATCTATTACATCTCTTATCCCTAGGTCTATGAAAGATTTTAAACTCTTCATCATTTTCATCACATTGACAAGCCAGATCACCTTAGTAAGCTCCCTAGCTTCAATCTTGTTGAGTCAAATCCTCATGATCTTTGGCATTCTCAAAATATTTTCCTATCTTTCTCAATCCATCATCCCCTTCGACCCATCTAAAAATGGTAGGAGGTCATTTCTTCAATTGCACTAACCATTATATCATCCTTGGCAGCATCCTTTATAAGTTTGGCTTCAATGGCATCTTTCTTCATTGCCTTAAGTCCCATGAATCCACTTGAGTTATCCAATAAGGCCACAACAGTATCTATAGTGACCATTTTAGTGGTTTGGCTATCACTAAGTGCATCCTTCGCATGGGTTATTATTGGCCCTCTGCTTAATCAAGAATGATGTGAATATGTTAAAAAAATGTGTCAAATGCCAACAAAATTCTAATCTCATGTGTATTCCTAGTCAAGCCTTATATCCAATTCAAGATCTTTGGCCTTTCTTGCAATGGTGGCTTAACATCGTTGACCTCATCAATCTGCGCTCTTCTCGGTTCCATCATTCTATCATCACTTGCTATTGAATAATTTCACCAAATGGGTAGAATCCATTCCACTTACATCTAATAAATCTAACCAAATCATTAACTTTATCTATTAGCACATCATTTTCCACTTCGCATTTATCACAAGATCACATAGACAACAAAAATTCCTTTAAAAATAAATATCTCAAGAAGCTTTGTGACTTATTCAATATTAAGCTTATTTTCTCTTCTCCATACTATCCTCAAGCTAATGGCCAAGAGAATCAACTAACAAAACTCTCTCTAACATTATTACCAAGACTATTGATAAATCAGGTCGTAATTGGCATCTTCATATCCCCTTCTCTCTTTGGTCTTATCGGACTAGAATCCACACCTCTATGGGTGCTACTTTGTTCTCCCTCATCTATGGCTCTGATCCCATCCTTCCTCTTGAAGTCCAAAATTCATCTTTGTGCACGTCTCTTCACGAACCAAAAAGATCTAACATAGCTTGAGTTGTTAGATGAACGTCACCTTCTCTCTCTTCAACATCATCATGTCTACAAGAGGAGCACCTCAAACGTGCCTATAACAAACATCTCAAGGAATGCAACTTTAACATCAGGTAACCTTTTCCTTAAAGAAAATCATAACGTCACTACTCTAGAAAGGATTCAACATGGAAAGTTTACTCCCAACTAGATTGGACCTTATATTATCACACATAAGTATGGGTCTAGAGCCTATCATGTTTCCTCTCTTGATGGTAAACCAAAAATAGAACCTCTTAATGCATTTCACTTGTGGCATTTCTATTGTTAACATACCTACCAATGTAAACTTAGTCATCCTAGTGGTCATCCATCCATCATTAACCATTTTTCATCTTTCATCATAATGATTTGGAACTATGTGGTCTACCATCACTTTCCTATATATGACCTTGAATATGGGCACCATGACTCTTCCCATAGAATTTTCCTTAAGGAAAATTTCCTCCTATGTAGTAACCCCATGATCATTACATCCATCACCCTTTTATCTACCTATTGGAACCACGTTAAGGGTCCATGGGTGTCACTTGTACATTCTTCATCCCCTCCTATGTGGTCTACCTAGATATCCCTAACTCTTTCATAAAATTAAAATTTCTTGGATGCTCATTTTAAAAGTTATCCTATCCAAAAAAAAATAGAGTGCTCCTTGAAGAAAATATGTTCATAAGAAAAAAATATTAAGCATAATAGACTAATCCCTCAAAGGACAACTATCATGCATATTCTTATCCTTTCATCTAAAAAAAAATCCAAAATTCAAAATAAAAAGGAAAATTTAGACCACTCCCTCGAAGGATGGCTACCATCTCATATCATGGCAGTAAATGCTTCCCACTTTGATTAACCTTCTATATACTCAAAAGAAAAAACATAAAAAGGCATGCATCCTAAAGCTTCCTATATCGATCACTTTCTCATCCGTATAAAACTTCCCGCATTGATCAGTTTATGCCATACTACTCGAGCTAGGGCATAGACCTAGGAACATCCACCTAAGGAGAACTTATATTCCAACGCACAAGTTACATCTAAACCCCTTATTTCATGTTAACATTAAATCGATAATTCCATCTTCATACTTTCCTTTGTGACCCTTGGATTACTAATTACTAATGGTTATGTGTTAACACTTGTTATTGGTTGCAAGTGGATTTCCTTGATTGATTTCTCTTCTTATTTACCTCCATCTGGTTTCAAAGCATCATTTCTTTGTGTGCTCCTTACTACAATGTATTTTAATTTGTATCTCCTTGGTCACCTTCTTTCAAATTCAAATCCTTTCTCTCGCATCTAATTTGTATCTATTATTTATTTTCTCTCCATAATCTAATCATCTCATCTTTAATTATGTATATATTTCCCAATTCTAGAAATCTACATTGTTTGCATGCCACAAGTATGTATGTCACATTATCTATTTATAACATATTTATCACCTCATTTATACCCGTTTATTTATCTTGTGATCATCTATCCATGACCATCATGTCTATTTATGACACATCATAATAATTTAATATCCATACCATAACATACAATTACATTTATAATCCCACATCTAAATCTAGCATCCATGACCATCAATTACCATCTAAATCTGACATCATCATCATTAAATCTATGTTCATCATCCAACATCTACACTTGATCAAATCCATAGATCCACACATGACAAATTATAAATAACAAAAAATCACACACACACACACACACACACACACACACACACACACACACACACACACACATATCATCATCATCATCCAAGTACATCTATACATCCATGTCAAGCCACTAAGGGTCTTATCTCAAAGCTGACATATCATCAAAATCAATAAACTATACATCTGAGATAGTCTCAAATATTTCCCCTAGGAAATTTCCTATACATCTAGTTGGACACCATATCCTCCACCATGTCTCATATCTCATCATGGTTGTGCCATGCTCATTGTACTCCTTGATAGTGTTGGTCTGCCACACCCCTACCCCTCACTTTACTCTACAAGGTAAATTGTATATCTCTTCACTTGTGGTATCCTAGACATCAAAATGCAATCATCGAGTAGTGTGCCTTGACTACTAGTGCTATATAATACTCTAGGGAGCAATACCTAGTGGTTTCATTTTCCCAACTCCCTATGATGTCGTAGGTGTACCACTTTGTCGATTATGTGGATAGTATGTGATTGTGTCTCCATATCAGGCCCTATAAGCCTCCCTCTGCCTCATATACCTATCTCATTATTACATCACCAAATCCCTATCTTAATGTAATGTTAAAGCCTCTTGACGTGTCATCTCTCTCTCTAGCATTGCATGTCCCTCTCTGTCAAACTAGATCATGTTCTATATGTAAGTGGGCCATCTTCGTTGTTCCCTCTCCATCACCCCCAAGTTTTACATCCTCCTTGTCTGTGGGCACCCCCTCCTCCTCCTCTTCTCCCTCGGGCATCTCCTCTATCATCTGGGCCACCCATGTCATCATCATTGAATCATGTAAATCTAACCCCAACTCTAATATCATCGTCCTTGTCCCATGGAGCTCCTACCTATTTTAAGGGGTCTACCATCTTCTTTAGACTAGGAAGATATCTCTTTGTCTCATCATGTCATATCGATCGGCTCTCTAGGTACTATCTCGAGATATATCAAACTACCACCTCACTTGATTAAATTGTACCACCTCCATCATCTTAGGTATCCTCCCCGTACCTATCTCATCCTCCTCACCCCAAATAACTCTGCATTTGTCTCGAGCCACAAAGGAAAATTACGGTATGGTTGCCACCTCACATGGTCTACATCTAGTTCTTCTAGTCTCTCCATGTACCACTCCTCTCCTCCCTCCCTCCTATCTCCATGATCCTGATCAGCTCGCCACCTCGAGAATCGAAAAAAATCTCAATGTGATCCCCTATGACTCATGGGAGCCCTAGTGACCATATCACCTGGATGTGCTCATATTCCTAGAAATGTAATAAGAACCCCACATCTATGCCCACCTCCTCTTGGTCACATACATCCATAACTCATGATATACATGCGCTAGCAAGGTAGACCTAAATGCAAACATCATCTCATGTTCTATAATATCTGCAACTATCCCCATAGTGTCCATGAAATATTACGCCCCAAATTCTAGAAGTATGTAGCAGAAGATGGCCATCATAAATACACATATCAACCTACTCCTCGCCACCCCTACCTCATATCTCATCTCACCTTTGACATGCCTTATATTTGAAAGTAATATGTGGGGTATCATCTCCAAACAATCATCTCAATACCCCCGATCTGTTGTCGGATGTGATAGGTTGAATGGGCTCTCTTTGTATTAGCATCCTATGAATGTGGTATACATCCTCAAGTTTGACTATCATCTTACATGTCCTAAACCAAAATATTATAGTACACACATCCCATCTATCCATCACGGCGATCATCAATCCAACATCTCATGGAATCCATTGGTAATGACAAAATCCACCTAATCCTAATGTAGTTAAGTGGTCCCACTCTGCATCAATCACATATCCCCTAATACGGTCTTATAACATGGGCACTTTATCACACGACATATAAGGTGTTACGAGCTTGAAAAAATCCAATCAATAAATCAACCATCATCTACATGCCAAATCCATTATCTAAAATCCAAAAATGCATCTCCTAGCCCTAGGTCAACATCTCCTAACTATGGTCGACACCCTAGTAGGCCTATTCGATGGCGACCACACCCAATCACCAAAAACCACTCCTTACGTTGACCCTAAAATCTAAAACAATGAAAATAAATAAATAAAACATCAAAAATGCTCAAAAACTAAGCTAAAATTTATGCACTTACCATCTTTTAAGTCCTTTGGTGCTTCCTCACTACTCCATTGGCCTCCATTTCTATCAAAATATGACTTTCTCTTTTTATCTCAAAGCCCTTAATTACCATTTTGCATGATGTAAATGAGCCTAATTGGCCAAATTTAGGGCTTATATAGCCCACCGAACACATTTATCATCGACCCCCTTGTGTCGTCACTATTTTACCCTACTACTCGCCATTGACCACCCCTAGTCGGCGTCAACTTTGGCTTTATCTTTTTATCAATGTCAATTCTTTCCTTTTTCTAATCAATCTTTCCTTTAAAATTTTCTTGTGTGGCTATCTTCATGTTCCCTCTTAGGGCATCATTATTTTACTCTTTTTTATCATCATCCCACCTAGATGCATTTTTTCAATTCCTTCTATACAAAGGATATCACATTCACTTTTACCCTCTCATTTTTGTCTCAACCATCTTCACATTTGATTGTACATACTCGATGTTTTCCTTCTACCCATTGGTCCCATGGATTGCACATCCATTTGAGTGAATTCTCGTTGGATTCCCTCCATTTTATAGTGGTTTTTTCCAAATCATAGGTCCATGGGACATTTCCGTCATCTCTATTGAGGTTGTACTCTATTCCCAATCTGAAGTTATTCCAAAATCACTGCCATATTTTTGTTTACTTTTTAGTTTTTTTTATCCTTGTCTAGGATATCTTATCTCCTTATCTTCTTCTTCTCGTCCTTTCTTCATCTATCTCTTTCAAACTCATGATAGAATTCCTTTTTGTTTTCAACCCTTATTTTGAGGAGCACCTCCATCAGTCATTTTTATCCCTTCTTGTTTTTGTCTCATGGTTGGCCTAATGTAAACCATTCAACAAAAAGGGGCAAATTTAGACACCAATTTTTGGTATTGTTACCCCTCACCCCACGTTTTCTCTCCATCATCTTTTTTCATACATACCTCTCTTCCCATTCAAATCCCTCTTCCCTCCTAAAATTAATTTATCATTTTTACCATTATTTCCCATCTTAATTCTCCTTAACCACACTATTAATTAATCATCCATAATCACCCTTAATTAACCCTAAATACCTATTTAACTCATTTATCCTCCCTAAACCTCCAATTTTATCCTTTCTAAGACCCCATTTAATGATTTTATCTCCCATGGCCTTTATTTAATATTTTCCACCTTCCACCTACCCATTTACCCATCCTAAGCAACCCTAACTCGTCCTAAACCTTCAAAACCCTAATCCCACCTCATAAGGGCTCATTGTCTCGAGATCATCACCCTTCCACCACCTTAATAAATGGGTCCCCACAATCAGAAGTTACCCATCTGGGTTTCTATTGACCCTATAAAACCGCTTCTACCCCTCCCTTTCTCAAAATGTAATTTTAGAGTCTTGAAACTTTCTAGCGATCTTGCTTTCATTTGTTGATCTCTTTTGTATCTACCACAACTATATTCGAGTTCTCTTGGAGATTTTGTGTCAACCTTTGGAGATTTTAAGCCTTTTTTTCCTTCCTTGCATGTTTGGATCTACTAGTGCAATTTATCATCAATTCCTCATCAAATCTTGTGCGGGTTCATTTATCATCCATGATCCTTGTCTCTTCCTCCTTCGGCTTTCATTTTCCATCTATAGGCCTTCATTATTTCCCATATTTTTCCATCAAACCCTATCTCAATTGTAGTCATCATCAAACCTACATGCTTTCCTTAAACCCAACTCCCATCTTGTTATCTTATCTATCATTCGATCCATAGGCATCCCTATTCTAATTTCATAGTCATTCAAACCCTCGATCTTGTCATTTTTTCTATTATGTCAATTCAAATCTATTCTATCATCTCCATTTGACTTTGATCCAACCATGTCACCTTCAACCAAATCATTTTTCATTGCATTTTCCATTATATTTCATAATTTTCTTACATCCTTTATGTTATATATTGTTTCAAATTTCTTTTAGGTTCCTATTCTTCATCCTAGTTCTTCATTAGGTTCGAGATATGCCTTGAAGGCATTCAAATATACATTTTCCATCATTTTTCTAGTTGATCTATTCCATTTTTCATCGATCTAGGCCTGTAGTCTTGACTCGTCGTCAACTTGCATAGGTTTGGTTTATCGTTTCTAGATTAGATCTGCATTTTATCACTTCTTATTACATTTCGGTCTGTTACAATCCAGTTATTCTGCTACATCCAATTTATCAATGAATATTTTATCCTATCTTATCAAAAAGTGGGTTAACATACATCCTAGGAATTTTTCACTTCTCGAAATGACATTGTTAGGAAACCCACCCATCTATCTATTAATCCATTTTCTGTTGAGTTATCTTGATTTGCGGTCATCTCTCTCGCCTGCAGGAGGAGACCTATTATTTGTGCATGTATTCATCATCATCCCATCTAGAGGTATCTTAAACCCTCTCATATTTGGAGTTACTTATTTTCTTTAGTACTAGTTCACTAATATGAGTAAGAATGAGGATATTTGTTCAACATTCCCACACCCTAAAAACCCATTTTTGAACAAATGGCTCCTTAATCGATGTTATTTCCTAAACTTTCCTAAATTTCTTTATTCATCCTCAATTCTCTCCAACATCACCCTCCAATGCTTTAGATATTCCCTAAATACTTATGAAGGGTGTTTAATTGGCTCTGAGAATGGCCAAAAATAGCCTTTTTAAGACTCCATATGAAGTTTTCTTTCATCAAAGTAGAATGATGTTATTAATCACCTTGGGTAATCATCCCTACACACTAGAAAAACTTGAAAACATTTTAAGGACTTTCCTTTGATCTAGGGTGAGAATTGAATTGAAGGAAGGTTTGTTAGAGGAAGGATGCACGGTGATTAGGAAGCTTGATTTTTAATTAGGGGATCATTTTTCATTCTTTAAAATTTTCAATTTTCGTACTATTTATTTTTCATGATAACATCGATACAAAAACTTTTTTGTTTGCATCATATGTTGAATCATTTTGTAAATAAAAATTTGTTTCACTTTATAATTTGTGTAAAAATTAAAAAAGCTCAAATGTACCTAAAATATTACAAGAAGGTATATCTTGACTTGTACAACAAAACTTCCTTATGTTGGTTTTTTTAATTCTATGGTGGTAGTTAATTTTAGTTCACCTTGATTTTTCTAAAAGGGAAAAAGAAAAGGGAATATAAAAATATTTTGGTCTATTTTTAGATTGTTTGAAAGACTTTTCACTATATAATAGCTAAATATAATCATATTTATCTCTTAACTCCACTTAACTATCATGAAAAGAAATAAAAATATCTAAAGATTATTACAATCTAAGGGTTTTTAGTCTATGTTAAAAAAACAACTATCACATCTCAAAAGGAATATGAAAAATTTGTGTATAAAAATAATTAGGATGAATCCATATGGTTCATTAGTATGCATTTTTGATAATATCTTGTTTCATATCATGGATTACAAAACTTTAAAATCCATGTGGGGTAAATTTGACACATTTTTGGGGATGAATTCAAAGCTTCATTGTTGAATGTTGAATTTTCCTATTTCACTCATAGACTTTCCATCTATTGAATAATGTTTTTCCAAGTTTAAGTATATCCTCTCGCAATTAGTAGCTTTTGGTATGAGTAATAAGGATGATGAATTTATTTCACTCATTTTTATTAAAGTAAATACTAAGTATCTTCTCCTACATTTATTCCCCCATATATTTTTTGGGTGATACCTTCAAAATTCACTATTTTGAGACATTTTGTGAATGAATCACAAGGGAACAATATAATATTTATCACTTTGATTATCTTCCTAATTTACATGAACTAATGTTCAATACACCAAATATAAAAAGGTAATAAAATCCAAAGATAGAATCCCAAACCAAGACAAAAACCATTCAATATTCTTTGAGTCCACATCTAAATCCACCAAACCTACTTCCACTAAATCTAAAGAGTTTCCCTCTAAGAATAAAAAATTAGACTACTTTGAGAAGTGTACATTTTTTTGGAAGATCAAGACATTCTAAGAAAGAGGTTTTATTTAGGATGAGATCATTAGAGGAGTAATTAAAACAAAAAATTGTAGGTCCTACTAATTCTTCCAAGGATGAATTACATTAACTTTCATCTCATGTATTGATTGCATCTAAATACAATTGGATTATAGATTCATGTGTTTCACATCAAATGACACATACATGTGAGAATTTAATTTCATGACAAACTAGCAACACTTTAAAGATGATAATTAGGGATTATACAAAGCAACATGATTTTTGTTCACTAACTATTCATATGTACGATGGGTACATCGTGATGTATTTTTAGTTCTAAAGATCTCTAATAATTATGTTTTCATTTATCAAATTTTTCATTCTAAAAATATATATTTTAGATTCTCTCTCACAAAGAATTGATATGATATTTTCATAAACCAAATGTTGTGATTGTTTCATGTAGTGTTGATCATATCTCACACCTATATGTATTTCAGATTTTTAAGTCTTCTTACGAGATAAGATTACTCATTTCTTATCATGATTTGATAAGAAAATTTTATCACGAATGATTTGTATACTTAAACTAAAAATATTTGTAATAGATTATTTCACAAATCTTGGTGATTAGTCTACCTAAGGTGAATGTACATCTTAAAATCGACACATGATCTTAAGTACAAGCAACCTTCGAGGTCGTGTTGGGATAGTCGTAATGGAATAGATAGATGGCTATGTGATAGGATAAATAAGGTAAATATAAATAATATGTGAAAGTGACAGAGAGTGATCAAGAAACCTAATGTCCTTAATAGGCACTATGGTAATCTCCTTTTCTAAGGAAATGAAGGCCTCTCTAACTTGAGTGGGCGTAATGGAGTGGTCGAGGAGAATGGAAACATGAATAATTCTATCAATATCAGTGTCACCAAATATTCTCTTAACCAATTTCAGAATGCATGGAAATTGTCATGCATTTACCTCGTAGAAGTCTCCAGACAAGGTCATGGAGGTGTGGGAGGAAACCTATGGATATGACAAATGGGTGAATTACAGAAACTAGTTTCATCCAAGATGAATTTTCTAGAACTCATAAGGATTGTATACTATGACATTCAAAACTAGCAAGCTGTGAAATGATAACGGGTTGAAGTGGTGTGGTGTCAAAACCAAGGCTCTAAGGCCCATGTCAATGTCTATAAATAATTCAACTATGTTCGGTAGTGTTACTCATGAATCAAACACGGAATCACTTGGTTGTTGAGGACCCTGAATGGTCATGTGGGATATGCAAACTATTGAACTAGAGGAAGAAAACTATGGAATCACTTGGTTGTTCAAGGATGATGTTTGAACCTAGACCAACTAAGAACACATGGGAGATTATATCACTTTCTCATCTAGTTAATCTATGTGCCTAACTAATAAATGGAAGAAAGCATATTTAAATCAATTCAATTCAATCATTATCCTTGAATTTAATTAAATATATGTGTGGTTAAACAATTAACAAATGAGAACTAATTACCAATGCAAATAAATAAATCTATTCTATTTATTTTTAACTTTCCAATGATTTTGAATAAAAGAGAAATAAAACAAATAAAGAACTAATTAATCTAATGTTTTTGTATTTTTATGCTTGCTGGGTAAATAGAAGAAATGTTCACATATAATTAAACTTCTTGAAATTAATTGAAATTACTAAAAATAAACAAGTAAATAATTGTGTGTGGTTATTTCCCTGTGCAGAGTGGATCTAATCTATTCTAAATAAAACAAAACTTTTTCCAATTTATATTTTTGGATATACAACTTCCTCTATTATTACCTCAGAGTCACGGGAAGAATAAAAAATATTCTCAGAAGCAATTCTTCCCCTGAAACTTCCCCGGTAGAAACAACATGATCTATGGAAGCTTACAAAATGAAGGAAATTACTAGTACTACACAAATGTAGAAGCTCCCTCCAAAAAAACTTCCCATGCAAATCCACAAGGATACGCAGGAAATAGATTTTAGCATAAGCTTTTTTAAATAAAGGAAAGCTACAATAATTATACTTCTTTGAATTAATGCACTCTAACAGATTATGGAAATGAGATTTACTTTGAACAAAGAAAACTTAAAAAATCCAAATGCATCCCCAACTTGAAATGTAGAATTGTGACAATCCCAATGCTAGTTTTGATATATTGTCCCCTCATCTTATTTTCCAATTTGGTTTTCAACAATTCAAGGAACTGTGCTAGCTTATGTAGAAGAAATGTTGGATCGGGAATGGCTTGTAAGCAATCCGGGTAGCAGAATGCGGAAAGAGAATAATAAGGCAAGAGAACTAAGCTTTCTTGTGTATTTCTTGGTAGGATTATGGTAGCATAACAATGTAATTCAAACAATAATCTCCAACCAATGCTCCGGATATAAGCTTGGATCTTATAGAAAAATGATAGGAAATGGTCTAAGCCATTTGGCAGCCAAGGGATGCCACATCACTCAAATAAGGGGTAGTTAACTCATAATTAATAGCAAGAAGGGAAGGATAAGTTGGTACACATCAAAAAGATCAAGAATAGCCAATTTGGTCAAGAAACGTGTGCTAAAAATGAGTTTGAATAATTTTACACGTGTTTAGAACACACCAAAGTATTCTCGATTAAATGTGCACGGAACTGCTTGTGCTGCAAGATGCATGGCGGTTGTGTAACCACCGCTAAGGGAAGATCAATGGTTGTATAACTATTGGGATGGTTTCATAACTTGAAGTCAAAATCCAAGGAAAAGATAGTAGAATGATGATTGAAAACGAGAAAATCATGGAAATGAACAAGGGAAGCATTCTAGGCTACAAATATACATTGCAAATGAGAAATTGGACTTGAACACCATTGGAAAAGATATTAATTCATCATTGGGGATTTTGAACCATTCCAACAATATAACATGTACAAAATTTAGTGCGTACATGTTTCTCCCTCATAGAAGCATTTTAGCCATGAAGGGCGTAAAATGTAGAGTCCGAGTATGGCGCTCCCAAATGGGAGGGTTAGAAATTATACCTGACACACCCATGTGTTGAAGTGATGCCAATCCAAGCTTCCTGCTACCTACAAGAAGGAAGTGAGAATTAAGTGCAGATAAATATAAAATTGACAAAACATACTAAAAGCAAAATGACAAGAGAACTTACCATATCTATGAGGACGAGAAATATACCTATGCTAGCACTCCAGCCATGCAAAACACACACACTTAAAACAAAGTTAAAACACACTTTATATAACTAAAATCACTATTTTTAGAAATTATTTCACTCACCCACTTAGATATTTTTGAGCTCTGGATCACCTATGACGGTTTCGTGCACAAGTACAATCAAATTGAAGAGCATTCGGATATGATATCGGCCCCACCAAGCGAGAGGAGTAGCAAGAGCTCAAAGAGAGGTGAGTTATTTACATTTGTTTATTTTTAACCTATAATGTGAAAAATATAAAAATTCATCCTAGGGGGGGTTATTTTTGCTAATTTCCTAGTCAAAATGTTCACTAGGGGGCACCACATGGGATGTGGTTTTATTTCATCAAAAATAGTGTCTTTTTGTATTTTTGAGGTTTTGGGTCTCATGGTATGGTGTACCCTTCATGGACAGAACCGCCACTCTGTGCGGTGGTGATTACGCAATGCCACTCTACGCAAAGGGGAGGTTGCACAATTGTTGAGGCAGAGGCTAAAATTGACCAAGTGTGAAGAATTTTTTTGGTTTTTGTGTTGTTTTATGATGTTTTTGATGATCTTATTATGTATCAAATGTCTCTAACTTTCTCTTTTTGGTTTTTTGGTGAATGTAGAGTTCATACATCAGATGGATCCGAGCCATAGAGTGTGATTGGATTCCTCCCATGTTAGATTCACTATCGCAGGAGGAGAGGGATTTATTACACAAGGTTGGGATTTGGATATTATCCCGGACTCATTTAGTAGTGTCAACGAGTCACTTGTTGTGTGACTTATTGAAGTATTGGGATGTATACCGGAATACTTTCTAGCTTCACAGGTGTCCGAGGAGAGTGGACCATCACATTGGAGGATGTACACAAGATTCTCGGGTGTCCTGTCTACGGTAGAAGATTGACTTTGGACATAGGTGAAGGATCGGTTGTAGTATCCGGTAGTGGGCTACCTATATGGGAGATGGCTTGGCATGCCATGTTGGTGCCAAGAAGGGTATGATATTATGATTAGTTTCCTCCGCCCCTATCCCTACCTTGTGCAAGGCCATTATTGGTATCTTGGCTTCATTTTTGGTGGGAGATAAGGGCGGGACAAGCTACTTTACTATTGGTCCCCCATCATTCAGAGCATAGAGCAACATGGCCACATATATGCATGGGGTGTTGACATCTTGGGGGCTACATACCATGATCTTTACAGGGTTATTTGACTACAGGGAAAGGCCCTTAGTCATCCTACATTGGTGATGTGTTGGGTGTATGAGCACATGGTCCCCTATCGAGGGAAGTTGGGGTAGCTGACCACAGGGATATCAAAGTAAAAGATTGATAGTTATGGCCCCACTCGGGGGCATCATCATGCGAGAACTACTCTTACCTTAAATTACATGATTACACAGTCGTACCAAGATATGGTTGGATTGTGGGGGATGAGATGGTGATGACGATTACATGTGGAACCACCCTCTAGCTAGTAGATAGGATTGGAAATCTTGAGACATGCCCCATCAATAGAGTTACGTAGTAGTTTGGGCCTACTTATTTTGATGCCCTTCTACTAGTTCCTATAGTTTACCATGGAGTTTGAGAGGATAGAGCTGGCCCTAACGGCTGTTCGATGGATAGTTGTTAATCCTAAGGTCTCAATTAGTACATATCGGGTTTCCCAGAACCAACCGAGGCTAGGGTGATCTTACGGATAGAGGCCACACCCACTCACAGTGGGGAGGAGGAGGAGGAGGTCGAGGTAGATACTGAGGAGGAGGGAGACAAGGAGGGAGGAGATGAGGAGGGAGATGAGGAGGCGTCACAGAGTGGAGAGCCACTAGGGAGGCTTCTACAACATCCAGTCGAGGCCAAGGTTGAGGCTGAAACCCTTCATTCATAGGAGCCTCTTTCATGCGAGGGAGGGGTTATTAAGCGATCTGTTATGGGACAATGGGTGGCTTCGAGAGGAGGTTTTAGGCCGAGAAGGTGCATGCGGCGGCTCCACCACCACCACCACCACTAGTATATTTGTCCCGGTAGCCAAGAGATATGATTTAGTGGATACTCTTCTCTTAACTCTACTACTTAGACTAGAAATGTTAGTAAATCATGCACTATGTATATTTTATTTTATTTTTCAAAAATTTTCTAACTTGTCATCATTTTATTTTGTATTTTGTAGCCACTACTAATGATTGGCGAGATCTTATTTGCAACATTCTCATGGATACCTTCACACACCCCATGGGCATGATACGAGACAAGTTACTCATGGACCCGGGAATCTGGTCATGGCGGGGTGACACACCGATGTGTTTTCTCCATTGTGGATTATAGTGGGAGATATGACAAATATGAGGACCGAGCTCACTTTGTATATCAGCCTGGCCAAGAGGATACAGAGGCTAGAGAATTCCCGTTGTGAGGCCACCACTAGTATATCACCTAGTTCATCATCTCATGGTCACTCTCACGGTATGGGCATAGAGGCTCTCATTCCTATCTTAGGATCCGTAGCAGGAGTCGCAGTCATGCACCTTCATCTAGATCCCGTAGAGAGGGATAGGCCATGGGCCTTTATTGCTTTGGATCATTTTTTATTGTATATATCAATTTTTAGATTTTGTGCTCATTACGAGCATTTTGACCACACTTGTTAGTGTGATGACATTATATAAAAAATGATTATTATAGATATATATACATATACAATTATTTTTGGCTCGAGATATCTTGTGTAAGAGTTTACTTGTTCATGACTTGCTTCATTTTTGTACTCTTATATGTGTAGAATCTTTGATGTTTTTATATGATTTTATGAATGCATGTATGGAGATGATGATGATGATGCAAATGTGTAACAAAATGATTTATTTCTTTTTTTTTTTTGATATAGATGGGATGTATATGAGGAAAAATTGCAAACTTAAAACTTTGGTTTTCAAGCAACATTTGATATTCCTGTTTTGTTGGAAAACTTGATGAAAGTGATATAATAAGAAGATGAACCCACTCCATTCTTAACCCCACGCAACCAGTAAGATGCGAGGGCTCAACACTGAGAGCCAAGAAGGACATGAGCTATATGACCTTTATGAATGAAAGTGGTGATATGAAGAAATTTTTTAACAAAGACCCAATTAGGAAAGAACAAATCAATTAAAGGAAAGGTTAACTATCCAGTTTAGAATATAGTTTGTTTATAAGTTTAACTAGACTTAGACCGTAGATTTCCTCTGATTGAAAAAATCTAGTTTTATGGATTAACTCTCTTATAACTTATACATATAACTCATTTTCTAATTATTTCAAAGGAATCAAAGCACTTTTTACTTGTTGAATTGTTTACAACCTATGTATTTATTTGCAAGACCCCATGTCTCTCCTATGCTACCAAAGAAGAATCATGGGCTCATCACCAAGGACAATGCATAAGTGAGTAAGGAAACTTCCCTTCTTTCCCAGCCTCATGCTACCTATAGGAAGCATGGGCTCACCACCGAAGACTGGTAGGGAAAAGAAGTGTAGTTTTATTGGTAAAATGAAATTGTTTTATATTTATTGTTTGTTTATCTATTTTTTGATTTTATTGATTTTTAAACCTTGTCATTTTTGGGAAGGAATACTTTCCCCTAGCCTTAACCCCATGCAACTAGTAGGATGTGAGGGCTCACCACCAAGGGTTGAAATAGGTGAACAAACAATCTAGGTGAAATGTTTTAGATTGTTTTTTTCAAAAGAGAGATTTCTAAGGAAAGATGTGACACCAAGAATCTTCTAGTATAGACTATGGGAAAAAAACCTAAGCTAGAAGTAGCCATGAATAGAACTAAGTGTGTAGGTCTTGGTAGGATCAATGTCAAAATTTCATCTACTAGAATAATAAAGAGATTGAATAGTTTAGAGATGATATAATGAATAGTTGGAGAAGTATGATTAAAATGCTTTGCCAATTCTCAAAAAAATTAAAATTTTCTTGAAAAATAAGTTTCTTATTTCACAATATTACAATATGATTATGTAGATGATATGCAATGTGGATGTAGTAGTGTACATGTGGAAATGTAAATGAATTATGTGTAGAAGCATTTAAGGTGAATTGAATTGACTGATTCACCAAACTCCTCACCTTCTAAGGTACACAGATGATATGCACCATTATTATAGTCCTCCATGACTTGATATGGACCTAACCACTTAGGCCTAAACTTTCTTCCTTCACTAGTCTTCTTGTCAATCTAGCTATCGAGTCTCAACACTAGATCTCCCACATATCATTCACGCTCATAAACTTTCTTGTTATACTGATGACACATCCTGTCAGCATAAACACTATGTCATTGCTCATCTCTGAGTCAAGATTCATCAAGGGTTTCTAGCTAAACTAGTCGTGCCTCTCAATATTCATCTTCATCTAGGATGCCTTGCAAATATATAAGGATGCTAGGAAACTCTACCTCCACCAAAAAAAGCTGCTTCATAGATGAAGACTAAATAATATTGGGTTTCCCCATGGGTGTTCTCACTAACATCCTATAGGCCCACAAGGCTAAAAATAACTTTAAATATCAGTCACGCTTATTCTCCTTAACCATTTTGAGGAGAATGGACTTTAATGTTTTATTTGTTGCCTCAGCTTATTTATTGGCACCGAGGGTAATACAAATAGGTTGTGTGATGTGAGATTTTAAATTTTGAGCATAACACATGTACCTATTCGGTCTTCAGGACGTGCCATTATGCTAGATAATGACTTTTGGGACTATATACCTACAGATGATTTGATTCAAAATGAACTTGGCACTCATGACCCAGTGCAGTGAGTGAGAGGCATGGCCTTGACCTAATTTGTAAAATATTATGTGGGCATAATGATAAAGTTGTGGCCATTTGTTGATGAGGAGAAAAACTTCCCTATAAAATCAAGACCCTAAGTAGAGAAGGGATAGGGTGTCACAATTGGTTGTAGAGCTGACGAGGATGTGTATCTCATATGAGAATTCTTGACATTTATGAAACCTGCGCACATATTCTACAACATCATGCTCTAAGGTGGGCCAGAAATAACCCATTTGATGAATTTTTTGAGTGGTAGCATGCCCTCCAAAGTGACCCCCACATACTTTGTTGTGGGATTCAAAGATAATCTTTTCCAACTCTTCTTCATCTACACACCTCAAAAGCATTCCGTCAAAGGCTCTACGATAGAGCACCTCTTCTACAATTACATACTTAAAAACTATGACACGTAGCATGCACCTTTTTTTTTGTAAGGTTTCTCCCTTAGGATACGTACGGTCCACAATGTGATTAATGATATCAGAATACCATGGACATGATGTAATGAGAGGATTTGTTTCCACATAAAATACACACTCATCAGGGAAATATAGGTCTACTAGGTCTCCACAATCTATCGGGTTGTCCGCCAACCAATCTGCAATGATTTTTCCTTTGACAGACTTCGGTTGATGAAGGTGAGTTCAAATTCACCCATCAATGTAAGAAAACATACATAATTTTCAGATAAGGCACCTTGAGTCGAAAATGTCCATAGCTGATAAGATTTTACTATAACCATAGTCTTGGTTGCGAAAACTATTATCGGCATTCTTTCTTCATCTACATATAATGTGTCTCATAGTCAAACAAAGTGTGACTAATGAAGTAAATGGCACGCTCATGGTTATCATCATATTCATGTGCCAAAATGTAAGCTAGCAAGACCTTGGATGCTTGAGATTATAAGATTAGAGGATGGTCGGCTTTGGGTGGCATGTGTAGGGGTGACATAATAAAATGTTTGACTAACCCAAACGCTTCATGACATTTAGAATTCTACTCTTTACTACACTCCTTTTTAACAAGTTTTTAATGGGATGGACGATGTAAGTTAGATTGGGAATAAATCTATGGATTTCCCCAAGTTTACCCATAAAATACCTAATGCCTGATTCATCTGAAGGTGGAGTCATCTCTAGAACCACCCTAATCTTTTTTGGATCCATATCAATTCCTCGAGAATAAATTATATATCCTATAAATTTATCTCCCATCACTCTAAATACGCACTTTTCTAGATTCAACGTTACACCGTATTTAATAAGATGAGAGAGGATAACACAAATCATTTCGGGGTGATCACAATGTTTTTAGCCTTAGCTAGAAAATCATCAAATTAAGATTCCACAATCTTATAAATAAGATCATTGAAGATGTATGTCATTTCTTATTGATAGGTGGATTCAATGTTTATCAAGCCAAATGGCATGATCATGCGTAGAAAATGATCCCATAAGGAGAAGTGAAAGTATTATTGGTTTGATCCTCCTCAAAGATCCTTATATGATTGTAGCTGGAGAATCCATTCATAAGTGATAGTAACTCATAGCCAGCCATTGCATCTACAAATGTGACATCGATGGAAGGTAACGAAAAGTCATCCTTATGATAGGATTTTTGATGTTTCTAAATTTGATACAAATACATATCTTCCCATTCTTTTTAAAGACTAGAAAAATATTAGAAACCCACATGGAATAATCTTTTGGTTTAATGAAACCCACCTGAAGGAGTTTCATTACTTATTATTTAACCATTAAAGCCACTTTTGGCTTCATGGGTCATGAATTATTCTTCTCAAGCTTGACATCCAACTTCGTTATGAGGTTGTGAACCACCACATCGGGGGAGATTCTCATCATTTCATTATAACTGAAATCAAATGATTTTGAATGTTCTTTGAGAACCTTCGTGTGTGATTTTATCTCATTAGGTGTAGACACTTAAATTTGGTTACCCAATTTAGTGTCCCTCTCATTCGTTTACCTGCTTAGGTAACCTGGGGCACGTTTACGTCACCATCTATCCCCTTGGGATATTATCCAATTTGTGATTTAATCACTTACTCTAAATTTAATTCATCCCATCACATCTTGCCCATGAGTGATTAAATATTAAATATTTAATTACGCTTCTTCCCATGCATCTTAATCACTTATCCACCCCAAATTTATTCTACCCATGTATCACATCTATTTTTAATCTTCCCTAAGCGGGATATTTTCCCGTAGTCGGGATAAGTCTTATCTTTCTCGAATCAATCAATTTGGCCATCTCGGGAGTCTTTTCCGCGATCGGCGCCGACCCATATGGTCGGCGCCGATTTTCTAGGAGCGGCGCCGATTATAAAAGCAAGTCCAGAACTCAGTTCTAGGGACGGAAGAGACGGAAGAGACGGAAGAGACCGAAAGAGACCGAAAAGAGATCACGAACAGGCGAAAAAAGGAAGCACTTACGCACGAACAGAGAGCGAGAGAGATACAGGGTGTGAGAAAGAGAGATCTTTTTAGCATCAATTGTCTCAGATTAAGACAGATCCTGTCCAAATCAATCCCTGAGAGGAGCACCGTTACTCTGTCCCTGTCACGACCATCTATCATCTGGTGACTCTGTTCCAGTATCTCGCCAACTTCGGCACATCCAGCAGACCACATTCACCTTCCAATTCCCGAATCTTGTCGCACATTCACTGGTTGATTGATCTGTCTCCAATCGACGCCGATCTTATCCAGTCGACGCCGATCCTCTTCAATCGACGCCGACCAGTCTCAATCGACGCCGATTCTACCCAGTCGACGCCGATCTCTCTGCTGATAGGTAAAAGGATACAGGTAACACAAATCCAGCATTTATTTCATAGTTCCCTGTTTTCTGTACTTTCTGTCTGCTGTTTAGATTCTGTCTTATTACTGCAATCAGAAAATCTAGTCTTTATTTACATCTTTTATCATGTATGCTTCTTTTCTTAATTGAAAACGTGGACTGACATCCGCCGAGGAAGCTTATCGCTTCTCGGACCCGCTTCTCGGGCAGTCCACTAAAATATCTTTTAACGTGGTCTTTTTCTGTCAAGCATCGGTGTTTTGCAGGTTATTCGGATCTATTGTGTGAATTGCTCATGTGCGCCCGTCTTATCTACATCGGCTTCCTCATCCGTCTACATCTTCATCAGGTATCAATTTCATTGAGGTTTTTCAGGGTTTTTGTGTTTAGTTTGGTGCATTAACTTGGACAGGTAACAAGCGCGAAATTCTTGATCTACATTCTGGCACGCCCGGTGGGACCCAACCAAAGTCCCTTATTGGTAAGTTCATTTCTTTTCTAGTTTTGAACTTTGTTCCTTTTCTTCACTGATTTCTATCAGTCCTATTTGAGCATTTCTGTTCATCATTTCAATCTTGCTTTTAGGCGAAATCATTATCTTGAAATTTTTCTATTTCCTTAAAATAGAAATTTTTCGTTTCGCCATTATCTGGATGTATCTTTCCGGATCTTGTTTGTTGTTTGCTTGATCTTTTCTTGCGGAGCACTTTGCTTGTTCGTGGGATTGTTCGAGGGGAAGAGCTCAACAACGCGCTTTTTGAAGTCCACACACCTTGGAGAGCTAAACTCTACAGGTATTCCTCTTTTTCGGTGTTTTCTCCTTTTTAGGATTTCTTTGTTGGTTGTCTATCACATCCAAACACTTCAGTTTTTGGTGCTTAAAAAGAACCTAATCGCATTCGGGGAAAGAATCTGTTTGGCTTGTTTTCATCGAAATCAAACACTTCATTTTTAAGTGCTTAAAAAGAACATTTTCCTTTGTCATTGCTACATGCTTTTCACCTAGTTTTAAATAGGCTGGAAAAATTGATCAAAATCGGTAGTGACACTATTTGATTTTTATTTTTCACCCTTGCACACAAAGCCAAAATCACTAGGTATAAAGCATCTAAACAAAACTCCTTCCCTGGCCTCGCCTACTTGGAAGTGATATCCAAGAGGAAGAGCCTACGCGGTACTCGGGCCGCGCTATAAATTCACGAAAGATTTTGGTATATATTGGCAAAGCACCCGACTCCCTTATCGCAGCGGTGTGTGAAGTGCGGGGGTAGGCCCCTATATCAAGCCACGTACCGGTCTTTTACTGAAGTGCCTTCGGGACTCCTCACCAAACATTACCCAAACCATCCTTAGTTTGGCTATCTGAGTAGTTCCTGTTCTAAAAAGCCTTCCCTAACATTTTCTTTTTTTTAAAAGCATCAAAATTTAAAGGAGATAATCACTTGCGCTGCTTGAATTGTTTGTGCATTAGTTAGGACAATCTTCTTTCTTGCTTGTTTATGACGGTTATCACCCGGTCACAATCTAGGAAAATGGCCCAACAGGTTCCTTCTTCCTCCGAAATCACCACCAGCGTGGATGTTTCGGCACCCCTCCAATCTTCCTCGGGACCGCTGTTAGTTGGTTCCCCGTCATGGTCGTATAATCCCTTCTATCAAACCAAAGCGCCTCCATCACGTCCAGCTTCTCCTAGTCC
Source organism: Taxus wallichiana var. yunnanensis (assembly GCA_018340775.1). Lineage (NCBI taxonomy): Eukaryota > Viridiplantae > Streptophyta > Pinopsida > Cupressales > Taxaceae > Taxus > Taxus wallichiana. The sequence continues at coordinate 679,922,406 of CM031240.1, read as the reverse complement.
CTCCGAGATATCATCTGGCTCGGAGTATGTTCCTCGCGGGGATCCTGAATTTCAGGCTTTCCTCGATCGCAATCCAATAGCCCTCATGGACTACCTAGTACACAAGTCGATCCAAATATCTGACCAAGACCCACCAATCCGACAAGTGTACGATTATCCTCGTGGATCATCCCAGGCCTTTTTAGAGCAGTTTGCACCATCTCTCTTGCCTCGAGCCACGGAGAAGGGCGAGGCCCCTATGCCTCCCTTTTCTCTTCCACCTACCATGTCGACTAGTTCTCAATTAGTCTTACCTATCCCTAACACCGCAGTTACCTCGAATATTCCACAACCCATTTCTGAGAGGTCTTCTGCCCTGGCTATAATGAATGCGTCTGCACACCCACACATTGCCGTCAATTCGTCTATGCCCTCCATCGTGTCCCAAGGTCAGTATCACTTCATGAGCCAACCCCCTCCGAATAGTCAGTTGGCTCCTACTTCTCATCCTCTAGGGGGTTTTTCTTCTAATATTCCAGCAACTGTGACCTTCGCCCATCAGCTAACATCGGCACCCTTAATACCTAACCCGGTAGTAGAAGGCCCCTTTCAGGTCTTGTTCCCCAACATGTCCAATCCAACCAACACCCACGTTCCTCAATCTGTCCCGATCCAATCAACAAACATAGGAGTCCACCAATCACAAGCTCCACCCGTCACCCAACCCTCATTTTCTCATCCACTCATTATCTCACAGCCTACCTATACGCAAGCTACTTCACAACAAATACCCCACCAAGTGTCACCCAGAACCCCTGGTTATTCCTCTTACCACCCCACCAATCAACAGATAAATCCCCCATTGACACCTCACCAACATCCACCATCTACTTCTTATGTGCCTCCTCCCCAATCCGACGTAGTTCAAATTCTCTTCAAGAAAATTGCAGACTTGGAAGCCTCCACAAAAGGAGCCCGTCCTTCATACTCCTTTGAAGAAGTGTGCAATGAACCCATTCATCCTTCGGTGGCTTTTAAGCCTTATCCTCCCCAATGGGAACTTCCCAAATTCTCAAAATTTCATAGTCGGGAAGACCCCCAACAACATCTGCGAGCATTCAAACATGCTTGCTACCTCATCGTCCAGGATCAGGAACTCATGCTCCGTACCTTTCCTATGTCTCTAGCGGGTCCCGCTTTGGACTGGTACAATAATATTCCTCAACATTCCTTATTTTCTTTCTCTCAATTGGCCCAGATGTTTGTTGAAAACTTTTCAATAAATATTGCGCATAAGATCTCAATTACAGATCTTTACAACATTCGCCAATTCGACGATGAGTCTATTGCAGACTTTGTCGCTCGTTGGAGAGGGATAATCAACCAATTGTCTTTCTCCCTTCCTCAATCCCAACAGATCGAGTTGTTCACCCGATCTTGTGCTAGTCACATTTCTTCCACGTTAAGGATCCAAACTTTTCATACCTTCGAAGAAGCCTTCACGATGGCACGCAAACTCGAATCTCGTGCCATTGAACAAGGAAAGCTAAAACTTCGCTCCAAATCTAAACCAGATTTCTCTCGGTTCACCAAACCAAATTCTTTCCCTCCTAAAGATAAGAATCAAGGGTCCACCAATGCTATCGTATTAAAAACATCAAGAACCGATAGTACTCCTAATCAACCACCACGAAGAGACCCTTCATCTGCTCGAAAAGGGGCTTCATCATCTCGATCCTTCGCTCCATTGGGGGAATCATATACCTCCATCTTAGAAAAAATGTTGGAAGTTCGCATGATCGAACTTCCACCCATTAGGGATATTGACGAAAGCCGAGAACGCCCATTCTGGTATAGGGAAAACGATTTCTGTCATTATCACAGAACCAAAGGTCATGACATCGAACGATGTCAGACTTTCAAAAATCTTGTCCAAAAATTCATTGACAAAGGCGAGCTCATTCTAGATAACCCAAATGCTCCCCAAATCAAGCAATCGGACGTTTTTAAACAACCTTTCCCCAATCATGCCCCAAATCATAATTCTTCTGAATCTCAAAACCAAACACCCACACTATCAACTTCATTTCTACTGAAGAATCCGCTTCTGAAACCACGTCATCTACAAACGCAGCAATCGAATCAGAACCCTCTTCCACTCCACCAATCACTGGAATTCCTCCATCTTCAGATAACCCACTTTTGAATATTCCTACATTACTAAGCACGGAGTCATATTTCTCCGTTCCTTTGTCCGATCTCCCATCCATACCCGAGACAGTGTCTTCCTCATCTGTCTCATCATCAGACATCCTTTCAATGCTCGAGGCAATTACATTCCTTCGAGTTTCCACTACAGACACATCTACTTCTGTTGCTCCCATTCCCGCTACAACTATGCCCTTGGTGAACATACCTATAATCGTGCCGACTTCGACGGAAGTGTCTTCGACTTTGACTCTTCCTATCTCTTTTCCTACAGTAGTTCCACCCATGATCACTACACCAAAAGTGGTCCCTTCGCAAGGAACTTCTTCATCACTTACTTCTTCCATCACTAATGTTACTTCACCTATTAAGGAAAAATCAAAAGAAGTAGCACCAACATCTATACGCTCGGTTCCTGAACCTAAACCGAGACAACCAAAATCTAACATTATACCATCAGTATCTCCCCATTTGCTTCCTCCGAAAAGGTTACAATCACCTTATGCCGTTGAAGTTGTCACCATCCCTGAAAAAGGGAAGCCCATATTTCGGACCATCAAGACTCTTGGTGCTCTTCCACAAAAATCTCTCTCCACGCCTCATAAACGATTGGATTTGCCCGCTGAGAAGGCGTTTTCTTCTACACACTTATCAAAACCATCGTCTTCTTCTACAACACATTCCTCACCAATACTCCGAAAAATAGACCTACCTACTAAAAAGACGTCACCTCTTCTATCAGGATCATCATCTTCATTACCAAAAACCAAGGCACCCTATCTCCCTCCAATCTCATCTACTTTGGGAGCTTCTTCCTCTTCTAAACCAACATTATCTAAATCATCAGTACATTCGACCAAGCAACCCCCTTTGTCTCCAAAGACCGCAAAATTTGTCGCATATCCCTCATCTTCAAAATCTATTTTAGGGGCTCCTCCTCCACCAAAGTCAATCATGTCTCACTTGCTCCCATCTCAAGTGCCCAAGACTGCTCCTCCAAATGTCCAAACAAACAAGAGGATCCCTAAAGAGACTGTTAAACCTAACATGCAAGTTCTTTTACCTCGGCAATCGATTAAGGTAAAAGAACCATCTTCATCATCTCTATCCTCCTCTTCGTCTACCGGATTCTATACCGAAATCCTTCATCAACTCATCCAATCTTCATCCATAACCCTTCCTCCGATTAAACCTTATAATCCTAAAGGAGTGAAACCTACTTGGTTTAACTCTGATCTGATTTGTGCTTACCACCGTACCCCGGGTCATGACACTGAGGGGTGTAAAGCTCTTCAAGCCGTTATCAAGAACCTTCTGGAAGAAAGTGACCTTTTGCTGGAGGAGGAACAAGTACCTCCTGTCACCTTAGCCTCATTTGAGCCCCAACAATCCACTCAGATCTCTGGTGGTTCCACTCCACTTGATCTTCCACCTTCTCAAATTGACACAATCCATATCGCCACTAGAACCCAACACTATGATAACCCATCTTCATCTTCAGCATCTCGACCACGAGTTGTCATTTCTGCAGCCCCTGAAGGCGTTTCTCCTTCCTCATCAGCCCCACGACCCAGGGTCTCTATTCGTGCTGCACCTCGGGCTCAAGTTCCCGTGTCTGTTGAGGAGAGTGTTATGAAACAACTCACCCAGGCTCCGGTCAAAATGTCTCTTTTTGACCTCATCCAATCCTCTCCACAACATCGCCAAGCTTTGATTGATAATCTGCGTCGCATCGCAGTGAATTCCGATGAGCCCCAGCCCTTCGAGTTGGTTGTTGGACTGAATGGACCATCAACCGCCATTTCTTTTGAGGATTCGGAAGTTCCTCCTCTTTCTTCAGAGGATTTGGAGGCTCCCCTCTTTATCACAGTCCAAATCAATAACACTACCTTAAAACGTGTCATGATCGATAGTGGAGCTGCACTCAACGTCATCTCCTCGCACACGTTTGAGCAACTTAAGTTACCAAAGAATGTAGTGTCTCCCCCGCCTTTCGCCCTTCGATCATTTAACGATCAGCTAGCAGTCACTCTAGGAACTGTGGTCTTACCCATTCGAGTAGGTAAGAAGCTGCTTCATGAACTCTTCTACATCGTCGAAGGAAAATTCCACTATAACATGATCCTCGGATGCTCCTGGATTCGCGCAATGCATTGTGTCCCATCCACCCTCCATCGATGCCTAAAATATCAATATGAGGGCAAAATATATACTCATCCAGGAGATCCTTTTCCTTCCGCACAATGCGACATGACCACAAGATCTGCCCCTTTAAAAGAAAATCCATGTTCTCCTGACGGGGCCTCATCTTCTTCTATACCTGCAACCAAACTACCGGATTTACCAAACTACCGGATTTACAAAATCTAGAAGAGACATTGCAGCGTTTCTCACTAGAGAGCTTCCTCTCTTTTCTTTTGATGCCCATCTCAAACCTAATGAGTATGGTAGACCAGACAAACAACCTGAATATCAACCAGGTCTCGGTCGCATCGTCACCATTGGTCTGCCCAATCAACAGACCAATTTCATCTACGGTGGTCTTGATACACCTCATTATCACCCGGATTCTCCTCCTAGAGCCAAACCTTACCTAACAGGGTTTGATTGTCTACAGAATCCCACGTTTGCAAAAACTTATCTATATCGATGCAAGCACTTGCAACACCGTGACTTCAAAATTGGTGATCTTGTTCTTAAGGAAAATCAAACTGTCACTACACTCGAAAGGAGTCAACGTGGTAAGTTTGCTCCCAACTGGATGGGCCCCTACATTATCACTCATAAATATGGGTCTGGGGCTTATCGTTTATCTTCTATGGATGGTGTACCTGAAGCGGAACCTCTTAATGCTTTGCATTTACGGCCCTTCTATTGTTAAAATCTATCTTACACAAATCTAGTCGCAACTCAGATCTTTCATCCGTCCTAATAACCAGTCATCTACTTTCGTGGTGATTCGAAATTGTGTGGTTCTCCGCTTATTGCCTCGTTTACCTTAAATATGAGTATCGCGGCTCTACTCATTGCACGTTTCTTTTGGATATGTTCCTCCTCATGGTAGGAATACCTTAATCACCACTTCATCTGTCCCAAGTACTTATCTTAATTGGATCTACTCGGGGCATGAGTACATGTTCTTCTATGCTCTCTTCCCCTCCATCTGATCTATCTAGGTCTAAACTCAGCTTCTTTCAAAAAGTTTCAAAAAAAAAAAAAAAAAAAAAAAAGAAAAAAGATGCTATCCAAAAAGATAGACTGATCCCTCGAAGGACAGCTATCCATATATTACCAAGCGAATCAAAAATTCTAAAAATATAGACCATACCCTCGAAGGATGGCTATCATTCAAATTCAAAATACAGACCGCTCCCTTGAAGGACGGCTGTTTCTCAAAGAAATATTCAAGGCTTCTTGTAATCAATCAGCCTTCCAGTCAGTTTATACACTTTTTAGCATCACTGAAAGACTTCCCGCATCGATCAGTCTTTCCATATCAAGCAAACTTCCCGCATTGATCAGTTTGCTTTTCTGTCAAAATCATGAAGCTGAGATTTAGGACCTTTTTGTCGATCATATGGAGAATCCTATTTTCCCACTATGGACATGTATTCTGTCCCTTGTAAGTTCCGACAAGATACTTACTTACTTTTCTTTCCGTTTCTATCCTAGATCTGGTTTGCGACTAGTTAGTGTCAGATTTATTTTAATCTTATATAGGGCCTTGTCTGCTTGGTCTTTCGGTTTCCTTTCTGGATTTTATCTATGGTCGGTTGGAAGTCCAACTTATCATTTTTCTTCTTCTCCGAGTATCTTCTCTTCTAAGTCACGGTTGTTTCCGCTTTCATCTTTGGCTCTTGCAAGGAGTATTCCCCATTTCTTTGTCTTGCAACCTTGTTAAATTGGCATTTCACATGTTAATTAAATCAAAATTTATTTTCTATCAAAATTCCTCTTATCTATCAAAACATCTATTTTTTTTTCATTTCTCATTAAAATTACATCTATCTATATCTAAATCTATCCATCAAATGTACATCCAAGATACATTACATCTATCTATATCTAATCCATACATCAAACACATCCATCTATCTATCCATCAAAATGTACATCCAAGGTACATTACATCTATCTATATCACATCCATCAATCTATCCACCAAAATGTACATCCAAGGTACATTATATCTATCCATATCTAATCCAAACATTTGAACACATGTACATCCAAGGTACATTATATCTATCTATCAAAGTTATATCCACATCACATATATTTCTATCATCTATCAATCTATATCTATCCAATCACATCTATTCTATCCACATTTCAATCTATCTAATCACATCTATTTCTATCATCTATCAGTCTATATCTATCCAATCACATCTATCTATATCCATCTACCCATCTATATCTAAACCAAAAAGCATGAGTACAATTATATGACAAATAATGAATCTATATATACATGTGTGTTTATACAAAAATGGGTGGCTTCCAATCAAGCCATCTATACAATGCCTTCCAATCGAGGCTACATCACTACATGGATACCAAATCTATCAATCACATCTATCCATCTATCCATCAAAACATCTAAAAACTTGTCCATCCAAGTAACATTCCATCTATCTATATCTATTTCTCATCCAAATTAAATCCACATATCAATCACATCAAGTTACATCACGTCTATCTATCCTCTATGTCTATCCCATCACATCTATTCATCATCTATCAGTCTATCGATTTATACTCATTTTTTCCCGTGGATTGCGGTATCGCTTCTCCACGTCGTTTACTTCCATCTGCTAATATCTTTGCCATAGTGTTGATGCTTGGCTTATCTATCTGATCATTGTGGTGTGCTGAAAATTGCCTTTTGGCACCACGATCTATTTTGATATCACGATCTATTTCGGGTTTGTTCCCTTTGCGTGGAGCACTCTTTTTGTTTGGCCGCTTAGAGTTACGCGGGTCTGTAGGCACTAACGTCGTCTGCTTTGCAGACCGTCTAGTTGTCCCTACCAATGTGTCTCTCTTTAGATGCTGACTGTTTTGCAGTTCTACTTACACTCATGGGTCTGTAGGCACTAACGTCGTCTCATGAGGAGACCGGCTAGTTTTCCCTACCAATGTGAGTTCCTTAGGTTGCTGCCTTTTTATTTATTTTTGTGTGTCATCAATGATCAGATCTACTCCAGACATCCGACTGGGGCATCCTGCGTTTTCATCTACCTCTTTCAAACTCGGGATCGTCTGTTCTATCATCCATCCCATCCCTAGTTTGAGGGGGATCACATCATCACAAATTCTTCCCTTCTTCCATCCCTTTGTTTTTGTCTCATAACCTTGCTTATCGCAAGTTACTTGACAAAAAGGGGCAAAATGTAGACACTTAAATTTGGTTACCCAATTTAGTGTCCCTCTCATTCGTTTACCTGCTTAGGTAACCTGGGGCACGTTTACGTCACCATCTATCCCCTTGGGATATTATCCAATTTGTGATTTAATCACTTACTCTAAATTTAATTCATCCCATCATATCTTGCCCATGAGTGATTAAATATTAAATATTTAATTACGCTTCTTCCCATGCATCTTAATCACTTATCCACCCCAAATTTATTCTACCCATGTATCACATCTATTTTTAATCTTCCCTAAGCGGAATATTTTCCCGTAGTCGGGATAAGTCTTATCTTTCTCGAATCAATCAATTTGGCCATCTCGGGAGTCTTTTCCGTGATCGGCGCCGACCCATATGGTCGGCGCCGATTTTCTAGGAGCGGCGCCGATTATAAAAGCAAGTCCAGAACTCAGTTCTAGGGACGGAAGAGACGGAAGAGACCGAAAGAGACCGAAAAGAGATCACGAACAGGCGAAAAAAGGAAGCACTTACGCACGAACAGAGAGCGAGAGAGATACAGGGTGTGAGAAAGAGAGATCTTTTTAGCATCAATTGTCTCAGATTAAGACAGATCCTGTCCAAATCAATCCCTGAGAGGAGCACCGTTACTCTGTCCCTGTCACGACCATCTATCATCTGGTGACTCTGTTCCAGTATCTCGCCAACTTCGGCACATCCAGCAGACCACATTCACCTTCCAATTCCCGAATCTTGTCGCACATTCACTAGTTGATTGATCATCTCCAATCGGCCTTGATCTTATCGATCGGCGCCGATCCTCTTCAATCGACGCCGACCGATCTCAATCGGCCGATTCTACCCGATCGATGCCGATCTCTCTGCGCGATAGGTAAAAGGATACAGGTAACACAAATCCAGCATTTATTTCATAGTTCCCTGTTTTCTGTACTTTCTGTCTGCTGTTTAGATTCTGTCTTATTACTGCAATCAGAAAATCTAGTCTTTATTTACATCTTTTATCATGTATGCTTCTTTTCTTAATTGAAAACGTGGACTGACATCCGCCGAGGAAGCTTATCGCTTCTCGGACCCGCTTCTCGGGCAGTCCACTAAAATATCTTTTAACGTGGTCTTTTTCTGTCAAGCATCGGTGTTTTACAGGTTATTCGGATCTATTGTGCGAATTGCTCGTGTGCGCCCGTCTTATCTACATCGGCTTCCTCATCCGTCTACATCTTCATCAGGTATCAATTTCATTGAGGTTTTTCAGGGTTTTTGTGTTTAGTTTGGTGCATTAACTTGGACAGGTAACAAGCGCGAAATTCTTGATCTACATTAGGAGTTAAAGAAGAACCAACTTTCAAGATCTTAGGATTCTCCTTTGTCCCTATATTAATATCTATGGTTCCTTGGACTAAATAAGAATTACCCTCTTCAAACTCAGGTGGGGAAGGAGGTAGTTGCTGTTTCTTCTTCCTCTACCTCATAGATCTAAATACCCTCCAACGAGGAAGGATACATTGTGTGATCTCCAAAGTAGGAAGAAGAGTGAGGTTTAAGATTAAATAATCTCTTATGGTGCATGGGATGAATATTTATATAAGCATTGAGGTTTCCTAGGATCACCTTATCATTCTCCATGAAGCCCATATTGGCGGGCTCATTCTAGGCCTCAACATATTCCAAAATTGTGTTGATTGGTACTTTTCAAACTAAGTTTTGGATCAAACTCGAGACCATAAACTCGGTTTCCTTTAATTCCTCACCTAGACAAAACCACGAGGAAGACGTGGCCATGGAATTAGATAGTTGATTCTACTCTCTAGGTATGGCTTTGATAGAAATGAATTCAAAACCCTTACAAAGTTCTAGTATGGTGGATTTGTAGAGTTGCAAGTGCTTAGCTCTAGTCTCATAGACTTCAGATACTTGGTTAACAACAAGTTGGGAGTCACCCAAAACTCTAACATTGTTGACACCCATCCTCTTGGCTATGATGAGACCAAGAAGAATTGCCTCATACTCTACGGTGTTATTCATACATTTGAAGTTTAACCTAAAGGAAAAGGCATGACCCTCCCCTCTAGAGAAGTAAGGATCACCCCTACCCCAACATCATAGCAACACTTTACACCGTCATAGTTAAGCATCCAACAATTATTTGGGAAGATAGAAGCTTAATCATTCATGGAGTCTTCTTCCTAAACTTCGAGACTTCAACCATGCAAAATTTGTCAAAGAAAATAGATTGGAGAGAACCAGTCCTAAGAGCATGTCCTATTCACAAGGAATCAAATGAAAGAATAAGAGGAAAATTGTTCTCCAAAATTTTAACACTCTTTGTTGTAGTTTTTGTTGAGACTATTAGGTTGTGGAGCATGTTTTCATGTGTGAAAGTGTTGAAGACTCCAGACACTAAGAGTGTTATACACTTTCCACATTGTCTCTCCAAGGTTCGGGGTCAAGTCGGGCCTTGAGTAGGTTTCCAAAGGTGGTAGCCCCGATAGCAAGGGTTCGGGAGCATAGCCCTCGAAAAAAATTGGCCTTGAAAAAAATGTGCCCGATATACTAGGAAATGTGCTTTTTCTCATATGGGTGGGATTTTTGACCCATAGGTTTATGAGATGGTTTTGGCCCATGGTTTTGATACCCATAGTTTTGTAAAACTACTTAAGTAGTTGTCTACTTATGTGGTTTTGTGCATATGGTAGGAATGATGTAACATTGTAGATGTGTTTTGAATTCGGGTGTGAATTCTGTAGAGTTTTTTTAGCATAGCTCCAAATAGATATGGGTATTATATTGAGAGAGTGGTGGCTTGTAATAAAATCTGAGCAAGTGATTCTTGGTGGATGTAACCCAAATTAGGTGAACCATGTTAAATATTGTCTCTTTGTGTTGTGTTATTATTATTCTACACTTTTATTTGAGATCTGTAATATTTTTGCATATTAGTTTCTACTGTTGTGATTCTATGAGGGATTATTCCACATATTTTATCCCTTATTTCCTAACAAATGGTATTAGATCCTAATTTGGTTTTTGAAGTGTTGAATCGTAGGGAAAGGTTTATCTTGAGTGGTAGCTATGGCAGATGATAGAAGATCAAGGGTTGATAAATTCAACGGTAAAATTTCAGTCTTTGGAAGATACGAGATAGAAGATTACCTTTATCAGAAGGATCTTTATATTTCATTGTCTGAGAAGGTGAAAAACCCTCGAGCATGATGGATGCGAATGGGATTTTCTAGATAAGAAGGCACTTGGGACAATCTGGTTGTGTCTTGCATCTTTGGTATTATTTAATGTTTCAAAGGAAAAGACTATAAAAGAACTGATGGATGCATTAGGAAAGTTGTATGAAAAACCCTCTACCTCTAATAAGATATTTTTAATGAAAAAGTTGTTTAATATGAATATGTCTAAGAATGGTTCAGTAGCAAATCATTTAAATGATTTTAATATGGTTGTAAATATGCTAGCTTTCATTACAATAGAATTTGATGAATAAGATAGGGCTTTATTAATTCTATGCTTTTACGAGAAATGGAATAGTCGTAATGGTGGTAAGTAACTCAATTCTAGCTAACTCAAAATTGAAGTTTGAGGATGTTGTGGGGGTGATTCTAAGTGAGGAAATATGAAGAAAAATATATGGGGAATCTTCTACTTCAGGGAATTCTTTAAAAGTGGAAACTAGAGGGAGATAGAATAATAGAGGAAGCCATGGAAAATCAAAAGATCGAAAAAGGTCAAAATCTAAAAGCAAGATAGTATGTTGGCACTGTGGAAAGTCTAGGCATGCAAAGAAGGACTTTGTTGGGAGCTTTGGGATAAGAAGAAACAATAGGAATAAAACAAGGAGGAAAATGTGGCAACATGTAATGTATGTCAGGATGCTTTGATTATTTCTTTGCACAATATTGTTGAATCTTGGGTTTTAGATTCAGGGGCTTCTTTCCATGTTACTCCACATAAGCATTATTTTGTTGATTATGTTCAAGGGGATTTTGGGCATGTTTTTCTTGGTGATGATGAGCCTTGCAGTATAGTTGGAAAAGGTTTTGTTTGGGTTAAGATGTAGAATGGGAATACATGGCTATTGAAGGATGTCAGACATGTGCCTACTTTAAAATGAAATTTGATATCAACGGGCCAGTTGGGAAGTGATGGTTGTATTGTGATATTTACAGTGAGACTCTTGGAAGGTTACCAAGGGTGCTCTTGTGGTGGAAAGAGGTAAGAAGGTTGGAACCTTGTATTTAACCACTTATAGCACTAATATTTGTAATCTTGTGGCTTCAGAAGTAGATACAACATTGTGGAACTATAGGCTTGGTCATATGAGCCATAAGGGCATGGATATCATAAAGAAGGATTTTCTTGGATATACGAAATAGGTTTGGAGTTACGTGAGGACTTCATATATTGGAAATAGAAGCGAGTAAGGTTTCTCAAGGTTGGAACTACAAAGAAAGAGATTAATTTAGAGATGGTTGATTATGATGCGTGGGGGTCGGGTAAGGTATCATCTCTTGGGAGTTCAAGTTATTATGTTACTTTTATTGATGATGAAACAAGGAAATTTTGAGTTTATTGCATTAGAAACAAATCGATGCATTTGACACTTTGTTAAATGGAAAGCCTTGGTAGAGAATGAAACACGTATTAAGCTAAAATGTCTCGGGTTAGATAATGGAGGGGATTATTTCAGTAATGAATTTTGTAACACCCACTAAAAATAACCCACTTAAGACCCAAGAAACAACCTAGGATTAGTTAGGAAAAATTATGGAATAATTTTTTTTGTTTAAAAGAGTCTACAACCAAGTTACAAGGGAAAAATTTGTCACTAACAAGTTCCAAAACAATTCTAATCCACTAGAACATACTTTTCTTTTATTAACAATTATTAGAGGTCATAAGGTCCAAAATTAGGGTTAGAAGGTTCAAATTGGTTTAGAGGGTAAATCTTCACCATACCCACTCTCTAACAAGCTTAAAGTTTCAACTTGATTTTTCTCACACTTAATGCATTCAAAATTTCCCTAAATCATTCCCATTGGATAGGAAATTTCCTCACCTTTCCATTGATATAAATAAGTCCTCCTAACTCCTCATATTTCTCAAGTTATGGGCCAACGGGCCTTGGGGTGAAAATTTTCCCCAAGAGCGGGCCTGCAGGCCCAGGGGTGAAAATTTGCCCAAAGGGTGGGTTGGTGGGCCGCGGGGAGACTTTTGAAAATTTTCCTATATGGGGAAAAAAAAATCTAAATTTTCACCTGTGCACCCGTGGATCCACAAGTCCACAAGGGACACATGGCGCTTCCTTAGTGAGCGTGAGAGAGAGCGTGGCGGTGAGAGACGTGGGGAAATTTTCCGCATGGGGCGAAAAGCCAAAATTACACCCACAGTCTACAAGACACAAGGGACATGTGGAATCACCTAAGCCAATGTGGGGAAAGTGGAGTGGCGGGGATAAATTTTGTTTAATGCCCCAAGGGCTAAGAGGGTAACATTGACCTATGCCTCCACCGACTCCTCATGCCACGTGGTAGCTCCTGATTGGCTGCAGGGCGCGGACAACAGGGGAAAACATGGAAAATTTTCCCAAAATTTTCTGAAACAAAAATTAAAAAGGGACTCACTCCACCATTGACACCTTGTGATGCCACGTGGCATCATCTCGATTGGTGCGGGCGGTGGGAAAATTTGAAAATTTTCCCAAAAATTTTCGGGGAGCGCTAAGTTAAAAGGAGATCCGTCCCACCACTGACACCTCATGGTGCCACATGGAAGCCTCCGAGTGGATGCAGGGTCAATTGTAAGGTGATGGAGAAAACTAGAAAAAATTCCCAAAAATTTTCCTAAGTGCTAAGGAAAATTCGGCCGCGGCTTGAACTTGCCAGGAAATTTTTCCCAAATTTTATTTTTTACGCCAAGTGAAGGAAAAACTTCAGAGGGCCATAACTTTTGATAGAGAGCTCGGTTTTGGGAAAACGAGGACTTTCTAGAAATATCTCAACGTCCTCTTTACACAGATTATTAATTTTTTATTTTGATAAATTTTAAGGGGTCAATTTTAAGAAAAGCGACTGCAGGCTTTTACAAAGTGTGATCTGTAAATTTTAACTTGTGAGATTTATTTAATTTGATCTTCTTCCTCTCTCAACATGTAAAATAGACATGGAGAGTTTTTCTTAGGAGGAATTAGGACAAGTTTGTGAGGTAGATCTATTTGATTGAATTCCAATTCTAAATTTTACCATTTTGACAAGAAAAACAACTGTAAAAATGGTTGAGCCCGATTTCCTTAAGCTTTGAAAATTTTCCTTTAAGTGTTTTTGTCTAATTGAATTTGTTTAGGGCCTACTACTTCAATTTACTCATTTAATTTTTATTTTATTGTTGTGGATTTGAACTGTGCATTTTTTATTTTAGATAATTGCCACTTTCTTCTTCCAAGTATTTAAAATACGTTCCAATTCCAATCTAACACATTAGTTGATTTAATCAAACTATTCAAGACCAAAATGTATTTCTAGTTTCAAAAAAATTCACATTCCAAAAAGACAAAATACTGTATTTTTCTCACATGCATTTCTTCCTTTCAAACAGAGATTTCAATACATTGAAATGATCAGATTCAATACAACAATGCAATTTGAGAAAAGTATTGCAATCCTTTATTGATTCCAAAATGCAACATTACAACCTTTCTTCTTTTATTCCTTCCAAAACATATATTATATACAAAACAAAATTTATTTATTTTCCAAAACAGATTAAAGAGTATAACTCCTTTACATTTCAATATACAACTTGCAATCAGTATAACATCTTTCCATTACAAACATTTACAAGTTCATCCACTTCAAGTGGGAAAGGTTACAATGAGATTTCATTTCACAAGGGACTGTCAAACTGTCTTTTCTCAGCTCTAGAACAACAACATGCATTCTTCACATTCTTCAAATTTGATCACAACAGGAGTAGGGGAAAGGAAACGCTCTCCACCCAACAAAGACATCTAATAAAGAGGAGAATCCATCCTTCTTCATTGGCCCCCGAGCCCCAACCACAATGCAATAAAGGATGTGATTCAACTCATGGCAACAACATGCTTCCAAAACATACAAGCAACATTATCACAATAAACACAATCCAAAACAAAATGTAGTTTACAACTACATTAAAACATGAAAAACAATACAAAGGCTTCATCAAGCAAGCCAAAGGAGAAATAAGCTATGGGGATGCTACTTATGCCTCCCAAAGGGGAAAATTGGGTATCACCACCTGAGAACAACCCACCAAAATATATATATATATATAAATAACATTTCAAAACCCTTTCATGCCCTTATGCCTCCCCCAAGTACCCCTTATTCCTCACATTTTCTTATGTCTCCCCAACCTCTTATGGCACCCCATAACAAGTAAATAAATGCAAGCAATTTCTTTATAAGGTGGAACCCAAATCCCAACTCCCTCCACCCTTATACCTCCCTAAAACACACTTGTGTCTCCCACAAAATAACCCCATAGTCTTCTCCTACACCATTCCTAGGCCATCTACCCAACAGCCCACAAACAAGCCAAAACATTCACACATTAACATTTTCTTAAACCAAAGAGAAGCATTCCAAGAGCCAAGCTCTTACCTCTCCATGATGGAGTAGTTCCGAGTTCCAAAACAACAAGCTTTATCCCAATGCAAGCAATCCAAAATAGCCAAGCACAAGCATGCAACAAACTTCTAAGAACTCCTCCAAGCAAGAGCTCCCAAAATAGCAAGAAATTTTTTGCCAAAATGAAGTCTCCAAAAGTGAAGCAACCCAAAACAAGGCAAGCAATTCAAATTTTATAGAAGAGGGAAGAGAAGAGGGTGAGGTGGATCCATGTAGGATGCCACTTCACACATCCTCAACTCCAACACAAAAGTCAACTTCATTCCCAAAGCATAATAAATAAGTGGGTGAATAATATGACAAATTTACTTACACACTCAAACAAGCCCATACCCCATAAGGAATGAAATTAAATTATGTAAGAAAAGTGCAATTACAACATTCAAATTGACTTGTAAAAATGTATAAAAAGGTCTAAATTTAACCCTCCAACCATAGGCAAGGTTGGTATGTAAATTTAAGAGGTATGGGACAAGTTTAACTTGTCCCACAAGCCTCCAAAATCAGCCTCTAAGGACAAATTCGAATTTCCAAGAAGGTGGAGTGTTTCACACTCAAAAGTTAACTTACACATCACTTACAAGGTCACTTACACATTCTTACAACACTTTAAGACATGGCCAACAACTCTATTAATTACACTCTTATGACATCTTTTAATTAATTAATTAAACAATATGATTACTCACAATATTAACACCATATTAATTAAATAATAAAAGGGTAAGTGCACCACATAAAACACATGCAAAAATTAAACAAAAGGGACCAAGTAAAAGAAAAATATAAAACCCTTGGTCACATTTAAAGGTGATTCCCCCCATGGGTATCCCTAACAAAAATACAAACACACACAACAAATACTAGTTGCCATGGTGACCTAGTTGAATTCATCTAGAATTCCAAAGTGGTTGGTCTTCAATCCCCTGATGTTTGTTGCGATATTTTAACCTGCAAAACACAAATACCTCCTTCAGCCTCATGTCCATATCAGAACATCCAAATGAATATAAATATAATTCCCAAAATCATCTAGATATATGAATCACAACAACATCAAAGCAATCTAACAATATCATTTATAGTTTTATCAACAACTATATCATCATCCAATAATTTTCCATTTCTAGGTCTACTCACAATATCCAAATATCACAAGTCCACACAACATCCATAATATAACCATGTCAAATAGTATATCAACATCGATATATAAAGTGTCTCTAATAATCATCATGCATCATATAAGAATCAAAGTCAACAATAATCCATGATCAAATATATAACATCATACTAAATCAAAATTATAATAATGTCTATAGTATAGTCAACAATGTCATGATCGATTATCAAAAGTTATCAAAAGGGAAGTGAGCACTATATCCCCCTCCCCTTAGACTCAAATTCCTCCTAGAAGTCACTAGAAAAAATGTGGAAACTGAACTCGTAGTAAAGTAGCATCCTCCCATGTAGTGCGGTGTGTCATCATATTTGCCCCACTTGCACCCAAACTTGATCAACCTCTCTGCCTTAAAGGCCTAGGGTCCTATAATCTAGGATGTGAATGGGCTCCACCATCACCTACCCTGATCTTGCACCTGCAATTATTTCTAATCTAGCACATGAGAAGGATCTGTAAACATATATCCTAAGAATTGAAACATGAAACACATCATTTACGTGAGACAAGCTAGGTGGCAAAGCTAGATGGTAGGCCAAAGGGTTGATACGTTCCAAGATCTCAAAAGGACCGATGAATTTAGGAGCTAACTTAGATCCTTTTCCATAATGAATAGGTTTCTTGTGTGGCCTCGACATGAAGGAACACCTTCATGCCCACATCAAAACTACGGTCAGTCCTATGTTGATCTGCATACTTCTTCTACCTCTTGTGCCTCTAGCAGGTCTCTGTCTAATCAAAATCACCTACTACTCCATTTCCTACAACAAAGATGGTCTAAGAGAAACCCTGTCCTCTAGCCTATCCCAACTAAGAGGTGTCTTGCACTCCCTACCACACAAACACGAAAAGGAGCCATGCCGATAGAACTCGAAAACTACTATTGTAGGAAAACTCCACAAAGTACAAGTACTCCTCCCATCTAGACTCGCTTGATCCATCACATACATCCTAAGCATATCCTCTAAAATTTGATTCACCCACTCAATCTATCCATCTGTCTCAGGGTGATATGTTGTGCTGAAATTAATCTTCATCCCGAGGGCATGCTTTGCATGGTAGTCCAAAAATGGGAAGTGTACAAAGGATCATGGTCACTAATGATCTTTTGTGGAATCTTGTGCAACTTGACAATCTCATCAAAATATACCTATGCCACTGCTCTAGCTATATAAGTGGTCTTCACCGAGAAAAGTGAGCCACTTTTATCAATTTATCAACCGTGACCATGATGGCATCGTGGTGATATCTCGACATCGGTAGCCCAACAATGAAGTCCATGGAAATGGTGTCCCATTTCCACTCCGGTATAGCATGAGGAAAGAGAAGGCCAGCTAGATGTTGATGCTCGGCCTTCACTTTCTGGCACTCTAAACATCGTGACATGAACTGACCATGTCTCTCCGAAGTCCTCTCAATGACACAACTCGTCTCTCAAGGTGGCGTGCATCTTCTTCACCCCGGGATGTGCTTGAATAGGGTGCACGATGTGCCTCAGCCAAGATGTCCTGCCTCAAGCTTCCATCTCTCGGGAACATAAATATGGCCTTTGTGCTTAAGAAGATGATTTTCCTCTAAATAAAAACCATCAAATTTCCCCTTGAGGGGTCTCGAGACTTGATCTCCGCTTGAACTGCAATGTAGAACCTATCAAGAGGAAGGCTGCTGAAGGATCATGCTCTGCAATCATGTGCTCACCGAGGTGGCCATAGCCATATGTCTCCATCTACTAAGAGTGTCTGCCACCACATTCTCCTTTCCTTTCACATGCTCTATCTCCATATCATACTCACAAAGTAACTCCATCCAATGTCGCTGACGAGCATTGAGATTGGGCTACATGAAGAGGTGATGAAGACTTAGGTGATCTGTCCTAAGTGTGAATCTCTGACCAAGCAAAAAGTGTCTCCATTGAACCAAAACATGCACAACTGTCGCAAGCTCAAGATCATAATTTGGGTAAGTAAGCTCGTAATCATTGAGTTTTTAGACTTAAAAGCCACTACTCTTCCCTCTTGCATCAACACACCTCCAAGCCCTACTAAAGAAGCATCTGTGCAAATAAAACCTCACCTGTGGATCCGCTGTAAGAATAGGTGTTGTAGTGAGGCAATCCTTCGATTTATCAAGGCATGCTCACACTGTCGATAAAAAAATTCTTCCTTTCCTCTGAAGGGAAGTGATGGGGTGTGCAATCCAAGAGAAGTCCTGAACAAATCTCCATTAATAACCTACTAATCCCATGAAGCTACGCACCTTAGTCATAATAATGGGTCTTTGGTCAATCCATAATAGCTCTAATCTTGAAAGGATCAATGGTGATACCTTCCCGAAATGATATGGCCCAAATACTGCACCTCCATCTGAAAGAATGCACACTTCTCTAAGTTCCTAAAAATTTGTTGCTCCCGAATACACTTTGGATAACTTTGGTGAAGGTGCCCCTCATGCTCCTCATGCGTACATGAGTAAATCAAAATTCCATCAAGGAAGATGATCACGAAACAATCTAAGAAGGTACTAAATATGCCGTTCATCAAACTCATAAACATTATGGGGGCATTATTCAAACCAAAGGTACCACTTTGTGAACTCATAGTTGCCATATCTCGTATGGAAGGCGGTCTTATGAATGTTTGCCTCCGAAATCCTTAGGATGGTAGCCTCGACTTAAGACCAATCTTAGAGAAACCGTTGCTCCATTCATCGATCAAACAAATCATCAATGTGTGAAAGGAGATAAATATTCTTAATCATTACCTTATTTAGTCAGCGGTAATCAATACACAACCGCAAGGATCCATCCTTTTTCTTCACAAAAATCACCGATACACCCAAGAGGATACACTAGGATGGATAAGGCCTTTCTCCAAAAGGCCCTCAAGTTACAAATTGAGCTCACATAGCTCTAGTGTGGTCATCCGATAAGGTGCTCGTGAGATAGGCTATGCTCTAACCGGTCTTGTTATCTGGAAAATGGAAAAGGATAATTTTGCAAGGAACTATACCAAAAAAATTCTGTTTTGGCCCCAATTTAGTTTGAAAACATTTGAAGAAGCCCAAACTTCCTTTCAAAAATCAAGATGTTCTAAGACATAGTCACTTTTGCTAATCCTTTAGCGCACCCATCTTCATGTCGACATGACTGAAGTTGTGCCCTTTTTGCACTAGGCACAATTTCTAGAGTGTCGACACACCAAAATCTGCACCCCCTCTTAATCCTTCATGCACTCATTGTTATGTCAACATCACTAAAGTTGCACCCCTTTGGTCCTTTGGCGCTGAAAATATTGTGTCAACACCAAAACATTTGCACTAAGCATTTTCCTTGGCGCAATTTCCCTCATGTCGACACTCCCAAGACCACGCCAAAGGTGGTTGGTGAGGTCATAAATGCCAGTTTTTCTATAAATATGTGCACGACACCTGTCATTTTCATGAATTGAAAATTGCAAAAGGTATTTTTTTGTGCCTATCAGCCATCCTTATCAACCCCCACATGTCATTTTCGAGCTTGTGGACCCCACGTCATTCTTCATCTTTTATAAATCCTGGTAAGTGGCTCCTCTCCTTGTTGTTGTTTTTGTTTTTGTTGTGTTAGGTACTAGGCTTGTATCAAAAGATTAAATCTAAAAGAACCTAACAATCTACAAACCAACTTGAAGCCCTTTTACCTCTCCTTCTAGATCTATAAATCTAGAAGACCCCTGCCTCTGAAGAAACCAAAAACCCATCTTTCCCTACTTGTTGCCTTGCCAAACAAACCCTCTCTTTGCCATCTAACAAATCCAAAAGAGAGAGGAAAAGAAATCAAGAAATTTCCAAAATTATCAAACTATTGAAACCCCTGGCGCATTATTTTTCCATGTTACACCTCCCATAGTTGCACTTTGGTGCACTTTAAACACATGCAACACAAAAAATTCTGCGCCTAGCCAAAGTAGATTGTTCCTAAGGCACAGACATAACTTCCTTAACATCAACATAACATGTTGCATGCTGCAAATCCATGCCCTACACTTTATCCTTGGCACTAAACTTGTCATGCAACACCTCTCAAAATTACACCCTTTCTAAACTAGCACAAATTTTCTCATGTCAACACCTGGCACAACTTTTCTTATGTTGACACCTTTCCAAATGTGCCAAAGCATAACAGAACCCCTGCAGCCTGCTGTAAACCTGTGCCTTGCGCCCTAAGGCTTATAATTACTCGTTCTTCATTCTACAAACTTTCATTATGAATAACATGATGGTTGACATGGCTCTTCTATGTTGGACCTCCTTGATTCTTCTTGCAGAACAACAACATCCATCCTTGAGCTCACATATGTCTTCATCAAGCAAGAAACCAACTAAAGCTAAAGCTAAAGCTAAGCAGTTAGAACAAGAGATGAAGTATAAGTATCAAAGAGTCAGAATGCCTAACTCATATGCAGAGTGCAACCTTGACATCAGAGACTCTGAGCTGGGTCATATTGACATGGATGACTTTCTGGGTAAGGACCACCCAGGAAAGCAGTGGCCCATGGATGAACAAATTAGTAGGTAGTGGATTGCACTTTGCACTGGGCTTCCGGTGAGTACCGTAAATAATGAGTTTATCATGTTGGTTTCCCGGTGCTATAACAAAGACACTAGATGTGTCGAAAATAAAGAACAACAGACCATCATAAACCTCATAGCTCATCACTTTGAGATGATCCTGGCATTCCTCATCACAGGAAATATGTAGAAATAAGTATCGAAGACTGCAAGAAGGCATGGGATGATAATGAAGATAAATGCATGTAGATGATGAATGAGCTTTATCTGAAGAACAAGAAGCCGGTGAGTAGATGGCCACAAACCATCCACCATAGTGACTTTAATGAGGAGTTGAGTGATACAATCACCTTCTTAAATAGAGTGTTTGGGCTCCCTGATGCCCATTATTTCCATAAGTGGATGTTGAGGTATCTAGAGAATATGAGCAAGAATGCACCTAATCAATGCTTCTGGCTGGGGTGAAATCATCAGTGACACCATCTCCCAATAGCTTCAACAAGTTCTAACAATTGGGAAGTTCTACATGAATTCCTACATTGTATACGCTACTGCGTTTGAAAGGGATTTCGCAGGGTTAGCTTGAAATGGGGTATGGCCCCAAGTCAAGATATACAAGTTCTACCTAGAACTAAGGCTTGAGGCCAGCATCTCCTAGTTCTCTAAAATTAATGATGCCTTCTTCTATGAGGTAATTTGCTTGTTGAGGCCAAACATGAGACACGGTCGGACCAGCCCGAGTGTGATTGCTGCTACAAAGAAATGGGGAGCATTGTTCACAAAATTCCCCACATTCACATACCTCATAGCTGTGAATTTTGAGGAGAACCAACAAAGCTACCAAGGTTTGTAGGGCCGAAAGCTGGTCCTCTTGGAATTGTCAAGGCAGCTAATCACTTATCATGAGAAGTGCATGAAGAGAAAGAAAGGAGGAACCCCATTCCCCCTTATAGGGTGATACACCCGCCCACACTTACCAAAACATGGGAGATGTATGTTGAGGTAGAGTTGTTGAATCTAAAGCATAAATTCCCAAAGCAAGGCCAACCTTCAACTACCGAGTTACCTCCCGAAAGGAAAAATTGGTCCCATCCATGTTCCTGAGATCAAGGACATTTGGATCAACCTGACACATGAGATAGAAATCAGGTGAAAGGATCACTCCCGACTAGCTCTGGAGGAGATCATCCACTATTGCGTAGCCATCATCCAAAAGGAATTCTAAGATACTAATCAAGAAATTGATCAGGTTTACCTTGACACAGATGGGGATGATTGGACATTCATAGGAGATCGACATAGCCAAAGCACCGAAAACCATTCAGAAATGGTTAAGCCCACATTGTAGTGCACCAAACATTGGTGTAAATAGAATGGTCTCACCTACCTCGAGTTGATTTCACTACTTCTCCTTCAGGTAGTGCACCTCCAAGGCCAGACCATGTGCTAAAAGGAAAAGGAAAAGACAAGGTTGGAGAACCAAGCAAGCAAGAGAAAGATCCTAAAATCCCCTCCTACTTTTGAGAAACAAGTAGTCAACCTGGTGTCTCCAGGTAAAGAAGAAACAACAGAGGTTTCAATGGATACATCCACCCAGGATGTTATCACAACTACAACTACAGAGGTACCTAGTGTTCCTTCTTCCATTTCTTCTCCTCCTCCTATCATTCAAGCATCTATCCCTATGGATGTGTCTTCTCCTCTCCCTTCCTCCCTTCCATCTCCCACCTCTTCCATCTTCTCCTCTCTTGCGGATCTATCACCCAATGTTTCCTCAATCCTAATGATGATCCCTTCTGTTTCCATGTCCTTCTCCTCCCGTTAGTAACTCGTAACCCCGTAAGTAGCAAGTGCGTTGGACTCCTTGTCAATGCCACCATCGAATGTTTCAACACACTTCCACTGAGGCCTTTGCAGTTGCTCCCCCTCTCACTCCCATTTCTTCTTCTTCCTCCACTCCCACTCCCATAAGTTTTGGTTGGGATTCCAATCACATCCGAGCCATCATAAAAGGAAAGTCCCCATTGTAGCCATGGATTTCTTCATTATTCTAAAGAAGGGAACCAAGAAGCAGAAAGCGATAACTCACTTTTCTAAAAGCACTTCGGGAGAGAGAGTCATGGAGATAGCTTACCCGGATCCCACCAAGAGAAAAGAAGATCTGTCTCCCATAGACTTCACAATGACTCAAGTCACAATGGGGACCTAGTCTGAAAGCCTGTCAGGGGAAGCCTTGTTTGTTGTGGATGCTCTCTGCAAGAAGCTCCAAGAGGTAAAAGAGGAGAAAAGGATACTCAAGGAACAAAACAAACATCTCCTCCAAGCATTGCAGAAAATGGGAAACACTCCTCCTGTGACTGCCACCAAACCCATTCAAGTTCTCAGTCACAATAAAACAAATGAATATGTTAAGATTGGTGAACAAGGCACAGTAGTATCATCTTAGATCAAGCGGATCCTCAGAGATAGTGAAGAAATGATTGGGAAATTCACATCGCTCTATCAAGATATAACTCAAGCAAATAAGGAGCTATAAGCGAAGAGCAAGTGCCCTATCTAAAGAGTTGATAACTCCAGCTACAACATGAAACCTTCCAAACCATGGTTAACTACTCAGCTCAATAACAAGAAATAAACTTGCGAAGTCATTTGTGACCATTTTAATGGTCCTAACCATGATCAACTTCAAGCAATGATCAACAAGTTTGTGGAATATCGAGCGCAGTGTCACATCAACTCTCCTGATCAAAAGCAAGACACCAAGTTTGAACAGAGGGATGATGAGGAGTAGTTTCTCCTCTCATGTGTGCATTAATCATTTTTGTAAAATATTTAAAAAGCATGTTGGCATACATGATGACATCATCCATATTGCACCATGGGATGTTGCCATCCAAAAAACTTACTCAAGTCAATCTGTGACTTTTTAGATATTTTGTAAGTTGTTGGTTTGCTTTTGTCTTCTTTCCTTCTCTCCTTTTATAAATACTAGAATACTTGTTGTATTCTAGAGGGTGGACATTTTTGTATGAAAAGAGAAGTGAAGAAAGAAAGACTTTATGTTTTCTTATAATGAAGAAATATTAATACATATGTTCAAACTTTGTGCTTAATATATGTGTTATTTGCATCAGATATTTCTTAAGTTAGATCTATGTTTTTATTTTGTTGGATTCATTCCTACTATTTTCATCTATTCATCAGTATTGCTTTAATTGTTTATGCAAGTAAGTTTGGCTCTGTTTACCCAGCCAAAGCATAAACCTTCTAACCTTTCCATCTTGGAATTCATTTCTTTTCTTCCTTCAGATCTACCCTCCTCCATTCCTTCCCCTACCTTTCTATTCGTAGTTGGAACTACCTCTTCTGGGATGAGATCCCAAACCCTTTGAAGTTAGAATAGTGTATATTTTCATGATTCCTACTTGATAAATTAGCAATAAACCAGTTTCACTTTGTTGTCTAAAAGAGGGGCTTTTCCCACACACTAATGTTGGTCTATTTACCCACGACTTTGCCTAACATAGTTTTTCAAACCAACAGTTTTTGGCAACTCTACTAGGGATTGAACTAATGAAATAACTAAAACTGCAAAAGTCGTTACTAGATTGCAAATTTTAACTCTTTGTTAAAAATCAAAATTTTTGCATAAGTGATCAAAACTAAAAATTTTCTTATAAAGATCCATAGATCTAGACCAGATAGAAATTTTTAGTTCATTTGAGTTCTTACAAAAACTTTTATATTTTAGTAGATCTGAGATTTTGAAATTTTATGATATTTTCAAAACCTTGCAAAATTCAGGTCAAAGATCCAAAAATTAGTCTACTAAGTTAACCCACTTTTATCCTTATTAATATCTATCGTAAAACCACAATCGGTTGTTATTTAAGAGGGTAAAATTTAAATATTGAAAAGGTACATGCTGCTGATTTTTCCAGAAAAATCAAAAAATCAACAAGTATAAACAAAAAAAAGAATGTTGTAAATTTGCTCGTGATTGTTGTAGATCTAAACGAGTACGTTGGCGGGTGAACCATTCACTCACAAAGAAAAGAGAGCTCGTGAGAGGTTGATCCAATTTTTTATTTACTTGAAGGCATAATTTCAGTTTCACTCCAAAACACTTCAATTTGCATCGAGTTTAGCAAATCGATCAAAAAGTGTCTCACCTCCATGAAAGAGCCGGATTTCATAGAGTGCCTCGACATCAAATTTTTACAATGCTCTTTTATAAGTGGAACCACACTCCCCACTCGCGTTCTTTTTCCTACTTTTAAAATGGCAAAAATATGCCCATACCATGGGAAATTCCATGGGTCCTCTAGCACACACATCAAGTCAACCCCCTCCCTCACGGAAATCGCAAAATTTCCCAAAATTTGATGGGAGCGGAAATCAAAGAATGGATGCACATATAGATGCATTTTTATGTCATGCAACATTTTGGACATAACTCATGAGGAAGTATCGGTATGTCTATTTCTAGAGACCTTGCAAAGGCATGCAACAGAGTGGTTCCGGCGTTTTACCACTTGGATCCATCACCAAGGTTGGGCCACATTACTGATCATTTAAAGACATATACAAACCTTTAGAAGATGCATTTGTGTTATTGTCACAAATCAATCACATGAAGAAGGAGACCAATGAAACCATGCATGATTTTATCACCCGATTCAATTCACTCGATCAACCGTGTATCACTTGCCATGATGCCGAAATTAGAGAATCAAAAGTGTTTCTTCTTGAATTCCATGAGTTCAAAAGTAAGTTTCTTACTTTTACAGAATGATACCCACCTTGTCCCTTGCTCAAGCTATGGCAATTTGGATAGAATACAACCTTCTCATAACCGGTGAGTTAAGACGAGAGCCATCAAAATCAAAGGCTTCAACTTCTTCTCAAGCTACCTCATTAGATCCAAAGATTCCGTAAGATGGTGAATGACCTCATCTCATTAAAGTAATTGTCTCAAACATCATCTACTACTCCACCGGATATCCCACGAGGAACTTCACTCCCAAAAACCCCCCAAAGGCCACATTTTCCTCTGCTTCTCTAAGATTAGCAATTGAATCCCCTATGGTTAATGCTTTGGTTGAAATCAAAGAAGATGATCCAAATTACGAAGAACCTTCGTCACAAGGAGAAGATGATCAAGATGTTGGTGAACCAACTGGAGACTCTACTATTGGGTATATGGAATTTAAAGATGAGGAATCGATGAAGAAGGTGGTACCCAAGGGTATGTGAGTAGACAATCATATGCGGTTTTCACTCACTCGCAAGGAAAAGAAGCAAAATTTGTTGCTGAAAAACAAAAGGAAAAGGCTATGGTAACTCCTCCTCCAACAATCGCTAAAAGAGGTAATCCCCTTCCTACTCAACCTCATATTAAACCTTTTGTAAAGAAATATTTTCCTCCTATTTCTCCTCCAATTCAGCCTTCCTCTAGTCCCATAAAGACCAGTAATCCTCCTCCACAAACGTGAAATGAAGGACTCATTCCTTCATTAGTGCAACCCTTGGTCGCATTCGATATAATCGATCATGCCAAAAAGACCAAGATCCAGATGTCTAAAGTTGAGTACCTTCAGTCCAACCTAGAGCAGCTTGTAAGATTAACTAAGTATATCCAAAGCCAACTGTCATCCCTCCTCCCATTTCCCAAAAGGAATTCTTCCCATTCCTCCTACGTCTCATGTAAACATTGCCTCGACTTCCACATCAGGGAAAATTGAACCTTTTTACCTATCTCTCCTGATCAATGGTCATAAAATAAGTAACTGTATAATTGATTCTAGAGCTTCTGACAATGTTATGCCAGTAAAGGTCACCCATGCTTTGGGCCTCACACTTACTAAACCTTTTGGCAAATGCTACTCCATGGAAACCAAACAAGTACCATTGATTGGTCAGATCAAGGATGTGTAGTTTGCATTCACGGAATTTCCTGAGAAAAGGGTAAAAATGACTATTCTCATAGCTAATATTCCAGCAGCATACGAGATATTGCTAGGGAGGAGATTTTGTAAATAAGTTGGTGGAGAAATTCACATGGACTGGTCCAAAGCCAAGATTCCTGTCAAAGGGGTGATGCAGACATTGGAGCCAGAATCACAAAAGAAATATCTAGTCACCAACTCTGATGACCCTAAAGCTTAGATTCTTTTCAAATCATCAGGGATGGGGAACTACTTCTTGTCCACCAACTCAAATAGAATGGACATTCTCATCCAAAAAGAGGATCTCAACAAAGTATGGACATTGCAGTTTGATGGCAGCTACACGATAAGTGGATGCGGTGTTGGGGCTATTCTAATATCTCTTGAGGAGGAGATTTTCCCTTTTTCTTTCAAGTTGTAGTTCTTCAATACTAATAATACTTGTTGAGTATGAATCCTTGTTACTTGGCATGCAAGCTATAAAAGATAAAGGAATCAAGAATCTAAGAGTGTAAGGTGATGCTTTGAGCTAATTGTTAATCGGTAAAAGGGGTATACCAAGTAAAGAAGGATTGGCTCAGGCACTAGTGCAATGCAAAGGTATGGGATAGCATTGAAGAGTTTAACGCTTTCTCAATCAAAGCAGTTTCCACGAGCCCAAAATGACATGGCTGATTCATTGGTCGTCTCACCTCTCTCATGCTCCCTCACCTAGGGTTAAAAATGGATACATATACCATTGAGGTGGTTTTTCTCCCAAGTGTGCCAGATAATTCACAACACTGGAAAGTGTTTAATGATGACAACAAACTTATCATCTTTTTGGAGAAATATGACAATTTCAAAGAACTTCATTTCGATGGATCAACTTCTACATGTCATGAGTCTCTCACCGGTCAAGCACATGAATCTAAAAATAGATAGAGTGATACAACTCAAAGAAAATAAAATTCCTAAAGATTTGGTTTCCTTAGAATGATTATTTGATAATCATGACCATTTTTTCAACAAAAGTGACAGGATGATCCTTCCTCTTCTCTCGGTAATTGAATCCATCAATCTGGTACTTGTGGAACATCCTCGTTCCATGAATATCAGGAAGTGTTGTACACCCGAGGAAAAGAGAAAATTGGTTAAGTTGCTGAAAAAGTATATGGATGTATTAGCATGGTCTTATAATGATCTAAAGTATTTCAAGCCAAAGGACATTCGGCACAACATTCCTCTCAAGGA
Organism: Taxus wallichiana var. yunnanensis; assembly: GCA_018340775.1. Classification (NCBI taxonomy): domain Eukaryota; kingdom Viridiplantae; phylum Streptophyta; class Pinopsida; order Cupressales; family Taxaceae; genus Taxus; species Taxus wallichiana. The sequence goes on along the minus strand of CM031240.1, from coordinate 679,894,245 downwards.
AGATGTCAAGCCTTTTCACTAAAAGCAAAGGCATTACAACCCCAAAATCTCAAGTACCATCTAGGCTGAAATTCGTAAGCTGTTGGATGTAAGGATCATTTTTCCAATTCATCACAAGACTGGGTTACAAATATTGTCCATGTGTGGAAGAATAATGGTGAGATACGCATATGCATGGACTTTTGTAACTTGAACTAGTCATCCTAAAAGATAACTATCCAATGCCAATAATGGATCAAGTGCTACTGAGCAGTAAGAACTGGTTTATAAATGATGTCTATGCTTGATGGTTTTTCGTGTCACAATCAAATTCAAGTCACGCTTGAAGATTAGTTCAAAACAAAGATTCACCACTCCTTGGGGTACCTTCACCTATAAAAATGTCATTCATTTTGATCAACACCGTGCCACCTTCCAACAAGAAATGAACTTTGCATTTAAAGGTATGATGGGAAAAGTCATCATAGTTTACCTAGATGACCTGACCGTGTTCTCCAAAAGACGAAGTGATCACTGCAATCATTTGGAACAAGTCTTGATCAGATGTCGAGAGCATGAGATTTCACTAAATCCCAAGAAGTCAATTTTTGGGGTCACCGAAGGAAAGCTGCTAGGACATGTCATCAGCAGAGAAGGAACTAAGATAGATGTCAAAAGGGTCAAGGCTATTCAGAGCCTTACTTTTCCTACAAGCAAGATTGTGTTCACTCTTTCTTCGGAAAGGTAAATTTTCTTAGATGCTTTGTTCCTGATTTTGTTGAGAAAACTCGTCATATATCTAATATGATGAAAGGATCCCAAAAATTCTGATGGAGTGAAGAAGGAAAGACCTCATTCAAAGACATAAAAGCATCATCGCTCATGCACATGTTCTAGTGTGTCCTAACTTCAGCAAAGACTTCATCATGTACAATTATGCCTCTTGTGCATACCGTATCGACCATCTTCATGCAAAAGCACTCTAAGGATATTGAACCCCGATTGCTTTCATGAGATCTCATCTTAATCCTCATGAATCAAGATGTCAATTGGAAAATCATGCCTTTTCCGTGGTAAAAGAAGTCAAAAATTTCCACTACTACATTCTGAATTCTCATACATTAGTTCTGGTTCCGTACACGGCTATTAAGTCTATCCCGACTCAACAGAATTAGGGAGCTTATGAGGGAATTAGATCGCAAAGGTCCAAGAATATGATCTAGACATAAAACCAACTAAGTTCGTAAGAGGTAAGGGCCTGTGTTAGCTAATGGTTGAAAACAAAAACTTAGAAGTACCTGAAGAGAAAGTTGATCATGTTGATGGAGAAAAAATGAACTGGAGAAGGCGATTCTTTGCCCATGGTTCTATTTGTCGCAACCAATGACGAATGGTATTCTGACATCACATTCCTTCTCACCTATGGTGAGTTCCCAACTCACCTAACCATAAATAAAAAGTGAACGGTGAAGCTCAGAGCCATAAGATATGTCATATGGGATGATGGATTGTACAAACATGGAATTGATGGCATTTTTCTATGATGTGTTGATAAGCTACAACAGGTAAAATTATTAGAGAGTTTTCATGACTCATCCTGTGGTGGTCACTTCTCCTCATCCGTAACAAAGCACATAAAATCATTCGGGCCAGGTACTACTAGTCGACGCTATTTCAAGATGCAGCCACCTGGGTAGCAAAATGTGAAATTTGCCAATAGTTCGTTGGCAAACCAAAGCTGACTACATTTCCCCTTAGGCCCATCATCATCAACGAACCATTCAGATAATGGGGAATCGATTTCATTGGAGCACTCAATCCTCAATTGAGTGCTAGACATAGTTACATCCTAACAGCAATGGATTACTTCACAAAATGGGTGGAGGCCATACCTATCAAGCATGCCACTTCTAAAGTTGTTTGCAACTTCATCAAAGAGAATATTATTGTGAGATTCGGCATCCCACATAAAATTGTTGCTGATAATGCTTCTAACTTCTCTTCATGGGAAGCAATTGGTTTTTTTTATGGATACAGAATAACCTTGGCTCAAGCCTCTGATTATTATCCTCAGGGAAATGGTCAAGCAGAATCCAACAATAAGAACCTGGTGACTATCATACGGAAGCTAGTTGATGAAAACCAGCAATCCTGGAACAAATCATTGTACGATGCTTTATGGGTGGATCGTATCACTCCAAAGAGGTCTCTTGAATGTCACCTTTCAGGGTGTTATATGGGATCGATGCTTTGGAATCCCTATCTCTCGTGAACTTCCCGCTCTACGCTTAGCTTGAGCAATTGAAGATGGAACTTTTCATAATTCTCTTAAAAGAGGATTATGTACCTAATGGAACTGAAGAAAAGTGATTGAAAGTGGTTGACAATATCACTAAACATCATAATCAAGTTAAGAGGTTGTTTGACAAGAAAGCTAAGTAGAGATATTTTCAAGTGGGAGATCTTGTTCTTGTGTGGGACAAATGAAGAGAACCGAAAGGTATGCATGGGAAGTTTGGATCTCTTTGAGAGGGCCATTAAAAATAAAGTACCTCAACGGAGAGAATAGTTTTATCTCTCATATTTGGATGGACCCGAGCTCCCACTTCCCTATAGTGGGCAGCATCTGAAGATCTTCAGGAAGTAGAGCTTGCTCTCTTCTTTGTACAGTTTTCTTTTCTTTCGTTGTGTGTTTGCTTTCTGTTTGTTATGTGTTCCCTTTCTTTTCTTTTTATTCGCCCTTGTTTTTGACTCTTTGTAACCCAATGGATAGGCACATGAAAATATGGATTCTCTACCCTTAAGTTTCACTTAAAGATAGTCCTCGAAAGAGCTAGTTGTTATCCTGTAAAATTGACAAGGGCAATTTTATAGGTAACCATACCAAAAATTCTGTTTTGGCCCCCAAGGGAGTTTGACAACATTTGAAGAAGCCCAAACTTCCTTTCAAAAATCAGGATGTTGTAAGACTTAGTCACTTTTTGCTAATCCTTCGGTGCACCCATCTTCATGTCGACATGACTGAAGTTGCACTTTTTGCACTGGGCACAATTTCCAGAGTGTCGACACACCAAAATCATGCCCCCTCTTAATCCTTTAGCGCACTCATTGTTATGTCAACATCACTAAAGTTGTGCCCCTTTGGTCCTTTGGTGCTGCAAATATTGTGTCAACACCAAAACATTTGTGCTAAGCATTTTCCTTGGTGTAATTTCCCTCGTGTCGACACTCCCAAGACCGCACCAAAGGTGGTTGGTGAGGTCATAAATGCCAGTTTTTCTATAAATATGTGTCTCGACTCTGTCATTTTCACAAATTGAAAATTATGAAAGGTATTTTCTCTACACTGTTAGCCATCCTTGTCAACCCCTACGTGCCATTTTTCGAGCTTGTGGACCCCACGTCGTTCTTCATCTTTTATAAATCCTGGTAAGTGGCTCCTCTCCTTGTTTTTTGTTTTGTTGTGTTAGGTACTAGGCTTGTATCAAAATATTAAATCTAAAAGAACCTAACAATCTACAAACCAGATGAAGCCCTTTTGCCTCTCCTTCCAAATCTACAAATTTGGAAGACCCCTGCCTCTGAAGAAACCAAAAACCCATCTTTCCCTGCTTGTTTCCTTTCCAAACAAACCCTCTCTTTGCCATCTGACAAATCCAAAAGAGAGAGGAAAAGAAATCAAGAAATTGCCAAAATTATCAAACTGTTGAAACCCTTGGCGCGTTGTTTTTCCGTGTTACACCTCCCACAGTTGCGCTTTGGCACACTTTAAACACATGCAACACAAAAATTTTCTATGCCTAGCCAAAGCAGATTGTTCCTAAGGCACAGGTACAACTTCCTTAACATCAACATAACATGTTGCATGCTGCAAATCTGCACCCCGCGCTTTATCCTTGGCGCTGAAACTTGTCATGCAACACCTCTCAAAATTGTGCCCTTTCTAAACTAGCACAACTTTTCTCATGTCAACACCTGGCACAAATTTTCTTATGTTGACACCTTTCCAAATGCGCCAAAGCATAATAGAACCCCTGCAACCTGCTGTAAACTCCGTGCCTTGCGCCCTAAGGCTTATAATTGCTCATTCTTCATTCTGTAAAATTTCATTATGAATAACATGATGGTTGACATGGCTCTTCTATGTTGGACCTCCTTGATTCTTCTTGCAAAACAACAACATCCATCCTTGAGCTCACATATGTCTTCATCAAGCAAGAAACCAACTAAAGCTAAAGCTAAAGCTAAGCGAAAAACAAGAGATGAAGTATAAGCATCGAGAGAGTCGGAATGCCCGACTCATATAAAGAGTGTAGCCTTGACATCAAAGACTGTAAGTCTAGTCATATTGATATGGATTACTTATGGGTAAGGACCACCGTGAAAGCAATGGCCCATGGATGAACAAATTAGTAGGTAGTGGATTGCACTTTATAGCTGGGCTTCCGGTGAGTGTCGTAAATAATGAGTTTATCATGTTGGTTGCCCGATGCTATAACAAAGACACTAGATGTGTTGAAAATAAAGAATATGCAGACCATCATAAACCTCATAGCTCGTCACTTTGAGATGATCCTGGGCATTCCTCATCACAAGAAATATGTAGAAATAGTATCAAGACTACAAGAAGGCATGGGATGATAATGAAGATAAATGCATGCAGATGATGAATGAGATTTATCTAAAGAACAAGAATCGGTGAGCAGATGGCCTCAAACCATCCACCATAGTGACTTCAATGAGGAGTTGAGTGATATAATCACCTTTTTAAACAAAGTGTTTGGGCTCCCTGATGTCCATTATTTCCACAAGTGGATGCTGAGGTATCTAGAGAATATGAGCAAGAATGCACCTGATCGCTTTGGCTGGGGAGAAATCATCAGTGACACCATCTCCCAATAACTTCAACAAGTTCTAACAACTGGGAAGTTCTACATGAATTCCTACATTGTATATGATATCAGAAAGGGATTTCGCAGGGTTAGCTCGAAGTGGGGTATGGCCCCAAGTCAAGATATACGAGTTCTACCCAGAGCTAAGGCTCGAGGCCAGCATCTCCCAGTTCTCTAAAATTAATGATGCCTTCTTCTATGAGGTAATCTGCTTGCTGAGGCCAAACATGAGACACAGTCGGACCAGCCCGAGTGTGATTGTTGCTACAAAGAAATGGGGAGCATTGTTCACACAATTCCCCACATTCACATACCTCATAATTTGTGAATTTCAAGGGAGAACCAACAAAGCTGCCAAGGTTTGTAGGGCCAAAGCTGGTCCTCTTGGAATTGTCAAGGTAACTAATCACTTATCATGAGAAGTGCATGAAGAGAAAGAAAGGAGGAACCCCATTCCCCCTTATAGTTGGCCGATACACCTGCCCCACACTTACCAAAGCATGAGAGATGTATGTTGAGCTAGAGTTGCTGAATCTAAAGCACAACTTCCCAGCAAGGCTAACCTTTGACTATTGGAGTTGCCTCCCAAAGGAAAAAATTGATCCCATCCATGTTCCCAAGATCGAGGACATTTGGATCAACCTGACACATGAGATAGACATTAGGTGAAAGGATCACTCCCAACTAGCTCTGGAGGAGATCATCCACTATGGCGTAGCCATCATCCCAAAGGAATTCTAAGAGACTGATCAAGAAATTGATTAGGTTTACCTTGACACAGATGGGGATGATTGGCCATTCGCGGAGATCGACAGAGCCAAAGCACCGAAAACCATTCAAGAAAGGGTTAAGCCCACATTGCAGCACACCAAACATTGGTGCAAACAGAATGGTCTCACCTACCTTGGAGTTGATTTCACTACTTCTCCTTTAGGTAATACACCTCTAAGGCCGGGCCATATGACGAAAGGAAAAGGAAAAGACAAGGTTGGAGAACCAAGCGAGTAAGAGAAAGCTCCTGAAATCCCTCCTCCTACTTCTGAGAAACAAGTAGTCGACCTAGTGTCTCCAGGTAAAGAAGAAACAACAAAGGTTTCAATGGATACATCCACCCGTGTGATGTTATCACAACTACAACTACAAAGGTACCCAAAGTGTTCCTTCTTCCATTTCTTATCCTCCTCCTGTCATTCAAGCATCTATCCCTATGGATGTTTCTTCACTTCTCCCTTACTCCCTTCCATATCCTACCTCTTCCATCTTCTCCTCTCTCTGTGGATATATCACCCAATGTTTCCTCAATCCTAATGATGATCCGTCTATTTCCATTTCCTTCTCCTCCTCGTTAGTAACTCCAGCCCCATAAGCGGTGTGCATTGGACTTCTTTCAATTCCACCACCGATTGTTTCAACACACTTCCCCGAGGCATCTGTAGTTTCGCCCTCTCACTCCCATTTCTTCTTCTTCCTCCACTCCCACTCCTTTAAGTCTCTGTTGGATTTCCAATCATCCGAGCCAACATAAAAGTAAAATCCCCATTACGACCATGGATTTCTATTTATTCCAAGAAGGGAACCAAGAAGCAAAGTGATAACTCACTTTTCTAAAAGCACTTCGAGGGAGAGATTCATGGAGATAGCTTACCCGATCCCGCCAAGAGAAAATAAGATCTATCTCCCACAGACTTCATAGTGACTCAAGTCATAATTTGGACCTCATCTAAAACTTGCAGGGGAAGCCTTGTTTGTTGTGGATGCTCTCTGTAAGAAGCTCTAAGAGGCAATTGAGGAGAAAAGGATACTCAAGGAACAAAACAAACATCTCCTCCAAGCATTGCAGAAAATGGGCAACGCTCCTCCTGTGACTACCGCCAAACCCGTTCAAGTTCTTAGTCAAGATAAAATAAATGAATATGTTAATATTGGTGAACAAGGCATAGTAGTATCATCCTGGATCGAGCGGATCCTCAGAGATAGTGAAGAAATGATTGGGAAATTCACATTGCTCTATCAAGATATAACTCAAGCAAATAAGGAGCTATAAGCGTGCAAGTTCCCTATCTCAAGAGTTGAATAATGCCAGGCTACATCATGAAACATTCCAAACCACGGTTAACTATCAAATGACGACCTATTAAAGGTCGGCATTATCGATCACCCGCATGCACATAATAAATCTCTCATTGCATTAGATTACAAAGTTGACCAGATGGAATATATCCTAGAGAGAATCGATAAAATCAAAGATGAATCCCTGGACGCACGATACAACATGGAGCAAATAGTTACAAAAATGTCTCCAGGGATGCTTAGTGAATCGTATAACTTGAGGGAAGCAAATGATACATTCTAGCACTTCAAGGCTATCATCACTCAAGGTTTTCCACCGGATGTCACTTTTGACCGAGATTCAATCAATAACCTCTTGGCCTACCGTGATTTCAGTGGCTTTTTAATCGATGCATGTGACACTTTCATTGCCTTACCTAACAAGCTCAAGAATGAGAAAGAAACTTGTGAAGTCATTCGTGATCATTTTAATGGTCCCAACCATGATCAACTTCAAGAAATGATCAACAAGTTTGTGGAATATCGAGCATAGTGTCACATCGACTCTCCTGATCAAAAGCAAGACACCAAGTTTGAACAGAGGGATGATGAGGAGTAGTTTCTCCTCTAATGTGTGCATTGATCATTTTTGTAAAATATTTCAAAATCATGTTGGACACTATGACATCATCCATGTTACACCATGGGATGTTGCCATTCAAAAAAACTTGCTCAAGTCAATTGTTGAATTTTTAGATATTTTGTAAGTTGGTGGTTTGCTTTTGTATTCTTTCCTTCTCTCAAGTTATATAAATACTAGAATACTTGTTGTATTCTGGGTGTAAATTTTTGTATGAAAAGAGAAGTGAAGAAAGACTTTGTGTTTTCTTGTAGCGTGAAGAAATATTATTACATATGTTCAAACTTTGTGCTTAATATATGTGCTATTTGCATCGAGATCTTTCTTAAGTTAGATCTATGTTTTTATTCTGTTGGATTCATTCCTACTATTAAAATCTATTCATCGATTGCTTTAATTATTTATGCAAGTAAGTTTGGCTCTATTTACTACCACCCAAAGCATTAACCCTCTAACCTTTCCATCTTGGAATTCATTTCTTTTCTTCCTTCGAGATCTACCCTCCTTCATTCCTTCCTCCTACCTTTCTATTTGTAGTTGGAACTACCTCTCTTGGGATGAGATCCCAAACACCACGAAGTTAGAATAGTCTAGATTTACATAGATTCCTTCTTAATAGATTAGCAATAAACCGCTTTTGCTTTGCTGTCTCAAAGAGGGCTATGCCCCGCACACCGTTGGTTGTTTACCCATGACCTACCTAACAGATAATTTTTAGACCAATAGGTCTATATGAAAATCAATCTCATGTGGGGGTGGTAACCTTGGTAGCTCCCCGGAAAGACATCTGCAAAATCTCTCAAAATGGGGTGATCATCTAGCGATGGTCCACTAGACCCATCCTCTAATCTGTCACTAACTTTCATAAAGCATACATCCTGAAACCCCGTCGCACACACCACTTAAGCTACATAGCAGAGATGGTACAAATAGAAACGGGTCTCCTGACCCCTGAAATCACCGACTCAACTCCCAAATCATCTACACAAGATATAATCTTGTGGTAACAATCCACTCTAGCCTTGTGTGCAAACAACCAATCCATACCCAAGATGACTCCATATGAGCCCAAAGGAAGGATATGGAGATCCGAGGTAGTGGTGAAAGGTCCTAAATCCACCACACACTCCTTAACTAAGGATTCTACCAAGATCTTGGCTCTAAAAGCCATCTCAACATCCCAACTATGACCCTACCTAACTACCACTAGCTTGCATCGCTCTACTAAAGATGGTGCAATGAAAGAATCAGAAGAACCAGAATCAAACAAGATGGAGGTAGGAATACCACCAATGCTACCTACAGTCTCAATAACTATACTCTAATGCTCTTCCTGGCAGTTCTTGACCGCTACATACATCCTATGATTACACCCCATATCACCAATAGTAGGCTCTGAGATATGTATCTTACCCTTGTTATTAGGTTTCTGTGGGAAGTCTCTCCAAAAATGTCCGGTAACACCACAACCAAAACAATCACTTGATCCTCTCCCCGTGTAGCGAGTCCAGTCGATACTTTAGAGTGCGTGGTGTGGATCCCGATGATCTAGCTACGCGTCTACGAGAGTCTCTGCTAGCGAGCTCCTATTGAGTGAGCTCTCTGGGAACCCTATGTCCTAATGGGACCCCTAGGAGGAGGCCCCATACTCCGACCTCTCTATGCATCAAATCTTTGTGGAGGTCTATAAGGTGGGTGAGACTGCTGCTGCTACTATTGTGGTCTAAAAGATGACTGTGTTGAACCCTATCCACCACAAGGAAGAGGTACTGACCCCCTCGATCTGTTGTCCTACATCTGTTGTATGTAGCTCCAGACTTGGTCTCTAGCCTGCTAGGTCTTTCCCCGAGTCTCCTCTGCTATATAGGCCTTCTCAACGGCCTCAGCTAATGTCTGTGGACAATGGATCCACACTACACCTCCAATGTCTAGGTTCATGCCCTGGATGAACCTGTGGATCCGTACCTTCTCATCCTGCATATAACCAACATACTAGAGTAGATCCAGAAATCCACTCTCATACTCTGCCACTGTAAGAGATGCCTGTCGGAGGTCATGGAACTCATCTATCCACTATTGTATGAACCTCTATGACAAATATATGTTCCAAAATGCTCCTCAAAGAGATCCCAGGTAACTATCTCAGAATCAACATGGAGCTTCTACTCCTCTTATCCTCCACTAGACACCAGCTCCATCCCTTAGTAGATGGATCGCAACACGATCTTTCATGTTGCTAGAACAAGGATAGAGCTTGAAGCATCTGCTCAAGCTCACCAACCAGCTCTACCTAAAAATCTCCTATGTCACTGAATAATTGATGGCCAAAGCTTCAGGATCTCCCTGATGTGATCTGATTGTGGTCCGACGTCCTCTAGGTCTCTCTACATGCTCATCCCTAAGCCTAGGACTCTAAGACCTCTCTCTATGTCTTGAAACTCAATCACCCCGTCCCTACTTTGGTGACTCTGCTCTAGTTGACTCTGCATGGGAGTTATCTCCTTCATGTTCCTCATTGGGTTGAGGAGATACATGACCCTCAATGGAAGGGACTTTATCGTGTTTGCTACATTTCCTCCTATTCATCCTCCGCATAGAATGGCATTAACATCCTAAAGAGTCTACCAAATCAGGGTAGGATAGTTTTCTACAACATGATCTGGTGGTGGTAATTCGAGGTCTATGTGAAAATCCCCCTCGTCATGTCTGCACCTCCTACATAGACCAAGGTGAGAGTTAGTTCACCTTTCTAAGTTTTATTCAGTTTCCATGTTTACTAAAATATGCAATTTCTAAACTAAGTTGCTTTCTAGATTTAAAAGTGTGCTAGGTTTAAGGTTAATGTCTCAAGTTTTCTAGTGTGCCCAATGGTCCCAGACTTTTGAACCATTGCTCGATACCAAGTATAATTTCTGCTAAAACAACCCACTTGAGACCCAAGAAACAACCTAAGATTAGTTAGGAAAAAATATGGAATAATTTTTTTGTTTAAAAGAGTCTACAACCAGTTACAAGGCAACAACCTGTCACTAACAAGTTCTAGAAGAATTCTAATCCAATAAAACATTTCTTTTATTAACAATTATTAGAGGTCACAAGGTCCAAAACTTAGGGTTAGAAGGTTCAAAGTGGTTTAGAGGATAAATCTTCACCATACCCACTCTCTAATAGGCTTAAAGCTTCAAATTGATTTTCTCACACTTAACACATTGAAAAATTCCATAAACGATTCCCATAGGATAGGAAATTTCCTCACCTTTCCATTGATATAAAGAAGTCCTAACTCCTCATATTTCTCAAGTTATGGGCCGGTGGGCCTTAGGGTGAAAATTTTCCCCAAGAGCGGGCTGCAAGGGCCGTGGGGTGAAAATTTGCCCAAAGGGCGGCTTAGCGGGCTGCGGGAGACTTTTAGAAATTTTCCTACGTGGGGAAAAAAAACTGATTTTTTTCCCGCATACTCATGGGTCCGCATGTCCACAAGGGATATGTGGCACTTCCTTAGTGAGCACGGGAGAGCGGGGCAGCGGGAGACATCCGGGAAATTTTTCGTGTGGGGCAAAAATCCAACATTACACCCACAAGTCCGTAATCTGCAAGGGACATGTGGCATCACCTAAGCTAATGTAGGGAAAGCAGAGTGGTGGGGAGAAAATTTTTTTAACGCCCCAAGGGCTAAGAGGGTAACATTGAACCACGCCTCCGCCGACTCCTCATGCCACATGGCAACTCCTAATTAGCCGTGTGGGGTAGCAGGACGGCGGGGAAAACATGGAAAATTTTTCGAAATTTTCCATAACACAAAAATGAAAAAGGGACTCGCTCCACTACTGATGCCTCGTGATGCCATGTGGCATCATCTGATTGGTTACGGGTCGGCAGGGAAATTTTGGAAATTTTTCCCAAAAATTTTCTGGGAGCGCTAAGTTAAAAGGAGATCCATCCCACCACTGACACCTCATGGTGCCACGTGGTGGCCTAATTAGCTGCAGTCAGCAAGATGGTGGAGAAAACTAGAAAAAAATTCCAAAAATTTTCCTAATCGCTAAGGAAAAATTTGGGCATGCAGCCCGCTGAGAAAATTTTTCCCAAATTTTATTTTTTACGCCAAGTGAAGGAAAAACTTCAGAGGGCCATAACTTTTGATAGAGAGCTCGGTTTTGGGAAAACGAGGACTTTATGGAAATCTCTTGATGTCCTATTTACATAAATATTGTTAATTTTTATTTTGATAAAGTTTAAGGGGTAAATTTTAAGAAAACGGCCTGTAGGCTTTTACAGTGTGAACTGGTAAATTTTAACTTGTGAGATTTATTCAATTTGATCTTCTTCCTCTCTCAACATGTCAAATAGACATGGAGAGTTGTTCTTAGGAGGAATTAGGAAAATTTTTTGAGGTATATCTATTTGATTGAATTCCAATTCGAAATTTTACCATTTTGACAGCAAAACGACTGTAAAATGGTTGAGCCCGATTTGGCTAAGTTTTGAAAATTTTCCTTTAAGTGTTTTTGTCTAATTGAATTCGTTTAGGGCCTACTACTTCAATTTACTCATTTAATTTGTTATTTTATTGTTGCAGGTTTGAACTGTGCATTTTTGGTTTAGATAATTGTCAATTTCTTCTTCCAAGTATTTAAAATATGTTCCAATTCCAATCTAACACATTAGTTGATTTAATCAAATGATTTAAGACCAAAATGCATTTCTGGTTTCAAATTTTTCACATTCCAAAAAGACAAAATATTGTATTTTTCTCACACACATTTCTTCCTTTCAAACAGAGATTTCAATACATTGAAATGATCAGATTCAATACAACAATGCAATTTGAGAAAAGTATTGCAATCCTTTATTGATTCCAAAATGCAACATTACAACCTTTCTTCTTTTATTCCTTCCAAAACATATATTATATACAGAACAAAATAATATTTTTTTTTTCAAAAAAATCCAAAAGCATTATAGAGTATAACTCCTTTACATTTCAATATACAACTTGTAATCATTATAACATCTTTCCATTACAAATATTTACAAGTTCATCCACTTCAAGTGGTAAATGTCACAATGAGATTTCATTTTACTGAGGAATTTGTCAAACTATCTTTTCTTAGCTCCGAATAACAACATGCATTCTTCACATTCTTTAAATCTGATCACAATAGGAGTAGGGAAAAGGCAACGCTCTCCACCAAACCAAGACATCTAATGAAGATGAGAAGCCATTCTTCTTCATTACCCCGAGCCCCAACCACAATGCAATAAAGGATATGATCCAACTCATGGCAACAACAGGCTTCCAAAAACATACAAGCGGCATTATCACAATAAACACAAATCCAAAACAAAATGTAGTTTACAACTACATTAAAACATGACAAACAATAGAAAGGCTTCATCAAGCAAGACAAAGGAGAAAGAAGCTATGGGGGATGTTGCTTATGCCTCCCAAAGGGGAAAATTGGGTATAACCACCGAGAACAACCCACCAAAATATATACATATATATGAATAATATTTCAAAACCCCAGTAATACCCTTATACCTCCCCAAGTACCCCTTATTCCTCACATTTTCTTATGTCTCTCAACCTCTTATGGCACCCCATAACGAGTAAAGAAATGCAAGCAATTTCTTTTCAAGGTGGAACCCAAATCCCAACTCCCTCCACCCTTATACCTCCCTAAAACACACTTGTGCCTCCCACAAAATAACCCCATAGTCTTCTCCTACACCATTCCTAGGCCATCTACCCAACAACCCACAAACAAGCCAAAACATTCACACATTAACATTTTCATAAACCAAAGAGAAGCATTCCAAGAGCCAAGCTCTTACCTCTCCATGATGGAGTTGTTCCAAGTTCCAAAATAGCAAGCTTTATCCCAATGCAAGCAATCCAAAATAGCCAAGCACAAGCATGCAACAATCTTCCAAGAACTCCTCCAAGCAAGAGCTCCCAAAATAGCAAGAAAATTCACCCAAAATGAAGTCTCCAAAAGTGAAGCAACCCAAAACAAGGCAAGAAATTCAAATTTTATAGAAGAGGGAAGAGAAGAGGGTGAGGTGGATCCATGTAGGATGCCACTTCACACATCCTCAACTCCAACACAAAAGTCAACTTCATTCCCAAAGCATAATAAATAAGTGGGTGAATAATATGATAGATTTACTTACACACTCAAACAAGCCCATACCCCATAAGGACTGAAATTAAATTATGTAAGAAAAGTACAATTACAACATTCAACTTGACTTGTAAAAATGTATAAAAAGGTCTAAATTTAACCCTCCAACCATAGGCAAGGTTGGTATGTAAATTTAATAGGTATGGGATAAGTTTAACTTTTCCCATAAGCCTTCAAAATCAGCCTCTAAGGACAAATTCAATTTAAGAAGGTGGAGTGTTTCACACTCAAAATTTAACTTACACATCACTTACAAGGTCATTTACACATTCTTACAACACTTTAAGACATGGCCAACAACTCTATTAATTACATTCTTATGACATCTTGTAATTAATTAATTAAACAATATGATTACTCACAATATTAACACCACATTAATTAAATAATGAAAGGGTAAGTGCACCACATAAAACACATGCAAAAATTAAACAAAAGGGACCAAGTAAAAGAAAAACATAAAATCCCTTGGTCACATTTAAAGGTGATTCCCCCCCATGGGAATCCTAACAAAAATACAAACACACACAATAAATACTAGTTGCCATGGTGACCTTGTTGAATTCATGTAGAATTCCAAAGTGGTTGGTCTTCAATCCCGATGTTTGTTGTGATATTTTAACCTAAAAATACAAATACCTCCTTCACCTCGTGTCCATATCGAACATCTAAATGAATATAAATATAATGCCCAAAATCATCTAGATATATGAATCACAACAACACCAAGGCAATCTAACAATATCATTTATAGTTTTATCAACAACTCTATCATCATCCAATATTTTTTCCATTTCTAGGTCTACTCACAATATCCAAATACCACAAGTCCACACAACATCCATAATATAACCATGTCAAACGGTATATCAACATCGATATATAAAGTGTCTCTAATAATCATCATGCATCATATAAGAATCAAAGTCAACAATAATCCATGATCAGATATCTAACATCATACTAAATCAAAACTATAATATTTTCCATAGTATAGTCAACAATGTCATGATCGAGATCAAAAGGTGTTAAAAGGGAAATGGGCACTACAAATTTGATGATTACTATTCTAAGAATGGAATCCACATGAAAAATACGGTTCTAGGAACTCTGCATCGAATGGGGTGTCAAAAAGGATGAACAAAACAATAATGGAATTTTCTAGGAGCATGAGGTTACATGGAGGATTTCCTATTTATTTTTGGGTAGAAGTGGTGAGCACAACTGTGTACTTGATAAACATAGGACCCTCAATTGCCTTGGATGGAAGCATACAGAGGAGGCTTGGTATGGTAATAAATTTTATTATTCATTTCTTAGAGTCTTTGTGTGTGATGTGTTTTTGCATATAGACAAGGATGATAGGACCAAGATAGAGGCTAAATCAAAAATATATACTTTCATTGGTTATGTTAGTGATGACTTTAGATATAAATGTTGGAGTATTAAGGACAATAAAATCATTCAATCTAGGGATGTGGTCTTTACTAAGAGAGTCATGTATAAGCAAAAGTTACAGGAAAATAGGGAAGAATCCAAGAAAGAATATGCAACGGTAGAGGATCTTCCGATTGGGAAAGTGACACATGAATCAATTCAGAACCTCCTTAACATGAACCCCAAACTTCTATATTGAGGAGGTCTTCTAGGGTAAGAAGAGAACCTGAATTTTTTCTCCTTCTCTTTATTATTTATTAGTTAATGATAGTGGAGAGCCAGAGATATTTGATGAAGCAATGCATGTAGATGTCAGGAAGAAGTGGGAGCAAGCCATGGATGAGGAGCATCAGGCTCTCATGGAGAACCATACATGGGATTTGGTGAAGTTACCCAAAGGAAAAGAGAATTACATAACAAGTGGGTGTCTGAGTCAAATAGGAAGAAGGAGACAAGAAAATATACAAGGTATGGTTGGTGGTCAAGGGGTTTGCACAAAAAAAGGTATAGATTTTGATGAGATTTTTTCTCCTGTAGTAAAAATGACTTCTATTAGAATTGTTCTTGGAATATTTTCAGTAGAAGACTTGCACTTAGAGAAGCTTGATGTAAATATTGCATTTCTCCATGGTGATTTGGAGGATGATCTATATATGCAGCAGCCAGAGGGCTATGAGGTCAAAGGTAAAGAGGAGATGGTGTGCAAATTGAAGAAGAGCTTGTATGGCTTGAAACAAGATCCATGTCAATGGTATAAGAAATTTTATAGCTTCGTGATGGAGCAAGGTTATATTAGATGTCATTTTTATCATTGCATGTATACAAATAAATTTGAGGATAGAAGTTATATTATGGATGACATGTTGGTTGCAGGTAAAAACATGTAGGAAATAAAAGTACTCAAGAAGTAGCTAAGTGAATCCTTTACTATGAAGGATTTGGGGGAAGCCAAACAAATCCTTGGTATAAGGATATCTTGGGATAGGAAGGAATGGAATCGACTTTATCTTAGGAAGAGTACATTAAGAAGGTCTTGGAGAAGTTTAATATATAGGATGCTAAACCAGATTAGGACTCTTTTTGTAGGCCATTTCAAGTTATCAAAGGAGCAGGTGTCTCAAAACAGAGTAGGAGAGAAACTATATATCCAAGGTACCTTACTCATCGGTAGTTGGTAGTTTGATGTATGCCATGGTGTGTACCAGGCCAGATATTGCCCATGCAGTGGGAGCGGTGAGTATATTTATGAGTGATCTAGGTATAGATCACCGGCCAGTAGTAAAGTGGATCCTTCGGTATTTAAGAGGGACCATGGGGACATTTCGTACTTTCTGAGTGGATCGAAACCACTTTATGTGGGTATTTAGATTCAGTTATGGCTGGATATGTAGACAGCGGGAGGAGCACAACAGTTATGTTTACACTATAGTTGGGACAGCGAAGTAGCTAGATATCATGACTACATAAGTTGGTGGCTTTGTTAACCACAGAGGTTGAGTATGTTGTTGCCATAGAGGAAAGAAAAGAAATGATTTGGTTATAGAAATTTCTTGAGGATTTGGGGCATAAGCAGGAGGAAGGAAATCTGCATAGTGATAGTCAAAGTGTTATACACCTAGCTAAGAACTATGATTTCCACTCTAGGACGAATCATATATAGTTAATGTACCATTTCATCAGGACAGCTTTGGAGGAAGAGAAGTTGAAGCTAGAGAAGATTCATACCATTCATAATCCTATAGACATGATGACCAAGGTGGTCACAAGGGAAAAACTAAAGTTGTGTTCAGCTTTGGTTGGTCTTCACAAAAACTAGTGAAGGGTTGAGAAGCTTTCTCAGAGGAAAACTAGTCTCCAAGTGGGATATTTTTAGGTTGTGGAGCTTGTTTTCATGTGTGAAAGTGTTGAATACTTGTACACTAAGAGTATTGTACACTTTCCAAAGTTGTCTTAGTGGGATTTCAGGTCGCTAGGCTTTGAGCGGGGGGGTCTAGGGGTGGTAGCCCTTGGTAGCGGGGGTTTGGTGGCACACCCCAAAAAAAAATTTGGCCTCAAAACAAAACATGTCCGATATATCAGAAATGTTTTTTTCTCATATGGGTGGGATTTTTGACCCATGGTTTTAACACCCAAGGTTTTGTAAAACTACTTAAGTAGTTGTCTACTTATGTGGTTTTGTGCATATGGTAGGAATGATGTAACATTACATATGTGTTTAAAATTCGGGTGTGAATTTTGTAGATTTTGTTGAGCATAGCTCCAAAAAGATCTGGGTATTGTATTAAGAGAGTGGTGGCTTGTAATAAAATTTGAGCAAGTGATTCCTTGTGTACGTAGCCCAAATTAGGTGAACCATGTTAAATATTGTCTCTTTGTGTTGTGTTATTATTATTCTGCACTTTTATTTGAGATCTGTAATATTTTTTGCATATTAGTTTCTATTGTTACGATTCTGTGAGGGATTATTCTGCATATTTTATCCCTTATTTCCTAACAGAGACAATTTCTACTACGAAGCCTTAATTTCACTAGAATTGACCCCTTTTATCGCTTTAGGGATCTCCAACTCAATCGTAGGAATGAGATGGGACACAGGAGCTTTGCATTTTGAGGCTTGTTAAACTAATTGGCCATGATCTTGAACTCCGTATGAATCATGTATTTCTTCTTTAGGTTGGCAAATGGATTTCAAATGGCTTTGGGTCACCCTAAGCTATAAAAACCTTACCCAAGTGCAAGAATATAACCTCTTAGAATAAGGTGGAATATATTTCCTTCATTATGTGAATCCAAGGTTGACCAAAATCATATTATAGTTGGTTTCCTGATCTATAATATAAAACTCAATCAACACTATCTTTTGTCCAAGGGTAACCAAAATCACTATGGTCCTAATGGACGTTACTTTGAGACTATCATAGCCTCTTCGCATATTTTGCATTGAAGAAAATATGGTTTCTCCATATCTTACCTTCTAAAGAAATGAGAAAGGGACTATATTAACAGCCACCCCTTCATTTATCACCGTAGGCTTAACATAGTTTTTGTAGATCCAAACACGGAGGTACAACACTAGATCACCTATCCATGTCAACTCAAGATCTGTTGGCATCTTGCTAGTGTCAAATACAAACCCCTGCATCTCTCTTCAGGATGCCCCGAGGATAGACATCAAATTCTATATGATTAACTTGGGCCTCTAAAGGAGTAGTGACATGAATTAAATGACCAAGGCCTAATGCCTCTAATAAATTTACTCAATGCACAGGGGAATTCTTCAACAATTCCAAAAAGGAAATGTGAGAAAAGGTCTTGGTAAAATCCATGATTAAATCATATGCCCTTACTAGTTTAGGAGCCAATGGTGCATCATCGACATTGAAGGATACACAGGAATAGGTTGTGAGAAATAATCACGAATTTGGTTTGCTACATTAACCTTGGGTTCATTCTCCAACTCAACCAAGCCTAAAATTTTAGTTTGATTCTTACTTTCCAAAGGAGGAGCCACTTGAGGGTTTGACAATGTAGATTCCTTGTGATTATTATTCTTTATAGGTATCCATATGGGAATCTCCTTGTTTGTACCATGAGGATTAAGATTTCCTTTCTTGGGACACATTGGAAGAGGATCTCTATAAAATCCAAGAGGAAATTTTTTAGGGGAAATAGGTCCCATGTGATTTTTCTGCATATGTTCCATAGGATTAGCCAAAAACATCTCAATAAAGAGATACATTTGGTCCTCCAAAAAAATTTTATCAATTTTTTGCAATCGCGCATGTACATATGTCATGTCCTCAAAACCTATGGAAACCAAAGTATAAATCGGGATCATAATCATGAGGTCTCTAATTCTTGTTTGTAGTGGTCCATAGTTCCTTTTTTTTTTTTTATAATTGAAGTTTGGAGGCCTCAAAGCCTTGGTTCGATATTGGTTTAGATAATCACTTGGGTACTAAAGCGGGCCTTAGCCCTAGAATTGTTCAGTGGGGGAGGTTGATTAAATTCAACCACATTAATGGAAGGAGTGAATTTTTACTATTTTTATTGTTGGTATTGGTATTGCTATTTCCATTATTTACATTATTTGTGCTAACGAAATTTGGTTTTCGGCTTGGTCGGTGACATCGTCTATCGTAGCACCATAGTTCTTGTTAAGGAATTTGGGTCATTGATTATTATTATAATAACCATTCAAGTAATTTGAATTACCTTGTGAGGGAGTGACCAGTCTCCCATTTGAGCCATAGGTCTTTTGATCGCTATCAATTGCCACTTGGTCAATGTGAAAGGAACCCTCTAAGACATCTTCGTAACTCCTAAGTGGGAAATTTTTTACTTCCTAGTCTCTCAGTTGAGAGAATGGAGGAATAGGTCACAAAGCTCCATTTGATCCATGTTGGGAGCACTAGCCGAGGAGTAGAGGACTTGCTGCCACCTTTGAATGAAGTGGGCAGTGGATTCATTGTGCTCTTACTTGATGTGGAGGAATTCCCTGATTCCTATTTACAAGAGTTTGTTCATGTCAAAATCCTTTATAAAATCGAGACAATTTACTTAAATAAGTGGATTGAGGATTATGGTATCATATAGTACCCGGTCCAAGAGAGATCCCCTTAAGGGTCTTAGGGAATATCTTAGTTACAACCGCATCCCATGGGAGAAACTCTCTAATGGCAGTTGCATACACTTTAATATGAGCATTTGGCTCCACATCCCCTTTGAATTTTTGAAGTTCTAATAACGATCGTGGAAGCATTATAATTTGTATTGTAAATTCAAGGGGCTCCTTGAGATATTTAGAGTATGTTCCCACTTTGTATACAACTCTACCATAGACGACCCTTAATGGGGAGGTGGAGGTAGAACAAGAAGTTGATAAGGTACAACATAAGCACTTGGGGGTTTAGGGCATCCCCGAGGGTGAGTATATGAGCTAGGAAAATAAAACATGTCCCCTTGTGGTGATTTGGAATATATGGAAGATATAGGGGAGCATTGTTTTGATATGAAGTAGTAGGTGTGAAACCATAGAACGCCACATCACTCATTAGGACTGCATTTGAGAATGCACTTCTATTTGGTGCCTATGGAGGATATCCGTATAAAGTGTGAGAGGGCATACCTAACATTCTCGATCTAGTGAGGAGGTCTCCAAGACTAGGAACACCCATGTAGACTGGAGGAGGTGATGGTGTAGAAGGCACATAACCAGAGTTCTAAGCATAGTGGGGGACCTTGCCTTACCCAAGGAAATATGGAGCATGATAAGGCTAGGCAAGCTCTAATTCCCTAACTCTATCCACTAACATTGAAATAACATCTCCCAAAGATGGTGTTGCATTTTTCCTAGGTGGATATTGAACCTTGCTAGGAGGAAAAGGCACGTGATGGCTTGCTATAAATTGGTCTTTTGCAAACCACCCATCTTTGGGTGTGTTTTCTATTATTGGGGGAGGGGGTGGTAGATTTGTTCTAAAGAAAAAAATTAGTGTACCCTTGCATCTTGTCCAATGATTGGTTTATCGCGTTGAGACGCTCATCACTTTGGAAAAATTTTGTTAGTAGTTCATCACTATATGAGAGGAAAGATGACAAAGGATTATATCAGCATGCTAATTTGGGGTCTTGACAAGACCCAAGGATAGAAACCTTCTTCTCTGGTGAATTTCATAGTGTTTGAGTTAGAGAAATCTAGTTGACCAATCTCATCAATCCTAATAGATGAACCATTTTTGGCACCTTGAGGAGGAGTGTGAGGTGAAGGTAGGTTAGATGAATAACTATCAGCCATCCCCGATAATGAGTGTGAATATTACATACCATCCGGTATTAATATGCTTCAAGACACAAAATGGATCCACCATATTCTGACCTAACATATACGGGGGTATGTAAATACCCGCAGAATAATGGGAGAGGAGAAGGATGGATGAAAGAAATAAATAAAATAGGAAATGAAAAGGAACTAGTCCTTCATGTCATATTCACCAATTTTGTACGTCTAAAAATCAACACTTTATCTTAAGCACACACGACCTTTTGAGGTTGTGTCGGGACAGCCGCAATGGAATGGATAGATGGCTATATGATACGATAAATAAGGTGAATATGTGGAATATGTGAAAGTGGATAAAGAGTGATCAAGGAAATCTAATGTCCTTAATGAGCACTATGGGAATTCACTCATCTAATTAAATGAAGGCCTCTCTAACTTGAGCATGTGTAATGGAGAATTCAAGGAGAATGTTGACACAAAGAATTCTATCAATATCGGTGTCACCGAATATTCTCTAAACCGGTTGCGGAATGCATGGAAATTATCCTACATTTTCCTCGTAGAAGTCTCCAGACAAGGTCATGGAGGTGTGGGAGGAAACGTGTGAATAGGACAAATGGGTGAATTGTGGAAACTAGTTTCGTCCAAGCTGAATTTGCCAGAACTCATAAGCACTATCTACTTCGACGTTCAAAACTAGAAATTGTGAGATGATAATGGGTGGAAGTGGTGTGGTCTTGGAAAACCAAGGTTTTGAGGCCCATGTTAATGTCTGTAAATAATTTAATTGTGTTCAGCTGTGGGACTCAAGGATCAAACACAGAATCACTTGGTTGTTGAGGACCTTGAATGGTCATGTGGGATATGCAAACTATTAAACTAGAGGAAGAAAAAAGTTCGTAAAGTGTCTTGTCAAGGGCAAGGCTAATGTTTAAACCTAGGCCAACTAAGAACACGTGGGGAATTGTATTACTTTTCATCTAATTAATCTATGTGCCTAATTAACAAATGAAAGCAAGCAAATTTAAATCAAATCAATTCAATTACTATCCTTGAATTTAATTAAATCTACGTGCGGCTAAACAATTAAAGAATGAGAACTAATTAACAAAGCAAAGAAATGAATCTATTCTATTTGTTTTTGTGTTTTTCCAATGATTTTGAATAAAAGAGAAATAAAATAAATAAATAAGTAATTAATCTAATGTTTTTGTATTTTTATGCTTACTGGAAAACATAAGAAATGTGCACAGATAATTAAACTTCTTCTAAATTAATTAAAATTGCTTCTACACTAAAACTAAACAAGTAAATAACCAGATGTGGTTATTTCCTATCTGAGAATGGATCTAATCTATTCTAAATAAAATAGATTTTTTCCAATTTATAATTGTGGATTTACAACTTCCTTTATTATTACCTCATAGTCACGGGAAGAATAGAAAATATTCTCGGAAGAAATTCTTCCCCCAAAACTTCCTAGTAGAAATAACAGGACCTATGGACGCTTACACAAATGAAGGGAAATTACTAGTACTAATCAAATGCGAAGCTCCTCCAAACAAACTTCCAATGAAAATCCACAGGGATAGTCAGAAGCAACTTTCATAGAATCTTTCTTTAAATAAAGGAAAACTAAAATAGTTATACTTCTTGAATTAATACACTTTAACAGATTATGGAAATGATATTTACTTTGAACAAAGAAAAATTAAAGAATCCAAATGCATCCCCAACCTAGAAATGTAGAATTGTGACAATTCCAGTGTTGGTTTTGATTTGTTGTCCCCTCACTTATTTTCCAATTTGGTGTTCAAACAAGTCCAGGGAATTGTGTTGGCTTGTGTGGAAGAAATGATGAAGAAATGTTGGAGCAGAATGGCTTACAAGCAATCTAGTAGCAACACGGAAATATAACTTAGCTTGCTTGTGTATTTCTTGGCAGGATTACGACAACATAACAGTAATTCAAAACAATAATCTCCAACCAATGCTCTGGGTAGAAGCTTGGATCTTATAGAAAAATGGCAGGAAATGGTCTAAGCCATTTAGAAGCCAAGGGATGCCACATCACTCAAAGAGGGGTAGTTAACTCACAATTAATAACAGGAAGGGAAGGATAAGTTGGTACGCATCAAATGAGCTCAAGAACAACCAATTTGGTCAAGAAATGTGCACTAAAAATGAGTTTGAAGAAGTTTACATGCATTAAAAAATATGCCAAAAGATTCTCGGCTAAATGCCCACGTCGATGTGGTTATGTAATCGCCATGCTAAGGTCGACTAGTGGTTGTGTAACCGTTGTGGTGGTTTCATTACTTAAAGTCAAAATCCGAAGTGAAAAGCTAGCGAAATGATAAAAGAAAGCAAGAAAAGCATGGAAATGAACAAGGGAAGCTTTACTGATCTACAAATATACACCGAAAATGACAAATTGGACTTAAACACCATTCAAAAAGATATTAATTCATCATTGGGGATTTTGAACCATTCCAAAAATGTATCATGTGCAAGATTGATGCGTACGGTGCCTTGTGTAGATATATTTTGGAGAGGTTGTGTACTTAAAATCCATCACTAAGGACCTTTTCAAAAGGGAAATGATTTATGAACTATCACTCCCTAGTTTTGGTACATAGTGACCTTATGTTCTTCCCACTCTCTCTTTTTATGGGCCAAGTATGTTCTCACATCCATTAATGACTTCTCACATAAAACTTGGTTGTACTTTCATAAGAGTGAATTCTTTTACCAATTTAAGGAATTCAAGATCTTTTTTAGAAGAAATCCTCACTTCATGTTAAGAAGTTATACATAGATAATGGAGGAATATGTCGGTAAATATTTTTGTGCTTTTTACAGAGCATGGTATCTAGCTTCATAGCACATTTCTTAACATAAAATAAAATGGTGTTGAAAGGAAAAATAGGAATTTTAAGGAAATCAAATTTGTATGATCTGTTCTAAAAACATAGCATCTACATTCTAGGTTGAGGCATTTGATTGTGCCAAATATATTCATAACCAAATCCCCACAAGGAATTGAAAAATATGACATTGAGTTAGGCCTAGTCTATACCAAAACTAATGTTTCCACATTTTTATGTTTTTGGTAGTGAGTTTTGCACATTTATTCCTAATGAGAAATGCAAATGCATGGAGAAGAAGAGGCAACCACTCTTTTTTTTCCTACAATGAGTATGTGAATGCTTATTGATTATTTGAGTTTTCCACACTATTTTATTTTGATAGGATGTCTATTTTAATGAGCATTTCACCCCTACAAATTCCTCACCTTCATATTATTCATCAAACACTTCTTATTTTTAAAATATTAAGTATCATACACTTCTTAATGATGGTGATGATGTTACTCTTAATCATCCAAAACCAATGCAATAAGAAATTAAGAATGAACATAAATAACCACTGTAACCTTTACCAAAATGTGTCAATACAGTATGCACTAAGGTTAGTGACAAGGTAAGAGGTCCCAAAATCTAGAAGGAAAAGATCACAACATGGATATCATGTTGTGCATTTGACACAAAATATTAGTGACATGAGATCCATATACTTATCATCAATATTATAAGCTTCATGAAAGGTAAATATTTATGGAAAAATAACTTCAATCCTAGAAAAATAAATTAAATATTTGAAAAAAAAACACTTGGGATTTGGTTCCTTTTCTAAAAGGTAGACAAATAATGAGGTGCATGTTAGTTCCCAATTTTACACCCCGGACACGCGCAGCACTTTCGGAGGGTAGGATGGCTTAGAGGATGACAAATTTTGTGAGGTATTCATTTGTAGTCGGGGATGTATCTAACACTCCCATTTGTACCAGGATTTTGAGATGAATAGGAGGCACGAACAGAGGGGATGGCCCGATCCGATATTTTGGTTCTTTCTAAACCAGGGGTGAGAGACCCTACGAGGTAACCTAAGTGGAGGAAAGATATATTTGCACTTTATTCCTCTCAATTTTTAATGGTGATTTAATCTAAGTTGAGTATGGCCATGAATGCAATATCCACTTGCAAGAGTTGTCACAGAAATATCACATATACTCTGTATATTAGATGCGAGTTACTAAAGACAGAGAACTTGGTTGCTCTTGCATCATTTTATATGGAAATTTGGGTGAGAATGGGTTTTTCAATGATGCTTGTAATAAAAAAAAGTGTGGTGCATGGATATTTAGTTATGGTTGTGATGGCATATGGTAGTAATATATGTTTGTTTTGTAATGAAGTGTTAGAGTAGGTGTTTACCTTAGCTCATGTTCACTAGGTACTTTATTTACCTTTATTGTATTTATCCTCACCCACTTATGTGTGTGGATATTTATTTTTATTTATTTAGATATTAGGGGATATTATCTAGTTGTTAGGTATAGTTATTTCCTTGATCTATGGTATTGACTAGATCCTTGATGTCTAGTTCTCTCATAAATCTATGGACTTAACTAGTTCTTTGATGACTAGTTCTTTCCATGATTTATGGCTTGATCTACGACCTTGATTGGTTCTTAGATTGTTATTCCTTGCCTATATAAGTAAGGCCCATTCTCATTGTATTTCATTGAGTTCCATAATAATATATGATATTGTTTTTCATTTGTTTGCAAAGGTTTTATGTAAAGTTATTCTGGTGAATTGCTTTCATCTTATAGATCATGGTGTTTGATTAGCATCTATGTTCTTGGCTTGGTATGATCTGGTTATCATTCCTTTTATGGTATCAAAGCAGGAGATTGTTGTTGACATCCATCTGTAAGTTTCATTTTGCAAGCATTTTTTTTTAAATATTCATATATTCGGGATTTTTCCGTATTTTTTTGTTGTGTGCATTTTTATGCAAAACAGAGGTGACCATTGGATCCAGAAGGTGGGAAAACCCTAAGATCAACTATAAACTTGGCCATTTCTAGAGGTAGCTATGTTTCTATTTTTTTGTTGCAGAAAATGTATTGGTTCACCTCGGGATTCATGTCGGATAGCAAAGAAAACTAGAGATTATTTTTCCGGGTTTTGTTGGGTTTATCAAGATCTTTTTGGAAAGATGTTTCTTTCCTTTTCTAATAGGGTACACAGTGACTATGCACAATTTTCTATTTGGGGAAATTTTGTAGGATACTATTTGGGGTGGCGAAGGTCATTTTCGACACATTCCAAACATAGTATTTTTACCGTAAAGAAAGCGATTAGATGTAACTTTCTCAAAAACAAGCATCACACCCAAAAATAGTAAGTCACACCACCCATTGAAATCCTTAGCCCCTGGTCATATGAGGGCTTAAAGCTTATTAACTCCAGCCCCTTTCATTTTATTTGTGTGGTGAAGGCAAGAGCATTTTATTTTGTTTTAGTGGCAACTAAAATAAATAGCAGAGCATAATATTGAAAAGCTTGTAACTTTTGATCGGTAACTCGGTTTTGAGTACCATTTTTTACAAAAGTGCTTGTTTTTCCATGCTCTTTCCATTGGAAATATTTATTTTGAGAATCACACTATAATTATAAAGTGCCATATTGTAACACACACTCATTATAAAGTGCCAAAATCTAGGGGGTCTTGTTGCATTACTTGGTTCTTGCATTTATTTTGGTGATTTTTTAGGATGGCATCTACTTCTGCATTAGATCATGTTGATTCATTAACAACACATAATTACCACACATGGAAACCAAGAATGGAAACAATAATTAAGCAGAAAGGATTATGGGCTTTAACTTCTTTAGAACAACTATTTTGGCTCACCTTTCAAAATTTGGGATAAATTGGAGGATTTATTTAGTAAGGTGGATCATATGAGAGCCATGCACTTGACATTGAGATCACCTCTCTTAATCCTGAATATTTTTCCAACAATTATAGACTATCTTACCAAGTTCAAGAATTTTTGACACGGTTGAAGGGGAGTGGAAGAGATAAGAAAGATGAAGAGTGTGCTTACTTGATTTTATCCAAGTTGAGAGGACCATTCCAAATTTTTGCTTCTACCTTTTTCTCTAGTATGGATGCCTTAGGTGACACATTCAAAATGCCTAATTTACAAACATTTTGTGAAAAAATTATTAGGAAGAATCTAAATTGTCTCACCTTGATTCGTCCACATCTCAAAAGGTATTAGTTGCATCTAATCCTAAGGGCAAGGGAAAACCAAATAGTAAAACCAAATCCACACCTTCTCCATCTCAAATTCTCCTAAAATCAAAGAAAACAACTCAAAACCCAAGGAGTATTCTAAATCCAAGAATAATTCTAGTCGTTCATGCTCTTTTTGTGAGGGTAGTAATCATGAAGAACATAGGTGTTATAAGAGAATGCAAGCCTTAGAGGATGCAGTCAAGAAACACAAAATTTCTATCTCCACTCCACCTCCTTCTAATCATCATGGAAAAGCACTTAATGTTGTTGGGAGATCTCGAGTCACCACTTGTAGACAAATTGGGTTATAGATTCTAGTGCTTCTCATCACATAAATTCTTCCAACAAGTCTTTTGTTTCTCTAGGTTTGAATTCTACTTCCAAAATTGAGGTTGGAGATTCTTTCTTTCTTTGTGTTAAAGGAAAAGGTGATATAAAAATTTATGGTGGAAGTATCCAAGATGCACTATATGTTCCTAACATCACTATAAATTTGCTTTTTGTATATCAAATTTTCATTAGTCAAGAAAAATGGTGACTTTTACACCACATGGAGCAGAAGTATGAACTTTGTTGGAGCCTTATTCACTTTGGTTTATCGGGGTATTGTTGATCATATTTCTAGACTATATCACTTTGAGGGTTTCGATGACACTTTTCTATAGGGACAGGATTGGTTTCTCATGCATTTAGAGAGTAATCTTTGGCATGAAATATTTAGACATCTCAATTACAAATATTTGAAGGATTTGAGCACTCATGGTATGGTAGATGGTCTTCCTAGAGTTTCTTGACTTGAGGGAGTTTTTCATGGTTGTGCATTAGGGAAACAACACCAATATATTTTTCCTAAGAATTTTTCTAAGAGAGATTCTTCACCACTTGAGCTTGTGCATAGTGACTTGATGGTTTTTCCTACCCCATCTTTCAATGGAGCTAAGTATGCACTTACATTTATTGATAATTTCTCGAGGCATACTTGGGTTTATTTTCTCAAGTACAAAAGTGATGTTTTTTCACACTTCAAAGTCTTTAAGGATTTGGTTAAGAAACAATATTCTAGTAGCATAAATAACCTTCAGCTTGATAATGGGGAGTACTTCAAAGAATGAGTTTTCGACTTTTTAGAAACTCAAGGCATTATTCACTAGTATTTTGTTCCTCATACTCCACAACATAATGGCTTAGCGAGAAGGAAGAATAGAACTTTGGAAATGGCTAATCGTATAATGCATTTTAGAGATATACCTCCTATCTATTGGGCGAAAGCGAGTTAATTGTGCTAACTACATTCATAATCACACGCTACATAAAGCACTTGAGAATTTGACTCTAGAGGAAGCTTGGTCTAACACTAAGCCGATATCTCATTTTTTCGAATCTTTGGGAGCCATGCTTGGGCCTTTGTGCCAAAGAATAAAAGGAAAGCTTTGGATAAGAAGAGTAAACCCTTGATCTTTTTAGGGTATTGTGAAGACATGAGAGCTTATCATATTTTAGATCCTGATACACATGATGTTCTTTTTTTAACACATGTTTAGTTTGATGAGCGTTTCACTCCTCATGATTCTTCATCTTCTTCGATTCCTTCTTCTTCTTCATCTCATCTTGAGGATCCTTTCTTTGATGATATTGATGAGGAGGTTATAGATGTCGTTGAGGATCTTATTCCCACCGATGTTGTCACCGTGCCTAAGTGGGTTCGTACTATAGTTTACGAGGCGCACCTTTCATAGAGGATCTTCCACCCACTAGGCATCATCACGCACATTCTACAAGTTTTGGACTTTTGTGTCAAGTAGTTTCTGAGGATCCATAGTATTTTTCAAAGGCTCATGGGATATAGGAGTGGGATGATGCGATGGTAGCTGAGTATTCTTCTTTGATGAAGAATCATACTTGGGATTTGGTATCTCTTCCTAAAGGAAGAAAGATGGTTAGGTGTAAGTGGGTATACCAAACCAAATATGCAGCTGATGGGTCCATTGACAAGTATAAGGATCATCTTGTTGCAAAGGTTTTTTCACAAGTTGAAGGTATTGATTACTCTAATACTTTTGTACCCATTTCTAAGATGGATTTTGTACGTCTTATACTTGCTATTGTTGCATCACAGGAGTGGCCCGTATACTAGATGGATGTGGAGAGTGTTAGAGTAGGTATTTACCTTAGCTCATGTTCACCTAGGTACTTTATTTATCTTTATTGTATTTATCCTCACCCACTTATGTGTGTGGATATTTCTTTTATCTTATTTAGATATTAGGAGATATTATCTAGTTGTTATGAATAGTTCTTTCCTTGATCTATGGTATTGACTAGTTCTTTCCTTGATCTATGGTATTGAATAGATCCTTGATGTCTAGTTCTCTCTTAAATCTATGGTCTTAACTAGTTCTTTGATGACTAGTTATTTCCTTGATTTATGGTTTGATCTATGACTTTGACTAGTTCTTATATTGTTATTCCTTGCCTATTTAAACAAGGCCCATTCTCAATGTATTGCATTGAGTTCCATAATAATATATGATATTGTTGCTCATTTGTTTGCAAAGGTTTTATGTAAAGTTATTCTAGTGAATTTCTTTCATCTTATTGATCGTGGTGTTTGATTAGCATATGTGTTCTTGGCTTGGTATGATTTGGTTATCGTTCCTTTCATGGTATCAAAGCTGCATCGACTTACCGTCACACCAAAAGATCAAACTTATGGTGTGATGGAAAATTGTGTAGCTCTTGACATCCATTTCTAGTTCCTTTCATGGTATCAGAGTAGGAGATTACTATTGACATCTGTCTGTAAGTTTTATTTTGTAAATAAATTCATTGTATATTCATATATTTGGGATTTGGTTGTATGTTGTTGCTGCATGCATTTTTATGGAAAACAGAGGCTTCCATTAGATCCAGAAGGCATGAAAACCCTAAGATCGACTGTAAACTCAGCCATTTCTGCAGACAGTCGGTTTTTGTGGTTTTTGTTGTTATAGAGAAGCACACTAGTTCACCTCGGGATTTGTGCCCACCAGAAAGAAATCGTGGGATTATTTTTGGGTCTATTGGGTTTTTGAGATCTACACAGAGCAATTTTTGTTGTGGCATATTTATCTCGGTTTACGTGTAGGAAGGTTTTCGGATCTTTCCTTTTTTTAAGTGGCAGGGTCCACGAGATGTTGTGCACGTTTTTGCTATTTTGGTCAAATCCATGTTGCTATTTTTGGCAATAAAGGCCACTATCCACACAAATCAGTAAATAGTAATTTTTATTACGTATTTGCAGCACTTGGATGTGAATTTCTTGAAATCCTTAGCCCTTGGTCATATTAGGGGCTTAAAGCTTGTGATTCACTTCACCCCCTCTAATTTTATTTGTGTGGTGAAGGCAACAACAATTTATTTTGTTTTAGTGGCAACTAAAATAAATAACAGAGGAAAAATATTAAAAAACTTATAACTTTTGATCGGTAACTCGGTTTTGAGTGTCATTTTTTACAAAAGTACTTGTTTTTTTCATGATCTTTCCATTGGAGTTATTTATTTTGAGACTTACACTATAATTATAAAGTGCCAAATATGGAGGAGTGTTGTAATCAATTATGGATGCAATTTTGGCTGAGCCGACGTCCTAATTTTTTGGGAGTTGTAGTTTGTACCTATCATGGATTATGAGAATGATATGCTTTTCTCTGAAGTATGTGGAGTTCAAGAGGATATTGTAAAATTTGTGGAAGAAAATAGATCACTCAAGAAGTGAAATTCTCTTCTACAATCACTCATTCATGATAAGGATACAATAATACACTCCCTGTAGAAAAAACTTGCTAGTGTACAGCATCACCATCATATTTTGAACAACCATATCCATGCTCCTAGTCCACTTGCATTTTTTCTCTTGTACCCACTGACATTGATCTGCCAATCTTTGGGCCTGAACCTACTTTTGATGCTTCTAAACCTGTGAGGCTTGTTACTACATGCTCTTCCACATCTGTGCCTATTACGATTTACCACATGTTGTGTATCTTACTTCTACTCAAGTTGCATGAATTTTTAAGAATCATACCACTTTGCATTCATTTCTCACATGCTTCATTATATGGGTCTCACTAGTGGAGTCATTAATAGACATTCATAGAGTATTATTTCCTCTATTCCACATGTTAAGTGAAATTCTCACCATGACATTGGTTTTCATGCGATACTTCATTGGGATCACACATTGATGAGATCTCCTTTTTTATTCACTTGACACTTTCTCGAGGATCATGAGCAACACATGAGTTCCGTACCTTCACTCGAAGCTTGAGAAACCTAAGATTTTAGTTGTTAGGACATGATCAACTTGATACACATTCTCGATGTTTTTTGCATGCACCCATTGTGCATTTTGCACCAAGTCATATGCAGACATCTTCTTCATCCATCTGTGTTGATTTGGGGTGGATATCTGATCATTCGTGGTGGTGACATAGACATTCATTGAGAGGACTCTACATGCGTGGCTCCTCCACCATTCGGCCTCTTGCTCCACTTTCTATACCTTATGCATTGTGATGCTTCTTGTTTTGAGAATTTTTTCTTTAGCAGGTGTAGTGTATCTCTCTTATTTGTTGAGATATTTTGTATCTGTATTTTCGACACTTTTGGCATGTTGACAATATCTCTTATGGGGGATCTATTCTGGTGCATTCCAATGTTAGTTTTTCAGTGTTCAAGTAGTTGTTTTGACAACTCATACAAATTTATAGCATCACTCCACCCATTCAGCAGTATGGGAGGGTGTGGTGTTGATCTTGCTTCTTTGGGTTTCATGTCCTTGCCTTGTTACCTTAGCTTTTCTTGGATCGTGACACTCTAGATTTTGTGTCCTTGCCTTGTTGCTTTGGTTATTGTTCTTGGATTATGGCACACCTATTTGCAGCAGTTGGTCGAATTATGTTTGGTACTTTTTTACACTTTCGACATCACTTCGTTGATGCAGTCTCCTTATATGGAACTATTCTAGTGAAGCCTAGTGTCAGTTGTTTTTGAGTTCTATGATCGAGCAGTGGATTCAAACCAAACTTCTTCAACATTGTATGAGTTTTTTTGAGCCGAGCTTCTTGGGATGCCTTGGAGTAGATCTTTACTCTCTTTACTTTTTGTTACTGGTTTTGAGTACCTTGCAGTGTCCCTTTTTTCCCTTATTGTACATGAGTACCTCATCAGGCCTAGTTTTCGGGACTCATACTGTGGACATGCCACATCTATTTTGGCCCCTAGCTTCACTTGAGGGGGGGTGTTAGATTAGGTATTTACCTTAGCTCATGTTCACCTAGGTACTTTATTTACCTTTATTGTATTTATCATCACCCACTTATGTGTGTGGATATTTTTTTATCTTATTTAGATATTAGAGATATTATCTAGTTGTTAGGTATAGTTCTTTCCTTGATCTATGGTATTGACTAGATCCTTGATGTCTAGTTCTCTCTTAAATCTATGGTCTTGACTAGTTCTTTGATGACTAGTTATTTCCTTGATTTATGGCTTGATCTACGACCTTAACTGGTTCTTAGATTGTTGTTCCTTACCTATTTAAGCAAGGCCCATTCTCAATGTATTGTACCGAGTTCCATAATAATATATGATATTGTTTCTCATTTGTTTATAAAGGTTTTATGTAAAGTTATTCTGTGAATTTCTTTCATCTTATTGATCATGGTGTTTGATTAACATCCGTGTTCTTGGCTTGGTACCATCCGGGTTATCGTTCCTTTCAAAGAGTGCCTTCTTACATGGAGATCTACAAAAGGAATTATATATGGAGCATCCGGCTAGATTTGTTCAAGATTCTTATCTTGTTTGTTGGCTCAAAGTCTCTCTATGGTCTTAAACAAGCCCCTCTCACAGGCTTGGTATGATAAGATGGATTATTTTCTTCTATCTACTAGTTTTGTTCGTTGCTTACTCCGATCATATAGTGTATCTCCAACATGTTGGTGAGGATATTGTGATACTTGTCTTATATGTTGATGATCTGTTACTTATTGGCAACTCTTCTTCCCACATTCAAAGTATTCAAAGGGATATTTCTACATAGTTTGACATGAAAAATCTTGGGCTATTGATTAATTCCTTAGTTTGTATATTTCTCGGGCAGTTCAGGATTCATTTGAGTCGAAAAAGTACACCCATGATCTTCTTAGGCTCTTTGATATTGCTGATTGCAAGCCAATTCCATCTCCTTTTCAGTCTAGAGTTACTCTTACTTCCACATGTACCACTCCACTTTGTGATCCTACATTGTATACGTAGTTGGTTGGAAGTCTCATGTAATTGACCCATACTCACCCCGATATTTCATTTGTAGTAGGATTTGTATATCGGTTTGCACATTCTCTTCATAGTAGTCACCGGAAGGTCACAAAAGGATTTTGCACTATTTGCATGGCACTTCCCACTTTGGCATACACTACACACTAGGGTTTCTACTCATTTGGTTGGGTATACATGATTCGATTGGGTAGGTTCTATCGATGACAGGGAATTCCACTTCCTGGCTATCTTTTCTATCTTAGTTCTTCTCCAAAGTGCTTGGGCATGCAAAAAGCAACAGATTATTACACTTTTGTCTTCAAAGGAAGAATATAGGAAAAGTAGTTACAACGATTCAATAGATTCTTTACCTTCACTAGTTATTGACATATTTTGATTCCCACAGATTCACCAACTATACTTTGTGTGACAACCAAAGTGTAATTCACATTTCAGAACCCAATTTGAGCACCAAAAGTGGACCAAGCATATTGAGATACACATACACTTCATTCATCAACACATTTAGGATGGAATTCTTTTCTTGAGTACCTTCCAACTCAACAACAGTTGTAGACTTCTTTTGAAAACCTTTTGCATCACCTCGCTACCTTGAGGTGTGTGGAATACTGGGGTTTCATAATTTGTTCTTGGGGTGTTCGTGAGAACATCTTCCTTCTTCTTCTTCTTCTTCTTCTTTCTCTTTCCTTCTTAGTGCAGATTCTTTCTTTCTTTTGGTTTGAAATTTCTTCATGGATATATTGTACATGAATACCTTATCAAGTGTAGTTTTAGGACTCATACTTGTGGACATGCCACTTCTATTTTGGCCCCTAACTTCACTTGAGGGGGGGTGTTAGAGTAGGTATTTACCTTAGCTCATATCCACCTAGGTACGTTATTTACCTTTATTGTATTTATCCTCACCCACTTATGTGTGTGGATATTTATTTTTATTTATTTAGATATTAGGGGGATATTATCTAGTTGTTATGTATAGTTATTTCCTTGATCTATGGTATTGATTATTTCTTTCCTTGATCTATGGTATTCACTAGATTTTTGATGTCTAGTTCTCTCATAAATATATGGGCTTAACTAGTTCTTTGATGACTAGTTATTTCCATGATTTATGGCTTTATCTACAACCTTGACTTGGTTCTTAGTTTTTATTCCTTGCCTATATAAGCAAGGCTATCATTATCAGATTTCATTGAGTTCCATAATAATATATGATATTGTTGCTCATTTGTTTGCAAAGGTTTTATGTAAAGTTATTCTGTAAATTGCTTTCATCTTATAGATCATGGTATTTGATTAGCATTTTTGTTCTTGGCTTGGTACGATCCACATTATCGCTTCCTTTTATGAAGGGGAGTAGATGAAGGTCAATTTTTGTAACAAATTATAAGTAAGTACCATGATAACCTACTATTGTGAAATGTGAAGAACATGAGATTAAGTAATAACAACTTTTAAAGAGAAATTTGCATTCATTGATGCTCAATCAACATAGATATCATCAAACAACCTTCAAAACACTTAACATAAAAGCTCATGTAAGAGTTCCTATGAAATATTCATTTCTCCTATTTTCGAGACAAAAGATACACTCTAACGCCAACAAAAATCATTGATCAAGAATATTGAAATAAGGATTTTATAACTACATCAAATATTGTAGAGTAAGTATTGCAAAACAATATTGATTTAGTGACCAAAATATGCAACAACTAGAGATTGATCTAGTGTACTAGATATGAGGCAATAAACACAAAGATTTCAGTAAAAGTTATAACTCATTAATCAACATTCAACATACAAGAGACCAAAAC
The DNA here is from genome assembly GCA_018340775.1 of Taxus wallichiana var. yunnanensis. NCBI lineage: Eukaryota > Viridiplantae > Streptophyta > Pinopsida > Cupressales > Taxaceae > Taxus > Taxus wallichiana. Next base: position 679,858,990 of record CM031240.1, on the reverse strand, counting down.
ACAAACTAAATCATAATTAGATATGTTTCATTTGAAATCCTAACTTCTTAATAAGGGGACATGGGTTACATGCCTTCAATTCATACCAATGGTTATACAAGGCAACCACCTTGCACAAAAACTTTAAAACTCAAAGTTCACACATTTTCCAGAGAAGGAATGGAAATTCGAGCTATATAAATATTTTCTTAACTCACCAAATTAAGAAACCCCCTTAGATATGAGGACATACCCTCATATTTATACAAAAATTTCATGAATCCATATTTAATCTCTCCCCAAAACTTATGAGAGAAGATCCCATTTTATCAACAACGAGCTTGAGTTTTACCGAACGGAAGAAAATATTTTCTAACTACAAATATTTAACCATCAAATTTGGAACGGTTCCAATTTTCATTTACAAATGTGGACGTGTGTAGGATATTTTTCTTACATTACCAAATTCCTTTTGTATTTTCCACTATGTCGCTATCACATATGTATGTGGTCATGGAAATGAGTTTATCTCTAATGCAACCACTCTAGCTGATTTGATTCTTAAATTTTTGAGAATATGCATTGGGAAATGGATGACTGTGGTAATTCATTTTTAATATGAATTGTTCCATGTGTGCAAGCTTTCAAGAGAGACAAGGGAATTCCTTTTGGTAAAACAAAATCCCACATCCCTTTTCCATAGTACGTGAGAATTCTCATTGATTTTCTAATTAATCTTGAAATGATGTTCTGCATTAACTCTTATAGGATTTAGTACCTTATAAAATTCCATTTTCTCCTCATTGATCTACAAGTTTCTTCCAGGTTTTATAGGAAAATCATCTTATGAAATAATCGGAACATTTCCTTAAGCAATGGTGGAATTAGAGTTAGGAAAAACTTATTTGAACTCTCTTCTCAAGCTCTCTGAACTATTTTCAATCTTTCGGGCCCAAGCAAGGCTTTTATTAAAATGTTATTTGAGGTCAAGATCAAGAAGCACCTACTAGACCGCTAACTCCTAATGTAGTGCGGCTAGATTTAATTAGGGGGCTCATCAAGAGAATTCCCTTCTTTTTCATTATTTCAAATTTGATTTCATCATATTTTTCATTTTTAAATACCATGTAACTCCATATAAATTGAAGATTTTATGGCTTCACTATGCACCTCTCATTAATAAAGAGTCCATATTTTTATCACGGACCTTCTTCACCAAAGAGATGACAGAGCTTGAAATCTCATGTGATGTACATGTATTACCTATGGTTGATCCCAAAGAGGATGTATCTTAGATTTTCCATAGACTTGTTAAAGTCGAGAAGAGACTCATTGCAATTGAGAAAGCTACTGCAAAGTATTCCTTCAAGGAAACTCTTATCGTGCCTCAACCTCCTCTCGAAAAAGTGTAGAAAGGAACCGGTCAATCATATTGATGCACCCAAATCAGCCCCAATTGGTCCAATTGATGCACCCAATCCAAAATCAACATCCAAGTTTATCGTATGACATAGAACCAAAGAATATCTTTCTAGAGGATCTAACCTTATAAGTGAGAATTTTCCTTTAAAGAAATATGAAATTGATCAAAATTTCTGGAGGGCCCAAAATCAAGTATCAGATAAATGGTTTATATGTCATTTTGTAGCCGGGAAGCAATTTATCTGACTTGTTAGCACTCAGATTTGAAGAAGTGGGTAGCACCTTGGAAGGATTTGATCTAATCCTCACTATTTTAGGTTGTGCCTATCAACCAAGGTAAGAGAACCTATATTGTAGCCTCTGTTTTGTGAAGGAGGTGAAAATATCCTTGTCTTGTAGATTGTATGGAGATGGCCTTGAGAAAACATGATCAATTTCCCATTATTCAAACTCAACAGAGTTGTCACTACTAAATGATGGAAATGCTTTCAAGACAAGGCTAAGGCTACTAAAGACATGGTATGATCCTGATTTGCTTTGTGCATTTTTGTAAATGGATTGTATTCTTTTGTTGACACACAATACAATGCAGGGGTATTATAGGTAGGATGAGTTAATTTGAAATGAATTTTGGGGTGGGAGATATTCAGACAAGACTAACCAGAATTTTCCAACTTCTTTGAGGACCTTTGCAAAACTTGAAAGACTCAGACAACAAAAATGCTTCAAAGAGGTTAAGGTGTTCCTTCAACCAGGATATGTGCATCAAATGGAAGCCCAGATCTACACTCTTCCACACAATCTCTGATGATTTATCACAAAATCTTGAGTTAAATGAATCAGCAAAGCATTTAGAAATTTCTATTCTATCAGACCTAAGGTACCCCCAAAGGTTTACAATCAAATCTATATCAAGGAAAGTAGAGTGAATTTAAATTTGTTTATCCCTTCATCAGATGAAAGCTCTTCTGATTCTAGAATTGCAAATGCCACTAAGCTATTACTAGAATTAGATCTACATGATCAAAAGGAAATTCCAAACACCAGATTGCAACAGAGCAAGAAACACAAATTGAAAACATTCTAAACATAAGTAAATGCAAATTTTACCAAGAGACAACACAAAATAATCCAGAATGACCAAATTTATCAGTAGGGGAATGTTATAAGAACAATCTCAGAGCTTGTTAGTGGCTATACATCTACAACCAACCTAACATGATACAAATTTGATGCAAAAAGGAGTTAAAATGGTTCTCAGGTGGTTTCTCAGAGAATGGGCTTCTTCCCAAGATTTTCCCATGAAAATTCTAAGTTTCTCCGACCATTTACATGAAAAATTCATGCAATATATACATTTTCACTCACTCACTCACTTTTTCCTCTCAAATCTTCCCTCCAAAAGTGGAATATTCGAAGCACCTTTGCTTTGCAATATTTTGGAAAATGACATTTAACAAACTCACAAAAAGTTTCCAGTTGTTCTTTCAAAAGGTGAATCATTACAAAACTTTCATCATTCTTCAAAGTGGAAGCACATTTTTCATTCCCCATGCATGTAGACCCCTTTCATTTCATTATTTCATCTTTTCCTTTCCCAATTTTTACTCTGCTAACTTTGGATCTAGTAATTCACATTTTTCATGAATTAGAGTAAAAATTCATTTGAAATGTGCTTTGGATTCACAAATTGAGCCCCCAATTCGATCAATTCGGACCCTGCAGGCCAAAACATGAATTGGCAAAAAAATTGATGAAAATTGATGCAAAAATGCATCTCCAAACTTCCTGGAGCTCAAATGGTGGCCAAATTGGTGAAATGCACAACTACCGATCGATCTGTTCTTATCTTTAAATCTGAGCCCTCCACGTGGCAGATCCGGGAAAAAATGGGCCTCGGGGACACTTTTGACCTTTTTACAACTTTTTGAAAATTTGCAAAATTTCTTGATTTCCTCCGCCACTCCACCTTTGTGATTTGGGTCTGACACATGGCACAATATGACTGGATATGGAGTCATGGCTCAATTTTACACATTTTGCATCTTTTTAGACAAAGGAAAAATTTTCAATTTTCCTCCATGGCTCCACCCTCCCACAAGACACGTGTCCTCATATGATTGGCTGAGGGGAAGCGCTTCTCATTTCATATTTTAATCTTATTTCACCAAAGGAAATGTTTCAACATTTCCTCCATCCCGCCCTCCCTCTCACCATTGACTCCTCAGATGAATTTTGACTTTTTACCTTCGGGCTCATGGGTCCATTCAATGATTTTACCCTTTTGATAACTAGAGGCTAAAAATACAACTTTCCTCCGATGGCCCACCTCCCCCTCCCAGCCTCCAATGCCTACCACGTGTCTTCATCCCATTTGATTCGATGGTGGGCCACGGTCCATTCTGATGATTTTCTCCCTTTTTTCCAAAATGGGTGAAAATTCTAACTTTCCTCCGAGGCTCCATCTTCCACTCTCTTGCTCTTTGATCTTGCCTGACACGTGTCTTCATCCCATTGGATTGCGAGTTTAGGTCCAATTTTATACTTTAACTCTTTTTCACCAAAGGCCAAAAGTATCAAACTCCTCCACCTTTCCATCTCCCTTTCCATCTCCTCGCCTGTGACCACGTGTCCTCCTCCTCTGGGCCTCCACACTCTGAGACTGTACTGGGCTGGGGGCAAACTTTGCACATTTTTCCAAAAACACAAAAATGTTAAGTTTTTAGAAATGACCCATATCCTTGTCCAATTACAAATGGCCACGTATGAAAAAGTATATGAGCTAGAATTTGATGGGAAAAGGATGCCCGTATGACCGTAAAAAAACGTAGAAATTGCCAATGACCCCCAAAATCAATTTTTTCTTCGTGGGTGAAGAATTTTTTTGATCAAAAGACAAATGGAAAGTGATTTTAGGAAATTTACGACCATGGAAAGGGATTTTTGAGGAAAATAAGTACAAATCAAATGATTTCAAGCTCCAAAGGCCGAAAAAATGAAAAAATGGCAGAGGCATTTGAAATGGGAAAAATTAGGGAAAACACAAAGTAAACTTGGGGATTCCTTCATAATGGTGCAAAATGGAGGAAATGCAACAACACATAGCACTCAAACACAAAAATGAGTTGTTTTTTGTCAAATTCAAAGTATATGAGAATCCCAAAACCATTTTTCCTCAAAAACAAGGCAAAAACACATTTCTCCTTAGCAAAACAGGGATGTTTCAAATTGGGCACCAACATTGGCTCCAGCTTGGGGATGGGCACTCCCAGTGAGTGCCACAAGAACTGAAGTAGACCATGTGCCAAAAAACCATTGGGAAAATGGAGTCACAAGCCAAAACATCCAAAAAACCAACCGATAAACCAACAAAAAGGGCTGCCACACACAAAGGCAAACCAAAAACTGACCAAAACAACAAAAAAAGAGCGAAAAACAAAAAATGTACACTATACAAGTGATATGCAAACTTTAGTTTTGGGGATCAATCCAAGAAATGCTTCAAATGTCTACCATTAATAGGTAGCTCAAGCAATTCCCCATCTAGGTCCTTGAGGAAAAAAGTATTCTCACCAATTCTTATGTCAATTGAATATGGGCCCATCCACAAAGCATCAAATTTACCATGCTTTCCCTTATCTTCATGCCTACTATCCCACAACAACACAAGATCTCCAATACTTGAAAGCTCTTGGGTTACCTTCTTATCAAACAAATTCTTCATTCTCTCTCTAAATTTGACATGCCTCTGATGGGATGCTCTTCTTGCTTCATCAAGTTCAACAATCTTGATTAATCCTTGCTTCATATGAACTAATTTCTTGATCTTCAAGTTGTTAAACAAACTGAAATGAAGACAACTACTAGATGCAAGGGCAACAGAGCTTGTGTTCCATATACCAATTCAAATGGGCTTTTACCAGTAGCTCTTTTGGTAGTGATCCTATCAGCCCAAACAACAAACTTTAGTTGTTCACCCCACTTCTTCTTGTTTAATTCCAAAGTCCTTTTAATAATCTTCAACAAGTTTTTATTGTTGGACTCAGCCTGTCCATTTCCTTGTGGATTGTAGTTAGAAGCATATGTCAACTTTATTCCATATTCTTTGCACATTGCCACTAAAGGTCTAGCTCTAAAACTCATGGCATTATCAACAACAATCTTGACTGGCACTCCAAATCTACGTAGATGATATGATTCAATATGAAGTCCATTACAACTTGGTGCATTGCCTTCCTAGTGGGGATTGCTTCCACCCATTTTGTGAAGAAATCAGTAGCTACCAAAATCCATTTGTGTCCAGCACTTGATGAATCAGAGATTTCACCAATGAAGTCCAGCCCCCATTGTTTGAAAGGAGCTTCAATTGATACAGGCTGCAAAGGAAGGGATCCTAAAGCTTTCATTCTTCTAGAGAAATGCTGACAACTCTCACATCTTCTAACCAACTGAGTTGCATCTTTAAAAAGAGTTGGCCACCAATAACCAGCCCTCAAAATCTTGTGTGTAGTAACCCTCCCAAAAAAATTCCTCCACAAACTCCCCCATGGAAATCAACAATTATTTTGGGAGCTTCATCTTCAGTCACACATCTCAAGAGGATTCCCTCAGGGTTCTTCCAAGCCAACCCAAAGTTTGTAATGATATATTTTTGAGAAGCCAGCTTGAGAGCTCTTTTCTAATTTTTATTCAAATGTCCAGGGCAGCATAGGTGTCTGAGATAATAGATTACATCCTTGTACCACTCAGAGTTCAACAATTTTTCAAGAACATCTGCCCTCTCTTCTTCTACTTCATTTACTTCAGCATTCTAAAATTGCTTTCAGCCATGAGCTTGGCAAGACCCAAACCTCTTACTAGCTTTGTGGTCTGAATGTCCATATCATACTCCTACAATTTGTTAACCCACCTACATCTTTTTCTTGAAATCTCCATCTCTGATAAGACATCTTTTACCATTGTGTGAGGAACATAAGCAACAACTTTGGAACTCAAAATATAAGGTCTAAAAACCTTAGTTGCTTTCACCAATGCAAAGGCCTACTTCTCCATGATTGTGTATTTTAACTCAGCTACTTGCAATGCCTTACTAAAGAAGGCAATAGGTCTTTCAGCTCCATCATCATCCTTTTGCAACAAAATAGATGCAATGGTGTGCTCAAAAGCAAAGGAGAAGATTTGGAAAGGTTTCTTGTAATTTGGGGCTGCTAGAATAGGAGCATGCTTCAATGCTTCCTTGATTCCATCAAAATATTTAAGGGCAGCCTCTTCCCACTTGATATTCTGGTCCTTCTTCAACATGCAAGTAATGGGGAGAGTCAACTCAGCAAAATTAGACACAAACCTTCTAATGAAATTGATTTGACCAAAGAAGGATTGGATTCCTTTCTTAGTTTTGGAACCGGGATCTTGCTTGATAGCTTCTATCCTTTGTGGATCAATCATAACTCCTTCTTTAGACACAATGTGACCAAGTAGTTTTTCTCTTTGCACTCCAAAATGGCACTTCTTTGGATTGAGTGAAATGCCATATTCTCTACATCTGATCAACATTCTTTCCAAATGTTGCAAGTGGTCAATTCTTTTGCTAGAAAAAATAGTAATATCATCTTGATAAACAACAATAAAATCATTGATATAACCAGAAAAAGCAACATCCATGGCCCTTTGAAAAGTAGCTCCAACATTCATTAAACCAAAGGGCATCCTGAAAAAAACATATGTTCCCCACGGAGTAGTAAAGGTAGTTTTAATCCTCTCTGATTCTTTGACAACAACTTGGTTATAACGGAGAAAACCATCCAAAGTAGAAAGCATCTCAGAACCAGTCACTAATTGCAACATGTTCTCCATGTTTGGTAAAGGATAGTTGTCCTTTATTGATGCTCTATTTAGATTTCTAAATCCACACAAAGTCTGATATCTCCATTTTCTTTCTAACCGGCACCAAGTTTGCAACCCAAGAAGAATACCTTGTGGGTTGAATGATTCCTCCATCCTTCAATTTTTCAATTCCTCTTGCATTTTGACAGAAAGGAGTGGGTTAATTGGCCTTTTCTTCTATTTGAATGGTTTGGCATCTTTCTCAAGAGGGATCTCATGTTGGAATAAGTCTTCTCTATATGCTTTCAGCTCGGAATAAGACCAAGCTAAATAGTCTTGATATTGTTTCAACAATTGGAGGTAGGACTATTTTTCTTCCTTGTTTAAACCACTCCCTAACCAAATCTTCCTTGGTTTTTCCTTTGTTCCCAAGTCATGCTCTTCAACATCTCTAGATGCAAACATGTTTCTATTGATTACACAATCAACATTGTTAAAATTTGACTCAAGAGCAACCAACCCTCTAGGGATGGTGTTAGTCTTCAATTGAATGATATCCTTGCCAAACAAGGTTTCTTTTCCATCAACATTACACACCAATGGTTCCAAATCAATATGCTGATCCAAAACTCACCTTGGTTCTGCAAAAACCTCTAAACTTGAGCATCATCATCAAATACTTGCCAATGTTTGATGTTATCCGGGACTGCAGGCCTAGTGAGTATCTCAACATCATATTCACAATATGGAGAAATGGTACAATTGTCAAATCTAGACCCCAACACTGCCAACTTATCAAATCATATTTAAACTTCTATCATGATGAAGAATGTTGAAGGAATCAAACATCTCAATCAGATCCCAAACTATGTGTTTGTATTGTTTCATCCACTTGATTTTTTGTTGCATACAATTTTCTAACTTGTTTGACAACCAACTCAGAATCTCCCTTTACAACAACATCTTTTACACCATACTTCCAAGCAAATCCTCAGCCCTAACAGTAATGCCTCATACTCAGCTATGTTATTGGTGCATTCAAAGTTAAGTTTGAAGGAGAAAACAAATTCCTCATTGCTTGGAGAGATTAAAACAACACCGACACCATTTCCAAATTTGGAGCAAGCTCCATCAAATAGCAAGGTCCATGGTGAGCCTACCTCTTCAAGACACTTAGACTGATCCATCTTGTGCTCCTTACCATCAGCAAACCCAATAAAATTATCAACATCAACATCAACAAATAATACTTCATAAGAAGCATTGTTTGGATCCTCAATTAGATGCAACATCTTCTTCTCTCCATATAATTTTACAAGGCTGCCTTCAATGGGAATGGTGGAAAAATACATATCCATTTGGACACTCCCTCCAACACTTGCAGCCCACTTTCTTGATAATAACATACCCCATTTGGTAGGGCAATCAACAATTACAACATCAAGTTTCAAATTTTTACCCGATAGGCTGCAAGTTGCACCACCAAACCTTTGACACACCCAACAACTAGCACTTCCTAGAATCCATGGTAGTACACTTGCCATACATATTGTTACTTTGATATCTAACTCATTCATAACTTCCAAAGGCATGACATTGCATGATGCCCTAGAGTCAAACATACAATTATGTAGCAACCTTGTCCTTGATAATCAAAGTTGTGAAGAAAGGGTCAACACTCAGCTGAGATTCAACCAAGGATGTTCCCAAATATACCTCCGGTGGTTCACCAAATTCTTCCAATGCTGATGTCTTTCCTACTTCTGCAATAGCAAGTGGAGCTTCAACAACATTCACATTTCTCTTCACGGCAGCCTTCTCCTCTTTCAATCCCAAATACTCAAGTGCTCTCTTCTTGTGCTCAGGAATTCTAAGCAGCTCAACAATTGGAACACTAACCTTGATTTGGCTCAAGAACTTGAGCAATGTCATAGGGAATGTATTTAGGAAAAACAATAGTAGAAGGAGGGCTGGAAATTTCATCAGATGGCACAAGGTTTTTAACATTTTGAGCATGGGGTGAAGCATAACTTTTACTTGGGACAACAGGGCTCTTAGCAGATGTTTCTTTCTTAGGAACTTCTTTTGGGATATTAGAAAGCAATGGGGTTTTATTCTTGGCCTGAAGCCCAGCTCCCTTGATAGCCTTACTTCTTGTGTTATACTCCTTCTCTTGGGCAACCACAACATTCATAAGCAGCTACCTATCTTCTTTCCAGAGGTATACCTCCATCATACTTCTTGATCATCAATGCCCTCAAGTACTCAAAATCATTATTGGGCAGCTCAAAGGCTTGTACATTATCAATTTCTAAAACATGAGAAGGAGGAAGAAGATGTACCCATTGGATGCAATCCCAAAAGCTAGCAGCAGTCCTTGCACTTATCACTTTAGTAGATGTTGCTCCTTGACATGAGTGTGTAGGGAAGTCCATCATACAAGCATCATCATCCATATTATAATCATCATCTTCCTCTTCAATTTTTTGATCTGTTTCACATGGCGGATGGGGTAAGAAACATCTGTCACACCAGTCAATCTGATTTGCATCATCAACAACAACCACTCTAGCATTTAATGGATCAGGCACAACCTTACTTTCTTTGGCTTGAGATTGTCTATTTCCAAATCCCATAGGTCCTTTACCTTTGTCATCAAATCTCTACTCATTCCTATGGTGATTTCCAAATCTATCTTGTGCTTGTTTCCTAGGCTGACCTTGTGAAGTTTGTCCAATTCCTTTCTCATCTCTTGCCAACTTGTAGGAAATCTCTTTGACAACCCCTACCAAAGTTTTCACCACTTCCTCCAAGTCTACACTCTTGTTTGCTTGAGGCTTGTCAGGGTTTACCAATTTAACTCCATCTCTCTTAGGAGGTTTCCCAACAGCCTTGATATTGTTCTCAATTTGAAGTGCCATGGTGAAGGCCTGCCTTAAATTGCCAGGATTTTTGTCCCTCAAGTAATATGCAGCCTTCTTGTCAAATGCATCAGAATATTTTATCAAACAAGATTCATCACATGGTCTTAAATTTACCGGAAATCTCCTCAAAGTTTTATTGAACCTTGTGTTGAAGTCATGGACCATTTCATTTGGGTTTTCTTGATATTCTCAAACTCTGATAAGAGGAATCTGGGATCAGTTTTGTCACCATATTGCAATCTGAATGCATTTTACATTTCAGTCCATGAATCAATTGAATTATTTGGCCTTGTACCAATCCCTAGCATCCTCCTCTAAAGTGTGGACAAACAATTTAATGTACACATCCTCAAATCCAATTTCAAAATCCTCCATCATATTAATAAAGAGTTTCAAATGTTGATCACCTGTTATGGCATTGTTCCCTTGGAACTTTGGCAATCTACTTCTAACATCCTGAGGCACAACATTAGGATAACCAGCCATTCCCCTAAAATTTATTGGGCCAAAGGTATTGACCACAAATGGAGGCCTAGGTGGAGGCTGAGCCATGTTGTCTAGTGGAGGTGATCTTGGGGGTGACACAAGCTGATGAGGAGTGCGAGGTCTTTGGGGCTCAAGAATGTGGTTCACAAGATTGGTATTCTCTAGGTGCTGATTTTCTTGGAAAGTTTTACTAGAATTGAAACACACAGGTGCAGATTGAAGAAGGAACTCACCAGGTACAAGAAGGACCTTCACTAGTTGAAGTAAACAAGTTTATGAGAAGATTGCTTGAATCAAAATCACTGGAAGAAGAGTGATAATCCTCTATTAAAGGCTGATCTCTCTCACCAATGGATATACCTTTGCTTGATGTCTATCCTTCAACAACCTTCCAAAATTTTCTCTCCTCTAAAACTGTCTTTCCAAATTCTTGAAATAGCTTTCTACTTGGGTCCCTCCTGAAGAGAGATCTTCTTCCTTCCAGGTTTGCAGATTTATATGACACACTTCACTTAATGTATGATAAGGTACTGGTATTTATCAAAATATAACAGCCAGGAGTCACCACTAAGGACTTTCACCCTAGTTTGTGCAAATGCACTATGAAGATCTATCAAATGACTGCAAATATTAGCACTATGCAAAGCTTGAACAGATATCTGATTTTCTTTCACTCAATTTATCAACTATTGTGCAAAGTTTGAAACAAAAATTGGAGACACTTGAACATATCAAACTCATAATTCTACTCTCATTCCTCAGTATAAATCTGATCAGAAACTGATGCTCAACAATGTAGTTGCACATAAAATACGTGAGAAGTATTACCAGGGATTTTGAAAAATTGAAATACTGAAAAATGTCCCTGAACATGGCACCAAAGAATGTTGACTAGGGCTCAAAATAATTGAATTGCATTCTTCATCCAAATAGAAATAAAAAAATTGTTAAATAATATTATTCTTCATCAAAATTGAAAAAAATTAACCCGAAAATGGATTGCATTTGTTCAAAAGAATATGAAGCTGAAGTAGATTAAAAATTGGTCTGTTCTTCATCCCGATGAATGGCGTGTGTTTGGTACCCAGATTTAATCTCCTTCACAACTTGAGCTGCATCATGGATTTTACAAGACACTCAGAGGTAGATAAATGGTTTATATGTCATTTTGTAGTTGGGGAAGCAATTTATCTGACTTGTTAGCACTCAGGATTTGAAGAAGTGGGTAGCACCTTGGAAGGATTTGATCTAATCCTCACTATTTTAGGTTGTGCCTATCAACCAAGGTAAGAGAACCTATATTGTAGCCTCTGTTTTGTGAAGGAGGTGAAAATATCCTTGTATTGTGTAGATTGTATGGAGATGGCCTTGAGAAAACATGATCAATTTCCCATTATTCAAACTCAACAGTTGTCACTACTAAATGATGGAAATGCTTTCAAGACAAGGCTAAGGCTACTAAAGACATGGTATGATCCTGATTTGCTTTGTGCATTTTTGTAAATGGATTGTATTCTTTTGTTGACACACAATACAATGCAGGGGTATTATAGGTAGGATGAGTTAATTTGAAATGAATTTTGGGGTGGGAGATATTCAGACAAGACTAACCAGAATTTTCCAACTTCTTTGAGGACCTTTGCAAAACTTGAAAGACTCAGACAACAAAAATGCTTCAAAGAGGTTAAGGTGTTCCTTCAACTAGGATATGTGCATCAAATGGAAGCCCAGATCTACACTCTTCCACACAATCTCTGATGATTTATCACAAAATCTTGAGTTAAATGAATCAAAAAAGCATTTAGAAATTTCTATTCTATCATACCTAAGGTACCCCCAAAGGTTTACAATCAAATCTATATCAAGGAAAGTAGAGTGAATTTAAATTTGTTTATCCCTTCATCAGATGAAAGCTCTTCTAATTCTAGAATTGCAAATGCCACTAAGTTGTTACCAGAATTAGATCTGCATGATCAAAAGGAAATTCCAAACACCATATTGCAACAGGAGCAAGAAACACAAATTGAAAACATTCTGAAACATAAGTAAATGCAAATTTTACCAAGAGACAACACAAAATAATCCAGAATGACCAAATTTATCAGTAGGGAATGTTATAAGAACAATCTCAGAGCTTGTTAGTGGCTATACATCTGCAACCAACCTAACATGATACAAATTTGATGCAAAAAAGGAGTTAAAATGGTTCTCAGGTGGTTTCTCAGAGAATGGGCTTCTTCCCATATTTTCCCATGAAAATTCTAAGTTTCTCTCGACCTTTACATGACAAATTCATGCAATATATACATTTTCACTCACTCACTCACTTTCAAATCTTCCCTCCAAAAGTGGAATATTCAAGCACCTTTGCTTTTACAATATTTTTGGAAAATGACATTTAACAAACTCACAAAAAGTTTCCAGTTGTTCTTTCAAAAGGTGAATCATTACAAAACTTTCATCATTCTTCTTCAAAGTGGAAGCACTTTTTCATTCCCCATTTATGCATGTAGATGCAATTCATTTCATTATTTCATCTTTTCCAAATCTTTCCCAAAAGTTTTTGAAAGCTTTGCTTTGGATATTTCTAGTACATTTAACAAACTCACAAAAAAGTTTTGTTCTTTCAAAAGGTGATCATTACAAAAATTTCATCATTCTCAAATGGAAGCACTTTTTTCATTCCCAAATTTTTCATTTCATTTCATCTTTTCCTTTCCCAATTTTTACTCTGTAACTTTGGATCTGGTAATTCACATTTTTCACGAATTAGAGTAAAAATTCATTTGAAATGTGCTTTGGATTCACAAATTGAGCCCCCAATTCAATCAATTCGGACCCTGCAGGCCAAAATGACACGAATTGGCAAAAAATTCAATGAAAATTGATGCAAAAAATGCATCTTCTCAAACTTCTGGAGCTCAAATGGTGGCCAAATTGGTGAAATGCACAACTAGCTACATCGATCTGTTCTTATCTTTAAATCTTGAGCCCTCCACGTGGCAGATCCGGAAAAAACGGGCCTCGGGGACACTTTTGACCTTTTTACAACTTTTTGAAAATTTGCAAAATTTCTTGATTTCCTCCACCTCACTCCACCTTTGCGATTTGGGTCTGACACGTGGCAATATGACTGATATGGAGTCATGGCTCAATTTTACACATTTTGCATCTTTTTAGACAAAGGAAAAAATTTCAATTTTCCTCCGTGGCTCTCCCCCTCCCATAAGACACGTGTCCTCATATGATTGGCTGAGGGGAAGCACTCTGATTTCATATTTTAATCTTATTTCACCAAAGGAAATGTTTTAACATTTCCTCCACTAACCGCTCCTCCACCATTGACTCCTCAGATGAATTTTGACTTTTTACCTTCGGGCTCATGGGTCCATTCAACGATTTTACCCTTTTGATAACTAGAGGCTAAAAATACAACTTGCCTCCGATGGCCCACCTCCCCGCCTCTGAGCCTACCACGTGTCATCCTTTGATTCGATGGTGGGCCATGGTCCATTTTGATGATTTTCTCCCCTTTTTCCAAAATGGGTGAAAATTCTAACTTTCCTCTCGAGGCTCCATCTTCTGCCATCTCTCTGATGCTTGACACGTGTCTTCATCCCATTGGCTGTGAGTTTTAGGGTCCAATTTTATACTTTAACTCTTTTTCACCAAAGGCTAAAAAGTATCAAACTCCTCCACCTTTCCATCTCCCCACCTGCCACGTGTCCTCCTCTGGGGCCTGCGGAGCTGCGGGGGCAACTTGCACATTTTTCCAAAAACACAAAAAAATGTTAAGTTTTTAGAAATGACCCATCGATCCTTGTCCAATTACAAATGGCCACATGTATGCAAAAGTATATGAGCTAGAATTTGATGGGCAAAAAGGATGCCCGTATGACCGTAAAAAATGTAGAAATTGCCAGCGACCCCCAAAATCAATTTTTTCTTCGTGGGTGAAGAATTTTTTGATCAAAAGACAAATGGAAAGTGATTTTAGGCAATTTACGACCATGGAAAGGGATTTTTGAGGGAAAATAAGTACAAATCGAATGATTTCAAGCTCCAAAGGCCAGGAAAAAATGAAAAAAATGGCAGAGGCATTTGAAATGGGAAAAATTAGGGCAAAACACAAAGTAAACTTGGGGATTCCTTCATAGAATGGTGCAAAATGGAGGAAATGCGAACAACACATAGCACTCAAACACAAAAACGAGTTGTTTTTGTCAAATTCAAAGTATATGAGAATCCCAAAACCATTTTTCCTCAGAAATAGGGCAAAAATGCATTTCTCCTTAGCAATAATACCTTTATGGTTCTTTACCTTTTTGTTAACTTGGTCATCATTCCATGTAAGTGAACAAACCTTTGAATGGATGAATAATTGAAACTTAAAGAAGCAAGTTTTAGTCCTCCTTGATTTGTTGCCAAAGGATCTATATCAATTTATTTATATCCATATCTACAAATGTGATCCAATTTGGGATTGGTGTTATTCTCCCAAGTCTAGAACCCATATCATCAATGCATTCTCTTGTTTTATCCCTTGATGTGATGAGCTTGTTAATAAATACTCTTAGATTTTTTTCTTAATAGGATAACTCCTTCAGATCTAAGGTGTTTCCCTTTGTGATCAACTAGAACAATGCCTTCATCTTCCACTAGTTGGTCATCCATCTGAGTTATTGCTTCAAGTTTTGGAATAATTCCATCCCAATAATCAATTTCATCCTTGTACTTCTCTATTTTTCATTTGTTGCCTCTAGTTGCTCAAAGATTTGTCTTTATTATTCCAAAGTGCTTCTTATGTCCTTAGTGCCCCTTTTGAACAATTCTTCCTCCCATTTTATTGTATCATTGGTTTTATCCCTTGAATCATTTGTTGTTGTTAGGGCTTCTAGAGTTATGGCAGTGGAAATATCTCATCCCTCAGAAGGAGGTTCAAACCATTTATGCTAATAGGTTTATAACATATCAATCATTTCCATCAAAAAAAATTCTTATTCTTCTTATCCTTATCAACTTGTTTTATGATACCTCTTATGGCTATTGAAGCTTCATGCTTCAAAACCTCTATAGTAGGTTTCCCCAATGAGATGTCAGATGGTTTGGTAATCACTAGGTGTAGCCTCTTTTTTAACACATCCCCTTGGGAGTTATAATTTCCAATGCCCTATATCCCCGGGATCCTTAAGATTTTTGGAAATACCCTTGCTTTCTTTGGGGCCCTAGGTGGTTTAGAAAATAAAACACTCTCAATATTGACAATATCTAATTGATTTTTTTTTCCTTTTCTTCTCTTGGGAGTGCCGCTCCTAACCACACTATTTTGGGGGTATTTCCTCCCCTTTGAGCTTGGGGTACTTGTTGTGATGGACTAGGAATGGAAAAAAATTCTTTAGAGGTAACATGAGAAACTCCTAAAGTTGGAAACTAGATTTGTGGGACTTTTCTTCCCATTACTTCTCTTTCTAGCTCAACTTACGAAGTACTTGCCCCTATCTACCCTATTTCTAGTTTATTTGTTTTAGGCTCTCTTAGTAACACAATTGTATGGGTTGGCCCTTGAATTTCATCTTGGGTGTGTTCCTTCTCCTGGATTTTGACCTCTTCATGGAGTGTAAGTGTTTTGTTGAGCATCTCTAGTGCTTCATCCATGGTTTCACTCAATACATTTGGCCCCTCTTGGATTTTTCGACACTTACCTCTCCTTGAGGTTATACTTCCTTATATGCAACTTCCTCCTTTAGTGGTTCCTCTACAATGATTACCTCAATCTGATACTATTTCAATCATGATACTACAATTTCATATTGTTGAACAACTTGGGTAGTTGTACTTGGCTCCTCACTGTGTCCCACTAGAGTTTCTAGTGGCTGACTATTTAGTGGAGTGACATCAACTTCTTCTTTTTTAGGCCTTAATAGGTTAGAAAAGACCTATGTTTGGACTACTTCTTCTTCCTCAACTTTCACTACTTCAAATTGTGTAGTCACTCTTCTTGAGTCATTGTTAGCAAAGCTTTATTATTCCTCATTGGGTGGAATTGAATCTATTACTTCAGGATTTTCCATTTCTTTTCCATGTGTTCCAATAGTTGGAATATTTTTTTTACCATAGGTTTCTAGTAGTTCCTCTCACCAAATGGTATACAATCTTAGCTCATTTGGATCTTTCAAAATATTTGAGACCAGGTTCCTCCCCCTCTTCATTACTTTGTACTTTAAGCTTTAGTTCTACATTGGGTAAGGATCCTCTCAATTTTTTCCCTTATTAGATGGCCCTGAAGAGCTATTATATAGGTGTTCTAGGCTTTGAGGCATATAGGACCTTGGTTTGTAATGGGACTTCCTAGGTGATTGGGGCCTCTTTCATGGTTTTTATCAATATCTCCTCAGCATTTTGAGTTAGAAAGGGCATAGAAGTACATGTTTTTCTTGTGGTAGCAATCCACTCTTCTATCATTCTAGAATTTGGTTTCTTATAAGAGATTTGAGGTGACTTCCCCTTTAAATGGTCCATCATAATTTCCCCTTCTCTCAAAGGATGGAGATCATAATGAGGATTCATAAATCTCTAAATTCTCAGTAGCACATTAGTATTTTGTAATGAAAAATCCAACCACTTTAACATCATCCATGTCAAGGTTCTTCTCTCATAACATTTGTAGTTCTAACATGTAATTTTATTATCTCTACTTTGTTCCAATATAATGGCTCCATAGGATTCCTTGCCAACTTCATTTCAATATAATATTTTCTTACCACTTTATTATCATCTAGAATATCTTAGGGTACACTTGTCACCTTGTAATCAATTACATGTTAAAATCATCCTAAATAATTCCCTTAATCTAACTTCTTCTTCATCCCTATAATTCATCCAAAAGTATTCATAATGTGGTTCATGCTCATATGAGCCTCCCAATACTATGCTCATCACCCATCTGATGTCATAATTTGGTCTTGATTGAAAATTTTCCATTTCTAATTTGTTCATCTCTTCATCTAAAGCCTAGCCTTAACAATTGTTGAGCATGTATATCTCCCAATTGAGATTGGGAATTTGATATTGGTCTTATGTTTTCCAGCAATCAACTTATGTACTTCTTCCAGCTACCTTGAAATCTCTAGAAGTGCCCTTATCATCCAAGTATTTGGGCAACATGTAAGGGGTCCCCCTGAAACCACTTACCCTTGTGTAAGTGAAAAAATGAATTATATGAATTAGAAACCATATTCATTGATCACTTTTCTTATTGCTATGGATATTCTGAATTCCTCCCACTTCATCTGAAGAGACAAATTATGGGTGTAAAGAAGGCATCGTGTATCCTCCTAAAATTACCTTTATGATTCTCCAAATTCAATTGAGGGTAAACATAATATACCTTATAGTTGGATAAATCCCTCTATCTTGGAATTCATGGGAGGTACTTGTGGCATGAAATGTTATAAATGAGGAAGGAGCTCATATAAAATTCACATCTGAATGTAGATCCCTCTTTGATTCTCACAGTCATTTTTATGAGCTAGTCATGGAAAGACTTGCTTATAAAGTTAGCACAACAAATTTTTCTATGCTAAATAGGATAATCTGGATGTAACTGAACATCCATTCCTAGAAACTATAGGAATCCTTTAAAACTTCAATTCTACTTAGCAAGGTAATGAGGTCCTCAACCTCTACTACAAAATCTGATGTGTTCAACTTCATGGGAACTCTAGTATGAGAGCTCCTAAATTTCAATAACAAATGATTGTTCAAAGTTTTCGACTAATCTACATGATTGTCACTCCATAAATATTTTATTGGCTTAGTATTAATTTCCACCGCCTTCTTGAATTTGGGAAACCCAAACACTACTATCAACATTTTTGGTGATAATGAAATAACCTTGGCACTACTTCCATCCGGAACCTTCATAGTCTTTGGGTTATAGTTTTATGCACATGCCCATACTAACACTTGGGATTGAATTGAGGGAGGGAGGGTAGAAACCAAATCAATTCCAATGGCATCGATTACCTTCATGAAATCACTCATATTTGGGGCATGAAGTCTTTGTAAGAAATCATCTAGGTCGGCATTCCCCAATTGGTATCTATCACCTCATATAGGTTACTTGTAATGTTGAATTAATAGGAGTACCAATTTATTGTATATTCATTTTTAGAACTAGAAAAATAAATTATCCTAAGTATATAAATAGAAAAGTAGAAGCCCATGTATGGGAAAAAAATACAAGCCCTAGGATTTCTTAAGAACCTCATGAGAAAATATAAATATCTATGAATCTCGTATTTTGAAATCTTATCCATTCCTGTGTGTATTTGAAATGTTATCTTTAGATCATTCATTCAAATAGAACACCCTACTTCTCCCACAACACCACTCTCTGAGATTCACTGCTTCGACACCACAATCACAATTTGTTCTTCGAGAGCTCCAAAAACTTAATTTCATTAACAAATAAGTATAGTATGAAAGAGTTAGCAAAATTTCCAACCATATAGCCTATCACACGAAAGACATTAATGAAGGATTCCACAATTATCTTTACCCAATCCTATTCATCAATATTTGTATATCTTATTTGAATGTGATTCGCCTAGGTGTCCTTATTTGGTGGGGAGCAGAGCTAAGGCATATCTTGCATTTTTGCATTAGCAGTAAGGGATGAAAAAATGTGAAGTGCAATGGGATGCTTGATATTGAATGGTGTTTGATAAGACACCGTGCATACACTTTTTAACCTCAGGCATTTGGGTGTACTTTGTATTTACGTATGAATTGTGAAATTGTTAAGTGCAAGTGTACATAAGATACATGTTTTCTATAACATGTTTATGAATGTACATGTGTCTCCTTAGGGATTTGGGGCTTAAAGTGCATTTTTCACTCTTTCATATGATATGTGAATTGACAAAGTGCAATACTGCAAGGTACACCCCCTGTTCATTACAATATTCTATAGAATATTCCTCTTATCTAGGACCAGAATATTTTACACATTACATTTTTCACATACTACAAATATTCTCAATAGGCCCGCAAGTGCAAATACTCTCCAAATATGCCACCTAGTCAAGAGGTGTGTATTAATTTACATCTTACACACATGCATGACTACAACTCTACAAAGGTAAAAGGCCCATCTTGAAGGCTCAAGCATTCATAACAATTACTTTGAGTTTTGGTTGCATTCTTTTCAAACCATTAGACCATTATCATTCCATAAATCAAGTAAACTTGTTAGAGTGTTAGTATGTGAATGAAACAGTGAGATTACACTCAACAGAGGTCTTTCTTGATTCAGAATCAGTTCAAAAATAAAAACTTTTAAGGGCGAGTGAGATCGTGCATAACAACGTATTAGCAAACTCCTAAAAAATAATGGAAAAACTTGGGAGAGCCAATTCAATTTTTAGACCAGATCTCAAAATGAGTACTAATAGTGCAAATGGGTATACTAAAATAAGTATGCATTATATGTGTCAATTAAATAATAAAAATCCTTATTAGCAACAAAAAAAAAAATCATAGGTTTAAACAGTTTATTATTGATGATCCATTTGAATTTCCATTCCAAACTCCATTTTTTCATTATCACCTTGTATTGAACTTATATTAATATTACAGTAAATAATACTTTAGTGTACTTAAAGATAATTTTTTTGCATAAATCTTGGTTATTTTTCATCTTTAATTGGGTTGATTGATATAAGTGGTTTTTATGCTAATAAGTGTGAATGGAATAAATTTCATAAGACTAATACAAGACTTGCACAACCTAGTGCAAGACTCACACAATGGAGTGTAGGACTCACATGGTAGAGCACAAGACTCACATGGTGAAGCATAGGACTCATACGGCGAGCATGGAACTCATATAGTAGTACATGTAACTCACTCAATTAGCATAATATTTGCACAACTTGTGGAACACCTAGTCAACATAAGTTCCATTTGGAATTTAGACTATTTAGGTTGTAATTTCCTCTTTAGACACACTGATCATCCAAGTCAACATGAGTAAATTGTATGTTACAAATCCTCATTTTTGTAACCTCCACAATGCGAGGAGATTGATTACTTGAGTTATCTCGAATCTAATGTTCTATAGCATTAGTTGATTTTTGTTTACAATAACTTCACTTTCATTCAAAATATAAATATGATCAACAAGTCACATGTAGGACAACACCTCAACTTTATGATTACCAATTATGTTTTCACTCGATATAGATATGTTCAATTAACTACTGCATGTAATTCTTGCATAGATATTATCATAACAGGTTCTCTTGAAGAAGAACTTGACTTCACATAGTATATAAGGTGTCTACATTAGGATTATATGGATATTGACATTTTTCTATAGAGGGAATGTATTGAAACATTATTGATAAATGAAAATGGCATGATTCTAAATTTAGTTGTGTTTCGTGAGTGATATGTTGCAACCAGGGCAAGAGGAAGGAGTAAGGTCCACTCCTCCCCATGTGAAGGGGAGTGTTGTGTATTTTTGTATTTCTTGATTAATTAGTAGTTTTATTTCTTTTGTGCATTACGGATTTATATTATTTAAATTGTTATTCTATTTCGTATGTTTTATTTTTAAATTTATAGAGTTAGGATTCTTTGTGATTTATTTTTTCTTTCATTAAGCTTTGATAAGATTGGAATGATTCTTAGAGACAGTAGTTGTTTATTCTTCAATTAATTTAGTTACAAGATCAATACAGTTTCAACCCATATTTGTTGTAAATAGCCTTGGACACCTCCATGGTATTGACAATTATTGAATGATTAAAGTATGAGTATCAATGATGCTCATCACTTTTTGGTGTCATTTTCAAGGACTTATAAAGGTGTTATCAAAGATTAAGGTACTAAATTTCATGATTTCTAATAATATGGTAATTTTCCATTTATAATTTATTTTTCCATACTCTTTCTTTTGAATATAAAAGGTCTTGTAGTGACAACAAGTATCTTTTCTCGGGATTTTGGAGTATGTGGAACAGGGTAGATAAATAAGCAATTATAGTTAGGAAATTTTTATTAAGCATGTTATAATTTTATGTTTAGACCTAGAGATAATAGAGGTAGGTTTGTAAGAGTAAACCTAAATAACCCCCTTAAAATTTACCTATGGAACCAATTGAGAAACAAGAGAGGATGGCGGATGGAGTGGAGAATCCTAATGGAGGAAACAATGGTAATCCACTAATGGTAAGGACATTAACTTATCCCATAGAATTGGATCCCAATGACCAAGGCCCTATGAATAATATATCCCCCTTAATTCTACCAACTTTTAGGGGATTAGTCTTAAAAATTTAGATCAATTTTTATTTTAATTCAAAGTGTTATGCCAAACCTATGATTATACCTTTGACACTCAAAAACTGAATTTTTTTACCTCAACCTTAAAATATATAGCAATGAGATGATTCATGGGACTAGCCCCCAAATTTTTCCATACGTGGAAATAGATGGAAATGTTTTTCGTGGAAAATTACTAAGATTATTATAGGGTTAGATATCATAGGGAAGAACTCTTTAGGATACAATAGAAGGAAGATGAAAGTGTAGAATATTATCTCGATCAATTTATTTTCCTTCATAGGAGGTGTGGCATAGGCCTATACATTACCCTTTTGAAAATAATATTTCTCAAAGGATTAGATGATGACACTCAAGAGGATTTTAACTTAATGGAAAAATGAGATATGAAAAAACTAAAGTTTACAGACTTCATTGATCTCTGTAGAAATTATTCCCAAACTCATCAAATATGTGTAAACACAAAGGTAAGATTGTCAATGGAGATATATTCAAGCTTGATGCAGCCTAGAATCCACTGTGGAAAACCCAGGCACGCTGGCACATCACTCAAGTTGAGCTGAGTGCTCACCTAAAGTGCATAAAGGTACCAGGCCCCTCTTTAGATTTGCTTATGTAGGATGTTAGTGTGATGATGATAATACATATTCAGATCCATAACTAATCATAAACATTTCACAATGCATAAATCAGATCTAGATCTTAGAGAATCATGTACTAAACAATAACTATGATAAGGATAACCATACAAGAACCAGATTCAGTTATGTCTAACATAATTATCCAACCAATATACTCCATTACATTAAACATTGTAAAACTAGAATCTTATTACACTATAAAGTATCTCCATGAGTCATGTGCACATCAAAACTAGCAACGATAACTCTACAATAATTCACACACACTAAACTACATAGTTCAATACATATTTATAGAGGTGGGGACTTGCCCTTCACCACCCATGTACTTCTCAAAATAGGTCACATATTGATAATAGCCATGTGCCTTTACAATGACATGCACAACATGCAAGTGTTCTAATAATAGATGTCCTATAGTTAACTCTAAGAAGAAATCCTATTATTATCTTGAACTATGCATGAACTTATCAGCCACTTGTTCCCAAAATACCATTGTGTGTAGCACAAGTCTTCATCTCTATGTGTTCTCCACACGCTATCTCTAAAAATAGCCCTTATCCATAAAAATGGATAAGTCTTGAGCCAAAGTGTTCTGGCACGTGTTTCCTTTCCTATCTTCATGTGCCTTCAAATGCACCATATTCCCACATGTGAATCCTTTATGTATCTTCTCCTTAGAGAAACATTCTACATGCTCAACATTACCCGACACTAAAGTACATTGTCGTCTCGGAAATGGGAATTCTTTTTTATGTTCCCAATAATAAAGAATAAGGAATGAAATATTGTACAAAAGAATGAATTTTCACTCTATAACACCCTCTTCTTCAACTAGGAGGATTAGCTCTGGATATTCATTTTTGATTTCAGCCTCCAATGTCTATTAGTCACTTAGCGCGGTCCTTGTCTTCTCTGGAATATCTGTGGCTATGGCATCTAATTCGTCCTGAGTAATCTTCTCTTTCTCATTCTGTAGTACCCAAACAACATTGGCCATACCTGACATCATTCCTTCCAGGAGGTCCATCTTTTGCACTATGAGCTTCCCAATCTCATCAATCCTCTCTTTATGTGGATCCTTGGGCTACTGCAAGGGCCTCATGCTTTTGTTTCACTAGTGCCAATATTTCTGTGCACCCTAGTGTCTCATCTTTTCACCGCCAGAACTTCATTATCTTCAACTATAGTTCTAGTCCTTATTACTACTTTTGGTGCCACACATAAATTGAGATCTTGGTCAAATTTCTTTAGCTCATCCTTCAAATTTTGGAGCAATTCCTCGTAAGTTGAAATTTTTCTAATCATAGAGGCCCTTTCTCTCTCTACCTCTTGTTTAGAATCTTTTGGTAAAGGCATCTGAATTAGTCCATCATCTAACACCAAATCAACCAAAGTGCACACATAATGCATAGTAGAAGGAAACTTTTTTGGAACCTAAGATTCTAGATGAGGCCTTGTTTTAAGGATGTGATCACCAATTTCCTCCGCCATGCTAATGAAGGCCTCATTCTTTTCCCGTTCTCATTCCTTCTCTTCCTTTAAATGTGTTATCTCTATAATTTTAGCCTTGTTATCCTCAAGCAATGCTCAAATGGTGGTGGTCTTATCAATGTTTCTTCATGCCACCTCAGTAGATACTTTGACCATTGCATTACTGACTTGCTCATCAGACATTAGAGTAGGTTTTATTGTCATGTGTCTACTCTAGGGTGCCTTCTTCACTCTTTGTGAGACATATGACTCCTCATGCACATCAAAATATGGTTCATCCATATGATTCTGCATGGACCGAATAATTTCTTCCTTGTGTGTGTAGTGGCCATATCTAGATCCATCATCTCCCACCCATATAACTCCTTAAGGCCCACAGTGCTCTGAACTAGGCACAGTATTATTTTCCTTGTGTCCTTAGTATATCCCATACTAGGGACAACATACTCTTCACTTATTCTTTCTCTTTTTTTTCTTGGCCCCTTAGGAATCTGGGTGCCAAGGTCTGGAGTTGGCCCTTCTCCTACCTGAGTCATGATGGGAGCATTGGGTTATTCTTGTATAGTTTCTTATGTTTCTTTCAATCCTTCCTCTTAATCTCTCATTTCTTCATCCTGGGGTTCCTCCACATCTTTAGGCTAGACTAGGGTTCCTAGCGCACTCTCTTTGACTCCTCATCCTCCTCATTAAGCTTCAACTTTCTCCTTTTCTTTCTCTCGTGCTTCTTTTTTTAGGGGAGATTCAAGGTGACCTTTGTAAAGGTTGATATGTTCATGTTCCTTTGGTCTTGGTTCTTCTGAACACCTTCTTAAACTGGTATTCCTCATGGATTGTACCCATGTCCAAGTATTCCTCTCCTCCTTACGTCTATGGGGGAGTATTTGCATTCTCACTCTCCACTTTTTTTTGGCTTGCCTTGGGCCTTTATTGTCCAAGCCTCCACTATCCTTGTCAATATATTCTTCCTCGTCTCCTTCTACAGTTGAGGCAAGATTTGGAGCTGCCACATTTTCAACTATGTGTTTTCCCTTAGGCGGCCCTAGGAGCATAAACTCATTCTCCACATACTTGCCCTTTTCCATCCTAGGCTTGAGTTGAAGATAGATAAGCATAGCCCCACTATCCCCAATATCCAAACTTACTAGCTTCATGCTTATAACATCATAAATAAGCCTCTCGATATAGGCAGTTGACCTAGATAAACATATGTTTTCCTTAGAGTATGGTAGTCACAATCTACCTTGTCTCGCATTGTAGCTCAACCGGTGCAATCAAGAAACTCCGTACTTGATGCTTGGCAGTAACATGTTTTGAAGGTGTATGGTACTTTGCACCATGGACTCCATGTTCCATCCTTCATTTCAAACCGCATAATGCAAAAAAATGATACACCATGAACCGCACTACCTTTCCCACTTCTAAGGGTAATTCCTTTGGAATGCGCCATTAATCCTCCAAGGACACATGAAGTTGATCATACCATAGTTCGCCCCTTTTTTGAATGGGCCACTCATTTTTCCTTCACAAAAATACTTCTCAAACCTCTCTACGAGGGACTTATTTTCCATGGGGTATTCCCAAATTTTTTTATTTGGCCCATCGGCACTCCAATTTCTATAAACATAAGAGATAATAGGATTGCGCCAAAACGATCTTCTCACCTGTGCACATTTTCTCAATAATTTTTTCTACTATGTAGCTAGCTAAGTTGTACATTTCTCCTTGTGACATTTTCTTCACAATATGTAGCCACATGGTATTTACCTGTGACCATCTCTCCTGATCATTCAACTTAGTGAGCAGATGCACGGCTACCTACACCACAGGGTACTTCCTTAATTTATAGATGTCCATTCCACATGGACCCTTGGTGTATCCCAACTCCTTTCTTGTGGCTATAATAGCTACCTTATCAGTTAGATCACTATTAACCTCTTTCCTTGTGCCCTTTAGTCCTATTGACATAGCAATCAAAGGTGCACAGTGATCCTTAACCATCATCCAACAAAATAGAAGAAGTCCTCATGGACTCGCTCATAAGCCATTGGTATAATTTTTTTGGTTTTCCAAAATATGGGAGTTCATATAGCTGATACACCCCTACCTTCTTGAGAAAATTCTCCCTAGCATCATCATATATTGGCATGTCATCCACCATGCGCTTGTTGGTCTTCTTATTTAATAATGCGTCCAACTCCCCACCGGGTAGGGGGATCGGATCTATAGAGGGGGGCTACGCCTAGATAGGGGCCCCTTATTATTAGTGGTGTGGTGGTTGTAGTCACTTACTTTGCATCTGTGGATATGGGAATCCCAATCCCATCCGATGATCACTCCTTCTAGATATTGCATTTCTAAAAATTACTCTCGAGAGCATCTTCAACCTCGATTTCCACCTTTTTCTTCCCCTTCGTTCCTACTCTAGGTGCTTTCCTTGGTGCCATGGTAAAAATATCACCTTTTTCCTCTATCAAGTAAGCTCTCATGCCCTAGCTTGAAACCATGTGCCCTAGCTCAAAAAATATGCCCTATCTTGTTCTCAATGCTTTTGCTTTGCTCAAACCCTTCTTTAATGGGGACGTAAGCCACTTTTGTGCACAAATCTGCTCTCCATGCCTAGTTTCACAACTCTCCACACCTTAACATGTTTCACTTGGTTTGGTCGCAACTAGATCACTCAAATACTTGTGATCGCAAAGGTATAAATAAACCTACATCACATCTTTATATAGAGTTGCTAAAAGTTATTACATTTATTGTTCCTTTACCTACCACTGATCCTCTCATTAATTGACCATTTTCCTAATTTCGCATGATAAACCTACATGTCACAACTATAACCTTCCAGCCGTGCCTTTCTACTTTACTGTCTACAAACCTTATTTTACACATGTCCATGTGCCAAAGTACCTCACCATTATGCCTTCCTCTAGTAGTTTCTATGGTCATCGCTTACCTCACATTATATTGTTCATTCATTTATTTCCAATTATGGTCTTCCTTAAGAGAAATATTCTTTCTAGCATCTCCTTCCATTTTTGAATAGCACCTATAACAATATGTTCTCATGTGTACCCATTTTTGAATAACAACCACCCCACACCAATGGTATGTGTAATCCTCTACGCATAAAAATACTTCATATTATAATTAGCTTCTAGCACACAAATGCGCTTATTACACAAAACACCGAACTAAATTGACAAAGCATAGTGACGAAGAAGGAAATACATTAAAAGAAATACAGAAAGGGAAATCTATACTAAATGGCAATATTTTCTTATTAAAAACACCAAGAATACTTATTTATATTAGGGCTTCAACCTACTCCTGTTAAAGTAATCTGGGTAACCATGTTCCATCAAGTAGCTCTAACTAACAAGTGCCTGATTGAAGTATTTGAGTGATAATATATGGTCCCAACCAATGCACCTTAAGTTTTCCTAGATGGCACATAAACTTGGAATCATAAAGAAGTACCATCTGTCCAACCTCAAGCTTCTTATCCCTGATGTGTCTATCATGCCATGCCTTCTTCTTGACCTTTTCCTACTTCTAACTCCAACATGTTATGGCACTCCTCTCATCCAGTTGTATTAAATTTTCAATTCTTTCCTCCATTTCTTTCTCATCGCCTAGACTCGCCACGCACGTAATACTTAAAGAAGGTAGCATGAATTCCATGGGAAGAACTACGCCAAACACCAACCGAAAGGGTGTGGCCTTATTTAACCTTTTTAGATTGTTTTATATGCCCAAAGTACAATAGAAAATTTATCATCCTAATATTTCCATCCAACATCACAAATTTTTTGTTAAGGTCTGGCTCAATATCTTGTTGAAGGCCTCAAAAGTCCCATTTTCTTGAGGGTGATAAGGTGTATTCTTGTGGTGTGTGACCATAAATTCATCCAACAATATCCTGATTGTCTCATTCAAGAAGTGTGTGCCCCTATCACTTATCAAACTCAATGACATCCATACCTAGTAAGAATATTTTCCCATAAGAACCTTGTTGTTGTAGCTGTTGTATAATCCTTTATAGGTGTTGCTTCTTCCCATCATGTAAGATAATCTATACAAGTGATGATGTAGCGTGATCCAGTTCTACATGTGGCTAGGGAAATAGGACCCACAAAGTCTATTGCCCATTTTTCAAATGGCTATGCACTAGTAATAGGCCTCAAAGAAATTTCATCTCTTTTTCTAGGTTTTCCAAGGTGTTGAAAATGATCACACACCTTACAATACTCTTTACAATCCTTGTATAGGGTCTCCCACCATAATCCAATGAGTAGAATCTCTCACATGATGATGTCACCTGTATAATTCCCACCTATAATACCGTCATGATCCTCTTCTATGATATATGTACACTCATGTTCTTATACACACCGGCACAATACTTCATCTCGGCCTAGTTTTTATAAGTCACCACTGATCAACATGAAGGGTGCAGCACAAATTGTAATTTTTTTCTTTTCTAAGGATTTCATTCCTTCTGGCATCATACCTGTGCATAAAAAGACAACAATATCCTCCACCTTAAGAAGGCGTGTGATGTAACCTATACAACTCTTTCGTCCGGCATTGTATCTTCAATTGTTTGCACGTCCTCTCCTAATTGAATTCTTGATAAGTGGTATGGGACAAAATTACTTTTACCTGGTTTTACCATGACTGTAAAGTCAAATTCTTGGAATAATAGAACCCATCGACATATGCACCCCTGTAAAATAGGATTATTTACCAAGTATTTTAATGTCATGTGATCTGTATAAAATACAAAGGGTGTTGCTAGTAAGTATTATCTGAATTTATGCAATGTATAGATCATCGACAAGGCATCGCACTCTGTACTTATATAATTCTCTTTTGCAGAGTCAACTTTCTACTAGAAAAGAAGATAGGATGATCTATAATACCTTCTCTAGGCTGAGATAACATTACGCCAATGGTTGTGCCAGAGGCGTCCACATGTACGTGAAATGGTTGGTTCCATGAGGGAAAATGCCGAATAGGCATTTTATTAAGTCTCTCCTTCAATGCCTCAAATGTGTGCTATTGTGGTTATCCCCAATAGAATTTCCCTTTTCCTTTAGTAACTCCTCTAACGGCACGGAAATCTTCATATATCCTTTGGTAAATCTTCTATAATACCTTGTGCATGACCCAAAGAATCCACGCACATCACTCTAACTAGTAGGCTCCTCTAGGCCTATAATAATTATAACCTTAGTTGGATCTACTAACAAAATTTCCTTGTAGATGATATGCCCTAGTAGAGTTCTAAAAGGTGTAGAAAATATGTACTTCTTGATGTTTAAAGAGATCCTTAATTATCTTCATCTTTCAAAAATTAAGCACAAGTTGTCACAATGATCCTTAACAAGGCCATATGCCATCTAATTATCTATGTAAACCTGCAAGAATTTGTGAATAAAATCCTAGAATGCTTGAACAATTATGCATGAAAATACAAAGCAGCGTTCTTCAAACCAAAGGGCATCAACTGTATATTCAAAGCTTCCCCATTCAATGGTGAAAGTTATGTTCTCTTGATCCTCTTGGGCAATTCTTAACTGATGATACCCAGAGAATCCATCTGTAAAAGAGTAAATTTTGTGCACTGCTGCAATGCCTTCTAATATTTCCTTAGTGAAAGGCGTAGGAAAAGGATCAATCACACATGCAACATTCAGCTCCTTGTAATCCACACAAATCCTAATCTGGCCATCTTTATTTATACTAATTACCATGGGGATAACCCACTCTGATTCTTCTAGGGCTTAATGATGCCATATTTCAGCATTTTGTCAATTTCTTCTTTAAATTTTTACGTGCATGTTAGGGTTCATCATGTAAGGCCTCTTCCTAACTGGGAGTGCACCTTCCTTTATCTTAATCTTCATTTTTCCTAATGAATCATGCACCCCATTTAACTCATGGTAGCCCCTAGGAAATAAGTCCTGAAAATCATGTAGTAACTCAATTATCTTTGCCACTTTAGAATCAAACCAATAATCTCCAATTATGGCCTCCTTAGGTTCAACATCTATGTCAATGTTCACTTTCTTGGTCTTCATAGGTTCATGATAGGCACATGTGTTGTTATCCACATTGTCTAAAACCTTACACGTACCTTTGGAATGATCAATGTCCAAATTTTCTACTTCTTCATCATCCACTATGTAGACCATCTTTCCTTTCTCCTTCTCAAAGAAAGTGCACTTAAATAGTTTGACATCTCTGTCTCATCTATTTCATCAAAACGCACTCCTAGTTCTTCCTCACCAAATAACTCCTAAATGATTTCTTCAGCCTTTGCACTGTCTCCCATAGTCAAGCATTCCATAACCCATAATGCCTCTCTCACCAAAGGTTTAGTAGAGAAGTAGTCAAAATTTTGGACCATTCTTGTAATCAAGTCTTTCCAATTTCTAGTCTCCCTATGCAGTTCCACATAAACATACCAAACGCATGCGCAGCCTTACAAAGTGGAATAAAGTTTTTGTACCCAAAGTGAAGGTGGTAAAGCTTCTTTCCCATTTTTCCAGAGTCTCTCACATTGTTGAACGTGGTGTTAAACAGGTTGATTAGCATGATATATGCATATCTGAGTAGGTGCATTGCTTATGAGAAACCAGGTTGTTAGAGAAATTCTTACTTCATTCCATTCTTTGATATTATCCCTATGAACCATCCACCAAAGCACATTTTCATCCCGTGCAAGAAGATATACACTATTATATTTCTTCTCTCCACTTGATTCATCCACTGCTACTCCATGGCATGCAGGAATAATGTAGGATCTCCTTCTCGAGTGTACAGGGGTATCGAATTGTTATCTATCTACCTAATACAATGTGGTTTTCTTCTCTATGAAAAATTTCTTCTTACTTCACACCCAACCATATCATAGGTTTCATGTGCCCAATTGTCACAAGAAATACTTGTAGTATCACTAATAGTCTCAGTGCATCCTCCCACCGGAGGATTCCTTCTTTAGATGGCCTCATCGAACTCTAGATGTGCCTCTATAATTTTTCCCCCAATTTCTGCGGCAAAGTCCGAATATGTTGTTTTCATTCATTATCCTTCTTATGCACCTTAATTAATTTCTTAATTTTTTCCCTCATATTCTTTTTATCTTTGAGAAATGTCATGAGTGCGCCGCTTTGTCCAGGTTCCTTCGCACTACTTATGTCATCATCTTTGTTAAGGCATTACTTTCTTGTTTATTAGTGAATTCGATCGGCTTCACTTTCATGTGCCCTAATAGGGCTCCCTTCTTCATCTTCTTATGGATGCATGCTTCTTCCTTCACATCAAATTTTATCTCTTCCATATGTGTTTGCATCCTTCAAGAGAGTTGTTTCCTTGTGTGCACATTTTTCACCTAGGGATCCATCAACTCCCATCCATATAACTTTTTAGGCTCATGTGTGCTCTAAAATTTGGTGTGATTGATCTTCAAAGGGTCATTAACATACCCCAACTCATATTTTTATACATTTCTTCTCCCTTATTACTCCCGATCATCACCCTTTGGGAATATGTGTCCATGTACCCTACAGTGGGCCTTCACCTGTCATGCCCCCATACTCTCCAAATGGTTCACCAACATTATTCTCTTTCTCCTCCTCTTCTCTTGTGGGTCCTTTTTATTCATCGCGCTCACCATGTGATTTTTGTATCATCTTAGGTATCTTCCTCTCTAAACGCCTCTCCTCCTTCTATATCAATAATCGGCGTATGTTGCACTATGTGAGCAACCTCCTCGAAATTTTGTCTTCACTTTCTTTCCTAGGCACATACTTATGCCTTCTCTTTGTCTTTTTCTGCAAGATCGGTTTCACATGATATGTCCTCGAAAATATTTTTAGTAGCTAAAAGGATCCCGCGCCAATGCTCTTTGTCCTATTTTTCCTCAATAATCTTCTAAATCCTTGGTCCTCCATGCCACCTTCTCCTTTCTCTTCCTCCTCAGCACCAATCTCTTCTCTCACTTCTTCTTCTTGGGGAGGATTATTCTCACATGACCTCTTAAAACCTATAGTTGTATATCTCCTCCTACCATGCTCTAACCCAACACTATCCTTCTTCTCCTCCTCTTCTTGAATTTATTCCTCATCTGTATGAGGGGGAGAGGGCTCATCATCCGACATGGTACCAACTGTGTGCTTCCCCTTGGGAATATCAAGGAGCTTAAATTCATTTTCAATATACTTTCCATCAACTAATTTAGGCTTAAGTTAAATGTATACCTTTGTCATACCTAACTTCCCAACCACCAAACTCGTGGAGCTGATATTAATTTCAATATATTAACTTCTTAATTTATGTATACTTACCTGTAAACATATGTCTTTTGGAGAGTGTGATACTCATAGTCCACCTTGTCTACATCAAAT
Organism: Taxus wallichiana var. yunnanensis; assembly: GCA_018340775.1. NCBI lineage: Eukaryota > Viridiplantae > Streptophyta > Pinopsida > Cupressales > Taxaceae > Taxus > Taxus wallichiana. The sequence continues at coordinate 679,826,458 of CM031240.1, read as the reverse complement.
CTTAGTTTTTACGTGTTTGAAAACTTGTTCACATAATATTGAAAGTGATGTATGGTGAAAGCATAAGGAGCTTACACCAAGGGCTCCACTTTCCATCCTTCATCCCAAATCTACCAATGCAATAATGCTGAAAAACTACAAATTGTGCCTACTTATCCAACACGGAATGTAGATCCTTTGGTATTCTCCATTCATGCTCGAAGGCCTCGTGCATGCGCTTGTACCAAAGCTCCATAATTTGTTTATATGGACCACTCATAGTTCCCTCACAAGTATACTTTGTAAATCTCTCTGCAAGTGACTTCTTTTCTTCTGGGAACTACCGATTTTATCCTTAGGGTCATCTGGGACCCCAATCTCTATAAATACAATAGATAATAGAATAGCACAAAAACTTATCTTATCTCCTTGGTGCACTTATTCAATTATGGTTTCTACTATGAACTCAAAAAATTATACATAACTCCTTTAGAAATTTTCTTGGCAAAATGGAGCTAGTTCCTATTTACCCGACCCCAGCACTTTTGGTTATCGAACTTGGTATAGAGGTGTGCAGCAATTTTGATCACAAGATGATCTTCCAATATTTCAATGTCCATTACACACCCTCCTTTTACATATACCAACTTAGCAAAAGTTTCTTCCACACCCTCATCATCATTAAGGTCACTAGAAATTTCAATGCATGAACTCCTTAGTCATGTCGGTTTCCCAATGAAGGGTGCATAGTGAGGCACACCTGCTTTCTTGAAAATTAGAAGAAGTCCTCGTGGACTATGGACATTAACCACTAGTAGAATTTATTTTACTTTCCAAAGTATGGAAACTCATATACCCGCAAGTCCCCACTCTTTCCAATATCTTCTACCCAGCATCATCATAGATGGGCTTATCATCCTCTATTTATAGATTTTTCTTCTTCACTAGTTCCTTGTCCATTTCATCCTTGTTCTCCTTAGTGTGGTGATTGTAATCACTCACCTTGTCTTTGTATATGTGACTCCCAATCCTACCCCATGATCACACATTCAAGGTATTGCATCTCCGAAAATATAGTTTCAAGTGTTTCCTCAACCTCCACCTCTTGTTCATCCTTCTTCCTTCCTCTAGTGGATGTTCCAAGTTCTCTCTTAGGTGTCATTTCAATTTTTACAATACTTCTTTTCACTCATTCAACCTCTATAACTATAAATCTACATGCCCTAGCATGTCCTCGTTGTAATTTTTTTCTCTTCAAACCCTAGCTCCATGAACCTTCCTTCCACACACCTTCTACTAGCTCAAACACCCTTCTAATAGAGCTCTATTATGGCCATGTCTAAATATCAACTGATTCACCGTGTTTATACAATCACTCTTGCACTTCACTCTTAAATCGCTCTTCAAATTTCACTTCATAGCTCAAGAACTCAAAACATGCAAGGTAAAAATACCATCGTAAGCACCCCTTTTATAGATTTTACAAATTTTTCTGCATTAATTGTTCCTCACCTACCACCATACGTAACTTTAATTAATATTTTTCACTTTTTCATTTTTTTCTAATTTTTCCACACCCCATTCATAACCTTCTAGTGCACCTACTACTTCTCGGCCATAGACCTCCTTACATGCCTCCATGTGCCAAAGTACATCAACCTTTGTGCCTCATACTAAGTAGTTTCCCATGCTTTTGCCTACCTTGTGTTACATTGTGCAATCATCCTTCTTTGCATGGTCTTCAATCTGAGAAAATTTCCTTTAAAACACCTTCAATGAGCACCTATAATATCTTTCTTCTATGCGCACCAATATTTCGAGGACATTCATATTCCAACACTTATATGTACTGTGTAACAACATGCACTTTAGATATCATTTTAAATAAATCTAGTTTAATTGTATTTGCTCCACCCCACACTAACATTATGTGTGGTCCTTCGCATGAACCTAAAATATAATATTAATCTTCTCGGCATTCAAGCTCACTTATTACAACAAAACAATGAACTAAATTGAAAAATCATAACAACGATGAAAGGAAACACATAAAAGGGAAATCTAATCTAAGTGGCAATATTACCTTATTACAAACACCAAGAAGCCTTATTTATAGTAGGGCTTCATCCTACTCCCATTGAAGTAATCGGGCAATAAAATGGCATCCTGCACCTATAATCGACAAGTGCCTGATTCAAGTATCTTTGTTACTATAAAATGTCCTAACCAATGTACTTTCAATTTCCTTGGGTGGCACACAAACTTTGAATCATATAGAAGAACCATCTCCACCTTAAATTGTTTGTTCCTTATGTGCCTATCATGTCAAGCCTTATGTCTCACCTTTTCTCTTCGGTTCCAATGAGAAAGAGCACGCCACTCATCTAACTACATTTTTTTATCTATGCGCTCTTCAACATCTTGTTCATCATCTATTCCTCTTGTGGGTGCAATACGCAAGGATGGAAACATGAATTCCATATGTAATATAGCCTCATGCCACACCAATTGAAATGGTTTGGCCTTATTCAACCTTTTATAAGTTTTCCTATACACCCAGAGTACAACAAAGACTTTATCATCCTAATCTTTCCTTCCAAAATAATAGATTTTTTTCAGTGTTTGTCCCAGAATCTTGTTGAAAGCTTCAGCAGTACCATTGGCTTATGGGTGATAGGGTGTTATCTTATGGTGTGCCACCATAAACTCATCCAAAATAATTTTGATGATCTCATTTAAGAAATGAGTTCCCCTATCACTTATTAAACTTAATGGACATCCATACCTGTTGATAATGTTTTCCAAAAAAAATATTATTGTTATAGTTGTTGTGCATTCCTTGGTAGGTGTTACTTCTTCTCACCTTGTCAGATAATCTATACAAGTTATAATATAGTGCACTCGGATGGGGAAATAGGACCAAAAATTCAATAGCCCATTTCTCAAAAGGTTCAACACTTGCAATAGGCCTCAAAGGCATCTCATCTCTGGTTCTAGGCTTCCCAAGGCACTTTGAAAATGGTCACATGCCTTGAAATATTCTTTAATATCCTTATACAAAGTTTCCCACCATAATCCAACCATCAAAATCTTGCACGCAATGGGCATCCCCTACATAATGACCTCTACAATTCCACCATGAGCTTCTTCCATAATAGCCTCATGCTCATGCTCTAGAACACACCGGTTTAAAAATTCATAAACAACCTAGCTTGTATAAATCTCCATCTATCAATTGATATTGTGTCACACATATTGCAAGTTTCTTCTTTTCTAATGTCTTCATTCCCTCAGGCATCTTTTCAAGACGCAATAATATTGCAATATCTTCTAAATCTGTGACCACGTAGTTTAATCCAAAGAGTTGTGCACTAGGCGTTGTGTGTCCTCAATACTTTGTGTGTCCTCTCCCAAAATTAATTCTTGACAAATGGTCAGGTCTTGAATTACTCTTTCCGGGTTCGACAACCACTATAAACTCAAACTCCTGAAATAGTAGTATCCACCTACAAATTTTCCCTTGCAAAATAATCTTGTTGACCAAATACTTAAGTTTCATATGATCTGTAAAGAATATAAATGGTGTTTCCAATAAGTATTATCTAAATTTGTGTAGTGTGTAGATTGTGAACGATGCCTCACACTCAATAGTTGTATAATTCTTCTCTCACGATTTCAATTTCCTACTCAAAACCAAATGGGTGGTCTACAATTTTTCTCCCAAACAAGCATTAAAACTTCACCAATTTTCATTCCATAAGCATCAACATGAACATGAAAAGGCTTATCCCAAGAAAGAAATTGCAAAATAGGTGTAGTAGTAAGCCTTTCCTTTAATTTTTCAAACACCTATTTTTGTGCGTCACTCTAATAGAATTTCCCTTTAGCCTTCAATAATTTCTCCAAGGGCATGGAAATCCTTTTATAGCCTTTAATTAATTTCTGTAATACCTTGTATATCCCAGAATCCATGCACTTCACTTTGATTATTAGGTTCTTCCAAACCCAAGATTACAACTATCTTGGTTGGATCTACCAACAATCCCTCTTTACAAATAATATGCCCAAGTAAAGTTCCAAAAGGTGTTGTAAAGATGCACTTTTTAATGTTAAGAGAGATGCTCAATTACCTGCACCTCTCAAACATGAGTCTTAGATTCTCACAATAGTCCTTGACCAATCCATAGACTATCTAATCATCTAGATACACCTGTAAAAACTTATGAATGAAATCCTAAAAATCTTGCACAAAAATGTGTGAGAACACTAATGGCACATTATTTAGTCCAATGGGTATCACTATGTATGCAAAAATTCCCATTTAGTGGTGAAATTTTTCTTTTCTTGATCTTCATTCACTACGCACACTTGATGATAACCAGAAAACCCATATGTAAAGGAGTATATCTCACGCCCTACAACTCCTCAAAGATCTCCTCTATAAATGGTGTGGTACAAGGATCAATAACACATGAAGCATTTAAGTATCTATAGTCCACACAAATCCCTATCCTCCCATACTTTTTAATATTAATTACCATGGGGCTAACCTATACTGATTCCTCAATGGGCTCAATTATAGAAAACTTTAGAATTTTATCAATTTCTTCCTTCACCTTGATGCACATGTGATTAGGATGCATCCTATAAGGATTATTTCTAACTGTGCATGCTCCATCTTTAAGCTTTATTTTCATCTCACCTAAAGAGGGGTGTACTCCTTTAATTCATGATAGACCCATGGAAGTAAGTCATGAAATTCACACAAGAGTTCAATGATCTTAGCCACTTCCTACTCCAACCAATAATAGCCTCCTTAGGATCTCGTATCTATTCCAATGTAAACCTTCTTCATTTTCATAGGCTCATGATATGTGTGCCTTCATATAAACTCTGCATTAAAATTCCACATGTGTGTGCAGCCACTTAAAAATGAGTAGAGCTTATGTACCAGCAGTGATAGTGGCAAGGCTTCTTTCCCCTCCATCCAAAGTTTCTCATAGTCGCAGATGTGATGCGAGGTAGGGGACTTCGATGGAATTCACATATTTGAGAAGGTACATTACTCATTAGGAACCTAGTAGAAAATGGGATTCTCACTTCTCGTCATTCTAATAAGTTGTCTCTCAGTGTGTAGTCCACCGACGTGTTGTTATCTCGCAAAAAGTATATATTATCATATTTCTTTTATCTCCTCCATTCTTCCACTAGGCTTCCATTATGAGTAGAAATACATTAGGTTCCCTTCACCAATGTATTGAGGTTCCCGGTTATAACATAAATGCCTAACCATATGCATCATGATCATGTGAGTAATCATGTTCTTAATCTCTTGCCTAACTAATTCATACTTCACATGTGCCCAGCTTATCACACGTAATACTTTTGGTATCACTAACTAAAAAGCATCATCCCACTTTATCACTCCTTCCTTAGATAGATTAGTTAAATCAAAGTCTCTAATTTTGCATGCATATATCATATTCAAATCCTCTTCACTCAAAGGCTCAATATATGGAGCAGCCTTTGCATCTGTCAAAGGTATAATGACGCACTCTTCCTTGTTCTCAAATATAATTTACCATTTTTTGAAGTGTAAATATACGTTATTCGCATAACACCAAGGTCACCCAAGTAATGTCGAGAAGCTATCTGCTTTAACTAGCTCCAATACTTCAAAGTCCCCATTAAACTTGGCCCCCTAAATTGTAATAGTTACATCCTTTATTAATCTAATAGGATTAGCCCTAGTCTTGTTTGCCATATACAACACATTCAAATAAGGCCACAATGGTGGTCTTCCCATCTGATTCCAAGCATCCAATGTGAGTACATTAACTTTTGTGCATGTATCTATCGAATATTTCTCAAGAAGACATCCATCTACCACTGAATTTAGTGTAATCTACTTATCATACCCATGATTATGTGGGGGCCAATTTACATGAAGTATTTTCCTCTCGCACTCATTACCTACATGAGGTACCTTTTATCTCAACCACTATCATAAAATGGGGATGATTTTATCTTGACACAACATTCTACAAACCTCCTTCAATTCATCTACATCCTTCTCAGGGAGTTCAACCTTGTTTTCTCAATCCTTTACGCATGCATGATCCTTCAGGATCTAAATCTCTCCTTATAGATCCTTGATGACATCCATAGTCTTCTTACGTAAACCTCATTCTAATGTGTAGAATTAGGGTACTTTGTGTTTATCACTCCTTTCTTAGTTATAGTTTGTTTATACTTTGTAGGTTCTCATGTGCGCGTAACCTCAGTGCGTGTAGTAACTAAAATAGGTAACTCAAGGGTAGGTGCTACCTTTAGAATCCATTGATCTTCAACTATGCATTGTACCTTAATCATTCCCATGCCCTTGTCTTACTTGTGTTTCTTGCTCATGTGCTCATATAAGTTAGGGAATTCTTCAAATTTGTGTTGTTTTCCACACCATGAGCAAACCACATTCTAAGGGCACTCACATTGATAATGATCAGGAGATCCACAAGTATAACAAGTTCCTCTAGGAAATCCTCCTCTTCCACCACCATGACCTTGGCCTCTATATCCTCCATGAAATCCTCTATTCCTATTATCCCCATTATTGTGCCTTTCATTATGTTTTCCTTATTGTTCCTTAGATCCACTTGCTACACTAGTATAGTGCACACCAATCTCAATGGCTTCATGGATATGATCAATCAATCTACATTCAATGGTGTCATGAATGTGGGTCTTTCAAATCTTACAATACATATACACATTCTTCTGGATTGCGCATTTTAAAAGAGGACATCTACTTGAATCATGGTCCAAGTGAAAAATTTCACAATCCAACAACATGGCACGCACCGACTTGACTTAGAGGAAGTTATCCTTAGTGTTTCCTTTAACCTCGTAATTTTTACACCATATTCCACTGCGTGTATCATGAGTTGAATTAGCAGAGAGCTTCTCCAACTATTTTTCCATGGCTACAATCTATGCTTCCAAGAATGGACTTACTCCAGTATCCACACTTCCAACCGCCTCAGTGCACAGAGTTTCTTCCAAGGCATCACGTGGATCTACTAAGGTCTTATGAGATATTTCCCTTATGAAGGAGTTAGTAACCCTCCAACAAAGCAATGTGCATACTGACTTGCATGTTTATCATAAGATAACTTTGACAACAAAGTTTTAAAACATGTGTCATATTCTCGAACAATCTCAGATAAGACCTATTTAATGTCCTTAAGCATGTTGATACTTTTCTACTCAAATTTTAGAATATGGAACTCGGATAGAAACATAGAGTGTAAATCATTATAATCCACCACATTTTGATGTGGGTCATACTTTCTGTACCAACTATGTGTGCTCTCTTAAAGAAAAGTAGTGAATTGACTTTCTTTCCTATCTCGAGGATGTAATTACTTTAGTGTGTCATAACAGCTCGCACTTGTGCACATGCTCTACTACATCCTCAATGCCCCTATATTCTATAAAGTGAAGAGACATTTCGTAATAAACTTGATGTGGCTGATGGGGGTTTGGACCTTCTCCACTAGATCTAGATCCAAAGCCACCACCAAGATTTCCCACCACCAAAGATCGCCTAATAAACTTTATCTTGATCCTTTTGATCCTCCCGATCAACTCCGATCCTCCTCCTATAGCAGAAATGGGCTATTGGATGTACTTCCTTGTGTCCCAACTATAGTGATAAACTAAACTCCCACATTCTATGAAGTTGTAGTACTTCCATATGTATTCCCAATTTTCTACACACCCACACTCTATCCAGATGCCACACCTAAAAATATTCCTCTAATCAGACCCCCAAACAAAGATGATGTCATATGTGCTACCATAGGTGATGGGTGTTCATATTTCATTCATTTAATAAACTCTCTATTAATGTCATATTCAAACCAAGGGTATGTCTAAAGATATATGCAACAAGAGGAATCTTGGCAATCTAGTACTTGATTATAGGTATTTTTTATTTTATGGGGATCTTTTCAATGTCTTAAGGACTTATCGGTTAAAAACCTTATTGGAATCAAACTATGAAAACATGTTGGAAGTAAACACACTTTCTGAGAATGAATTGTTGGAAATAAACACACTTTTCCTTGAAGTAAACATACGTTTCCTTAGAAGTAAACATACTTTGCATAAATAGCCTCGGGAAAGAGCCTCTTGATCTTGACATTGCACGTGACAACATAAGTAGTGCCACTCCTAAGCACATGGATAACCCTTCTAAGAGACCGGGAGGCCTTAGAGGCCGAGATAAAAATTTAAGGATGAGGTCAAAAACCTAGCTAAGCAAAAGGTAAGAAAAGCATGGAGGGGGAAGGGAGCATTGATGATAGTCGATTGAAGACATATACAAAAAGCCGACATCCTTGACTCCCGCCTTGGGAAGGCTAAGACTAGGCATGATTACAACATTGCTGCCTTTAGGGCCATTGAGGAGTTCATCGTGGGACATGCCAAAAGTGTTTCCAACCTCGGCGGTGTCCCAACTTTGGGGCAATGAAAAGAGAGCAAAAGGACCATCGAGGAGCTTCAGATGGATGCTGCCCACATGACCGCTTTGGGTATGTTTCATGCTTGGAAAAAAGTCAAGATCAGTGTTGATCAAGCAGCCAAGAAGTAGTCATGCATGCTTCTACTGCTCTCTTTTGTTATTCTTAATGCTTTCGATCAGTTCTTGCTTTTTTTGGTTGTTTTTTGTTAAGTCTCGCTTGTGTAGCTGTTTAGGCTACGTTGAATTTCATTGTACTACTTGGACTTGGTTAGTCCTGCTATGCTTCTCACTCTTATTCCGGCTTAAAGGCCTTATTTTGTATTCAAGGGTATAGTCCCTTTCAAAAACTATTTCTATTAAAAAACACACTTTGCATAAATGAAATAGATTTCTGAAAACAAACATTACATAAATAAACACATAATTGAGAATGCTTGGAAAATGATTGCAAAGAAATAAGAACTTAATCTAGAACACCTGCAGGGACAAGTCTATAATAGATTTTAAATTGAAAGTGATACAGAATTAACATATCTAAACTATTTTCTTTAAAAATATAAATACCAAAAAAATGAGGATCCTGGTTCTTGGAGGAGTGGGCCCTTACTCTGCCTTGAAATAGGATTGACAACTTAATTTTCTCTCAAAACAGGAATGGCTATTTTATTGATAAAATGTTCTGCATTACAAAAACATGTTGGATCTATGTATTAATCTATATCTATCTTATCCTATATTTATATTCCTCTATCTTATCTATATATATTAATCTATCTGCAAGTCTATATGTATATACTTCTTCCAGGGGTGCATTTATGGTCGTAATTGTTCCACTGACATGATGGAACTAAATCGAGCCTAGAATAGATGTTGAATTGGAACATGGCTGGACATACAACTGTGTGATAATTATCCTAGATCTACAAGTATGGAGATTCAGAAGTCTTCTAATATGCTCTTATTGATAGGATCATTGATTTGACAAATTTCCAGCCATTTGGAATATATTCTTATCGGGCTTTAGAACTCTAGAAGAGTTTCGAACTAAAGGAAATCATTCCAAGTTTAACCGAGAGAGTTCGAGCTATCTCGTAGGAGTTCCGAACTAATTCCAATAATTCGGAACTAAGTACTTGAGTTCCATAAATAGGTGATAAAGCCTATGGTATGTGTAATGGAGTTCGAACTAGCTTGGAAGTTTCGAACTCACGTGTGTAACAGATGCTCTCAAAACATGTTGACCACCTCATACTTCATTCTTTCACTTGATTACGACTTGTTTTATCTCAAAATTAGTTTTTCTAGAATTTTGAGATTCCTCCTCTTTCTCCATTATTGTCTATTTAGCTCTTGTCAATTCCTCGGTCTTGTTAGTGAGTGAGTTGTTTATTCCTCAATAACCATTTCTCTCTATTCGAATTAAGTCTGAGAAAATTCAACTCCTCATCCTTTTCTCTAATAATGAGTTCTGCTCTGACAAAAAATAGAGCCTGTTTAACCTGTTATTTTTCTTCTTTCTCTAAAATTTCTTAGGGAGTTGAGCATTCTTCTTCTACTAAAGGAAATTTCCCTTTTTGTCTCCAAGATGCCAACTCTTCTTCTTCATGTGACAATGTTGTTGGTTCACCCAATTCTTGAAGAACTTGTTCTTCAAATCTCTCATCTTCTTTTTCTATCTCTATTTGGCTTGGTCCAGGAGGAGTCATGGCCATGCTGCCCAAAATATTAGTAGTTTCCTTTTCCAACCCTTCTTGATCTTTCATTTCCTCCGGAATTTCTTTAGAATTTTTATGAATTTTCCTTCTTTGAGGAGCCTCAAAATGTATAGAAATGGGTCTCCTCCTAGATCTTCTTCTAATTTTCACCTCTTTCTCTTTCCTTGGTGAATTTTCACTATCAAAGATAGATATTGGCTCTCCTGTAGCTACTGCAGAGGAAGGAATTTCTTTAAGAGGCACAATTGGTTTTGCAGTTTTAGTCCTTCTTTCAAATCTTCTTCTTTTTCGTATTTCCTTTCCACCTAGTTCTTTCTTTTCCTCTGCACTGACATCCATTTCCAAATTAATTTTAGGAGTAGAAGGGGTTGTTATTACTCTCCTGAGAATATCAAGGCTCTGTTTAAACTTGCTAATAAATTTCCCCCACATTTCCTCTCCATTTTTCTTCGAAAGGAAATGGTGTTGGCACACTAAGTGCACTAACCCATGATGTTTGATTGTTCCCACACCCCAAAAAAACATTTGGGCTATTGTATGGATGGAGTTAAAAAGAATCCCTTGAAGGTTTACTACATATTCTAGTTTTTTAGCTCCATATCTAAGGTATATGAGGATCTTTAGAACTTCTCTTCCTACCGACCCAAATTGACCATCACAGGTTAAATACTTGACTACCCAAAATGCCACTTTGTCAAAGGGTTTGGGAAAGCTGGCCCTTCTGACCCCTTTTATGATTTTCTTCATGTTGTAAATATATTGGGGTTCATCTTCCCCCTTTTCAGCAAGGTTTCAACCAGGTCTTTTAATGTCCCTCTAATAGGGTTTGGGACATGCACAATTGAACTCCATATACATTACTTATTGTATTCACAAAAAAAGGAATAAAAAATTTCTAACCTTTGTCCTAGATTGCTCTAAATTTATAACAAATTCTCTTACCAATTCTTTGTTATACTTAGGAAACTTTCTCATAAATTCCAGCCATCCTGCCTGATGAAAGATAGCCGCCACTTCTTCATCTGCAATGAGATGGGTATCATCCTCTAGTTCTAACTTCTTTTTAATCCCCATGATACAGAGGTGATTCAAATTTTTTCTTCTTTAATCTTGTGCGGGTTGGCTAAAGAACTCTTCGCTTTAGTGGAACTAGCGAATTTAATCTGGAATTATTGTATTTAGCTATAGAACTTTTTTGTTGTAGTTATAGAATGCAAACATAATTCGTTGCTTCTTTGAAGTTTCTCTGCAACTTAGTTTTCACTTTGTTGGTTCCACACTAATGATAAATCATTATAACTATGCTACCAATTTATTCCATTAATATCTTTCTCATGATTACTCACTTTTAATCATGATGTACAATAGATGGCTCATCATATTGACTTTTAAATCAAATCTAACCACACAAGTGAAATTTTAATCGAACCTTTAATAAGTTAAAGATATAATTACCATCCTTGATGATGTAATCCCTCTATCATGATGACTCGTCATTCCTAAAAATTGAAACAAAAGGAAAACGGTTAGAAAAACAATTGGAATTCCAAAGATTTTTTATTTTGAATTAGCCATTTATTTAGGAAGATCAACCAACATTACTGGTTTTCAATTGATCTCGAGAGAAAACTTTTTTTTTGGGGAAGAGAATTCCATTTACTAGTTTTCATTCTCTTCCCTTTATTATGGATCTATTCATCTCGATTATTTGATCATTTTGGAAGAACTAGGTTCTTCCATATGATCAAATTCTCTATCTACTTCAATCTTCTTCAAGAATTCATCCTTAGTAGGAGGCTTCCTATAAAGCTTTAGCCTATGTCCATTGACCAAGAGTGTTCTTCTACTGCCATCAATGGGAAGTAGCTGAATAGAACCATTGTCAAATATCTGATCAATCTGATAGGGTCCTAACCATCTAGTTCTTAGCTTGCCTTTGAATTGTTGGTACTTAGAATCAAACAAAGTAATGCCCAGTCCCCTACTTTGAATTGTCTTTTCTTGATATGTGTATCATGCCATTGTTTCCTTTGATCTTGGATTATCTTTGTCTGTTGAAGTGCTTCCATCCTTAATTCATCCAACTCATTGAGTTGAAGGATTCTCTCCTTTTGATCTGCATCCAACTCAATACCCACCTTGACTGTTGTCCTCAATGTCTATATTTCAAACTCAATAGGCAATAAGGTATTTTTCCCATAGACTAACTCATATGGTGAAAACCTTATCATAGTTTTCCAAGTTGTATTGTAAGCCTAAACCACTTCAAGTAGTCTCTTTACCCAATCTCTTCTTCTTTCTTCAATTATTTTGGTAAGGATGTTTTCCAATTCTTTATTCGTTACTTATAGCTTGTCCATTTGATTATGGGTGATAGGAGATGACTTCCTATGATTGATCCGATAATACATTGTGAAATCTGGATCATATTAGGCAAAAATTTTAGTCCCCGATCTGGAACTATGCTCCTTGGTGATCCAAACTTTACCATAATTTTGTGCCAAAGGAAATCAGCAACTGCTTCTTCAGTGGCATTTGTTAAAGCCTGCACTTCTACCCACTTTATCACATAATCAATAAACACAAGAATATGTTCCTTCCCTTGTGAAGAAGGAATAAAGGGACCAAAAAAATCCAACCCCCATCTCTTAAATGGTTCAATCACTACTTGAGGTTTCATAGACATTTCATTGGTAAAGGTTGGTTGTCCCATCCTTTGACAAGGATCACACCACCTGATATATATCTTCACATATTTGTACAGAGATGGCCAATAATAACCAATGCCAAGTATCTTTTGAGCTATTCTTTTCACTAAATAGTGTCCTCTACTTGGTTCATCATGACATTCCCGGAGGATGTCAAAGATTTCATCTTCTCTTACAAACCTGCATAAAACCAAATTAGGACCACACTTAAATAGCATTCCATTTAACCATCCGAATTGTGCCTAATGGTTTTGATTAACTTCTTTATTTGTTTCTTGGTGAAAGAAAGAGGAAACTTCCTGTTATAAGAAAATTTTCCATATCAACAAACCAAGGTGTATCACCAAATAACAAACAATTGTTCATCACGAAAGTTGTCCTTGATCGATCTTTCTCCCTATAGTGGTTAGTCTTGACAAGAAATCAGCTACCACATTAGATTTACTTGGATTGTCCACAATGGTAATATCAAATTCTTGTAAAAGTAATAACCATCTAATTATTCTACCTCCAACCACTAGTTTGTTCATTAAATATTTAATTGCTGAGTGATTTGTATGTACAAATATTTTGTACCCTATAATGTAATGTCTAAACTTATTAATTGCATAGATCACAAAGAAGAAATTATTTTTCAGTGGTGGTGTAATTTCTTTCAGTGGGAGTAAGATTTTTGCTAAGGTAATAGATAGCATACATTTTCCCTTCTTCATCTTTTTGTCCCAAAACTACACCAATGGAATTATTTGAGGCATCTGTTTGGATATGAAAAGGTTTCTCCCAATTAGGTCCTCTCAATATTGGGGTAATTATTAATTTTTCTTTAATTTCTTCAAAATCATGTTGACACTTTTCATCCCAAAGAAATTCATAGTCCTTGGTAAGAAAATTAAACATGGGGAAGACATTTTACAAAAATCCTTGATAAAGTGTCTATAGTACCCAACATGTCCTAAAAATGACTTGATATCTGTGGGGGTTTGAGGAACAGGTAAGTCTGAAATAATTCTAATTTTTTTTTATCAACCCGAATTCCTCTTTTTAAAATATGGTGTCCTAATAAAATCCCTTCATCAACCATCATCAAACATTTTTCATGGCTAATAGACAAGTTGTGTTGCTCACATCTTTTCAATACTTTGTCCAAATTTTCAAGGCATCATCAAATGTATCTCCATGCATGGTGAAGTCATCCATATATACCTCTACACAATCATTTGTTAGGTCTACAAAAATTACTAAATGCCCCGATGATGATACAGTCTCCTCGCAAGGTGTTCGGGATCCGAAAAGCCCTCGAGTATGCGTTAACATCCCGCGTGCCCCGCTTAGCCCCGCGCCCTTTATTTTCCCCTTTTTCCTCTTTCCTTGGCCTCTTGACCTTCAAGGATTGCCGCCCCGAAGGGCGGCGGTCGTGACCGCCACCCCTAAACAAGGGCGGCGGTCCCAGAACCGCCGCCCGCTCGTAGCGGCGGTCCCGTGCATTTTCCGTTTTCGCTCGCTTTTTCGACGCGACTCGCGAAATATCACGCTTCACCAGCTTTTCTTTGCCGACTTGAGCATGCATTAATGTTTTTGGTCCCCTGAATGTGTTTTTCCTTTGTTTATTGTTTAGGAGTTCAATTTGGTTTTGGTTTTTGAGAGTTGAATTCCTATAAATGCATGGTTTGTGTACATGCAAATGGTCTCGAATTTTGTCTCAATTTTGTGAAGAATTTGGTGAAGAATTTGAGCTGGAGCTTTTGGGCACCATTTTTCCTTGTTAGAGTCTTCTGATTTTTAGTGTTTTGTTAGCTTGCTTAGATTGATAAAGATAGTTTATTTCATACTTGGTTAGTATTGCTCACCGCTGGTAAGCCACACACTCCATCTTGTGCAGCAAAGTAAATGTTGTTTCATCCAATCCAGTTAGAAGCTTGCCCCTGAATTCCTCTTTGCTGTAGATTTATTTTTACTGTGTCTTGGAGTTCTTAGTTCAATTCATTATATACCTGGTTAGCTTTATTCAGCTGTTGGTAAGCCACATATCCAACTTGTGCAAGCAGTGTCTTTATTTTGGAATAGAATAGCTTGGGAAGCCATTAAAGTTGCAGGTTTTGCTCTTCGTATAGGATAGTTGCAGGTTCTGGTCACTCCATGTTGCATGACTCGCAGTAAAATCCCGCTAGGAATCGCATAAGCCAAGCTCTGTACTCTTGCGCTATCCCTCTCCTACTCGCATTCTCGGTCTCGTATTCTCGAGCCGTCCTTGTCCCAAAATCTACTCCTATCGGTGCAAGCATTACACGCTTTTCTCGGGATCCAAGTGAACACGAAAGAACGAGAAGATCATACCGAGGGGACGAGATCATACACACACCATCGGATTCGCCACTGCTCATGGAATCCGTGTTTTAAATTTCAAAGTTCTAGTCGACTCATATCAAATAGAGTAGTTAATCACTTTATTTCATTTCATTCTATTCTCGATATCGCCAGTGAAGTCATGGGGATTGATAGTTTCGAGAAACTATGATTCACTCCTCACTTCGAGGTAGGATCGAGAATCTTGCAGTAGATTAGACAGTTATTTTATTCATTTAGAATAATTCTACAAATCGCACAGTGCAAATAACCACACTTCTTATCTTGTCTGCTTTTTAATTATTGTTTAGTTATTATTTCTAGATATGCTTAAAATAGTTTGCTTTCCTTAAAATTGTTAAATATTTCAGAGAAGAATAAAAGTTATATGCAGTTAGATTTATTTCACGTAGTTAGAATTTGCTTCATTACAGTTAGTTTTTCCTTTTATGACAATTACGGACCTCAAGAGCCTGTGGAATATATATTTGAGCCAATCGTGCCTCAACCAAACCTCGTCACAAATATAGTCGACATAGACCAAAATCTCAGATACAAGTATTCCGAACAACCACGCATTTACAACCGATCGCTTCTCGCTAAGAGGATTAAACATAGAAGACGACCAAGCACATGCATTTTGGTCAAGTCACCAAACTACAGATTACTTAGAAAACATCCACATGATCTGTAGAAGGGCTCGAAAGAGAACAAACATTCGGGTGTGATCCTCTAGTTCCACAAATGTGACACTGAGACACCCTCGTAGATATAGATACCAGCTTAAGAATCCAGTGTCATGAGAACGCCCGTAAGGTATTCCGAGAAGATCGCACAACTATTGGTTCTAAACATGTGGTTTAGAAAGCATACGATTACTCGGATACTAGGGATTAGAACTTGATCTCGCGTATGACCATAACAGACCGCAACAACCAAGAGTCTACGGTCAGGACCCACGATCCCACACCCAACGAATCCACAAGTCGCTTAGATATAAACACCGCCTACGCACACTAGTATTTCAGTCCACTCCACTTCCACCTATCATCATCGAACAACCGTCCTTACTAGATATACAAGCTAACGGCTAGGGAATTCTCGACTAGGCCAGAAAATCATCCGTAGAGTCAATTATATTCATCATCCACTATATGACCTTATCGGGAGATATACACGAAACAATCCCAGGTCATTTTCCACGTATTCCGCAACCCATAGATCGAATCACGCCAGAGCTCGATATTGATTGAGCCTTCGAGCACCATCCTCGCCGATCGATCTATCACACCACCAAGTTAGAAGGGCCTTCTTTGCCTTAGATTCACAAATTCCACTAGTGCGTGTCAAGACATTAGACTCCTAACTAGTTTGTCTCGCATATTCCATCCCCACCGGCTCGCTCTCTGACGACTCCTGGAGGTCGGGTACGCGGAAGAGTTACTTGTTGATTCTCACGCCGCCCCGTCGCTTCTTCCGACGTACAAAATTGGTGAACCCGACGTGAAACAAACAATTGTTTCACCTTCTCTTTGAGAAGTTTTCAAATCTTCTCTCATCCACCTTCGCTCCTTCCCATTATTCTCGCGGTATTCATATACCCCCGAATATGTCGGATTCGATGCATATGGTGACTCTCTCGGGTCTTGAGGCATACTACGCCCAATGTAATAGGGAATCATCACCCTCGCTCTCGCATGGGGTGACAACTATTCAACTAATCAGCTTGTCAACACAAACCCCAAGAATCGATATAGTTCATCTTTTCAAACCGAAGAGTTAGATCAACCCCTTCAACCCAACAAACAGAGCCTTCAGTTCAAACAATATGACGCTTACGAGAATCTGTTCATCTCCTCAAATGTTACTCGACCACAAATTAGTAGGCAATCGATCCATACCTGGTCTTAGATGATGGACAAACAACACGTTATCCTAGGAGTGAACAACGCTCCTGGGAATGTACCCATCTATAGGAGGTTTACAAATACAACCCGAAATCTCTTTTCAAGAAAATACCTCTACGCCACCGCATACAGAAATATTCTGGGAGAAACTTGGCAAGATAGCGATCAGCTTATGACAGATATCACGTACCTTTACAACACCAAGGTATACAACAAACGCCGCCAGTAAAGTACCGTGACTTCACCAAATGAAGTCATTTCAACGTTAGTAGAAAGAGTGAGAGGGTTAGAACTGCTCAAGCAAGTCAAAATTCTCCGCTCATACAAACAGAAGTTCCAATCCTCCATACCACTGGTCGTAGATCTCTCTTACGGAGTAGGCACGTTAGGCATGCCTCCTCAATATCCACAACAAACGCCAACAAGGCCTATCATCTCTAACACTATTCCTCCCTGCCTAGTGTCGAACAATCCATTCCTTGACAATACCCCGTCCTACTTAAACATATACTCTAAATCACCACAAGGAGATATGTTCTCCTCTCCCGGCATGTTTTCTCAAACGCAGGGTACCTCCCTATGCCCCTGCCAACGCATACGCCGCACCGTATCAACAACCTATCCCACCACCACTCCTCAAAGAAACACCATCAATGGTCGAAAGCTATGCGATAGGGACTTATTCAGAATACCTAAAGGAACCCTTAGATTTCACCATACGAAGCGTCATGCTTCCAAGACCTCTCCCTGATTTGCCTAAGTTCAAGGGTGAGGGAGATCCAAACGCACATATCAAAGCTTACGCTACAGCCATACGAGAATTACTCCTCGGGATGGGGTCATTAAAAATATTCCCAAAACACTCGGAGGGCATTGCTTCGATTGGTATTATAGAATACCTGAGGCTTCCATACATTCATTTAAACAACTCGTGTCAGAGTTCATCAAAGCCTTCGACATGAACAAACTATTAAGAACAGGAATCAGGGAATTCTTACACATCAAACAAGAACACAATGAATCTGTCGCCCATTTCATCCAAAGGTGGCGTACAGTTCTTTATTCATCAGCAAGTGCTCCAAACATGGATCAGATGGAACTATGTGATTTATTCCTTCATTCTCTCAGTAGAGAAGTGAAGGAAGAAGTCCAGAAGTTCCCACTAAGGACTTATGATGAAGTACTTGAGAGCGCTCTGCGAATTGATCAAGCAGTGATAGATAGTGGTCGTAAGACATATGGAGCAAATGGGAGGTTAATCACCTCCACTCAAAATACTACAACTACCACAAATGTCAATCAAGGACCCAAAATCCTTAACAAAAATCGTGGGGTAACAACGGATGGGGTAACCGACCAGCCCAAGAGGGTAAATGTCGTTAATACTCCGTCACAAACAAACAACCAGCGAAACAACAACTTTACCCCAACGGTCAATACAGTGGATTTTAACCATCCACAACAACAACAACAACAACGGCGAAATCCCATACAAGGGCCAAGCCAAAACTCATTTGGTTACCAAAACCAAAGTCAAAACCAAAAACAACAATTCCAAAACTTTGGTCCTAATAGCAACAACTTGATCGAATTTTAGGCCACAATACACACCAAACCAACAAAACGGGAATTATAATCCCAATTCTTATTGTGGTTTCCATAAAATTCATGGTCACGACACTAGAACGTGCCGTGACTACAATAAATTTATGCAACGTTTGCCAGAAGAACAAAGACAGTTCTTCACAGCACTGCTTCTGGCGTATCCCGCCTCATCATCACCAAATACTCTCAGGGGGCGCTTCTCCTCGTAATGCTCCTCTCAAGATCTTTAATGATCCACTCCCAAATCATGACAGCAATAGGCAATCCAACCGAACAAACAAAGGTGCAAAGACGGAAACAATGACCATGAAGCCTCGACTTCATTAAATCCACAACAAGCGCCACACTGGGAGCTCAACCGAGACCTAAGATAGTCAGCTTGGTAGAATTAGACGCCGAACTACCTATCGAAGCTATAACAAGAACACGAGAGTATTTCTCTCAACTAAGCCCAAGTCATCTCGCCAGACAGATAAGAGTCAAGAAATAGTTGAAAACCCATCGGTGCCTATGATTTAATTAGTGACCTAACAAAGACCTTTTCACACATTTCATTTTTGGACTTACTAAAGAACTCCCCTCACAGAGCTGCTTCTTTAGAAGCATTAGGTCTAGGCCATCTAATTAACATCACTCCACCTCCCGAAACACAAGTAAATCACGAGATTTTGATATCCACCTCCTCCGGGGCAGCCGGACAAGGATGTCGAATTCATCTTCGAAATAAGTAAAATGCCCACAGATGCTGAGATCGCACGCCGAGGTGACCCAGCCTTACACTTGCAAGTGTGGGTTTATAATAACTATGTAAAACGGGCAATGGTCGATTTATGGGGCTGCAGCTAACATAGTCCCTTTCTTTCCTCCAAAACTTGGATATGGAGAAACAAACTGCTCCACTACACGAAATACCTCGAGAGGCTATGATAGCCTTAAAGCCACTTCGATAGAACTATAATACCGCGGTCACCTTAGGGCCCAAAACCATCTTGACCGAGTTTTATATTATAGATCGGGAAACTAACTATAATATGATCCTCTACGACCTTGATACATCGAATGAAGGCAATCCCTTCCACGCTATTTCAAGAAGTAAGATTCTTGCATCTCGGGAAAGGTATTTGAGCCAAAGGCGATCCAAAACCTTTCGATTCGCACCTAGCTGATTTAAAGAAAAGACCAGGGGTGCACTTAATTTGAGCGCCAACAAACCAACTTAATAAACCCTCCGACCCAAAGCCGAGGAAAAGTTGATACCTACAACGGATCTTGAAACTACCAAAGATAGCCAAAACAATTCCAACCCCTAAAGGTAAAACTAAAGAAACAAGATTATTAGGGACTACCGCGAAAATCGTTGAGTTGATAGAACAAGATTCACCAATGTTCTTACCATTCGATTCAAGAGGGCATAGGATTTTCCCTAGGTGTTGGTTCCTTACCACAGAGAGGATCTCTCGTATGGTAGAAGTAGAGAGTGTGCAAACGCAGCAGATGCCCCAACATCTACACTCCCGCTAAGTATTGACTCTCCATTTCGATGGAGCTAAATGTCATGTTATGGGAGCAGGGGCAGTATAATTTTACTTCACCCGAGGAGAAGGTCCTCCCATTCTCTTTTAAGTTAAACTTTGAATGCACAAACAATGGCGCCGAGTACGAAGCCCTCCTTGGCCTCACCTTAGCCAAAGAATTGGTATTATAACATCGTAGTCTCTGGGAGACTCGCAATTAGTAACAAACCAAGTTTCAAGTATATGAAACTAAAGCCGAACATTTACAACTCTACAAAAACGTCAGTATTAGATTTAAGCAAGGCGTTTAACTTCATATCCATCAAGCGATCCCGCGAGAGAAAATCTTCTCGCCGATTCAATAAAGAACCTCAAGATCACGCTTTACTCCAAGCAATGAGCTAGAAGATACTCACTTCACAAAGATCCATTCGTGACGAACCATTAATAAAAACAATGACAAATCCTCTTTTAAGCGGAAGTGAATCTACCATCCTAGACCATGTTGGAAATGATGCGCTACTTTGGATTATTTAAATGCCTATGCAAATTACATCTCTCCTATCACATGCTAGATTTATCCCCGATCCCACATTCGCCTCCCTACTTCGAAATCCCGTAACGGATCTTCCGTCACAAAGGGAACCTAACATATACGCAATAGAAAATGGGGATGATTTAGATTTACCTCCAAAGACCACTCCGAGTTCAAGAGGGTAACGCCTCTTTAATCGAAGAAACAATCGATGTCAACATCGGGACAAAGATGAACCAAGAATATTGAAACTAGGTTCTTCGCCGACACTGTAAGAAGTGGAAATACATACTCAGTTCTCAAAGAACATCGAAGGTGTTTGCATTTAATTACAAGGAGATGACGGAGTCGCACCCCACATCATGCGTACACAACCTCGCTACTAGATCGATGCAAAGCCAATTAAACAAAATCAAGACCCATGAAACCCAAAGTAGCTCTCATGGTAAAAGAGGAAGTAATAAAACTCCTTCGTAGGATTCATCAAGCCACTGACTACTCCCAATGGGTATCTAATATCGCTCCTGCTTCTCAAGAAGAATGGAAAGATACGCATTTGCATAGATTTCGAGACATCAACAAAGCGTGTCCTAAAGACGATTTCCCATTACCATCCATAGACGTTATTGTTGATGCAACAACTGGTTTTGAACTCTTGTCTCTCATGGATGGATTCTCGGATACAACAAATCAGAATATCCGAGCAAGATCAAGCTAAAACCACGTTCATAACTCCTTGGGGAACCTATTGCTATGCTGTCATGCCTTTCGGTCTCAAAAACGCTGGTGCTACATACCAACGGGCTATGACTTATATATTTCACGATTTAATTCATAAAATCATGGAATCCTACGTAGATGACTTGTTGCTAAGGCCAAGAAGCGCCAGACCATCCCGAAGTACTCCGCATCATTCTTTCACGCTTTAATAGAATACGAGTCACGCTAAACCCAGAGAAATGTGTCTTTGGTGTAACAGGAGGAAAGCTCCTAGGTTACATCATATCATCACGAGGGATCGATGTTGATCCAACCAAAATTCGGCTGTCCTCGAAATGGTCCCACCTTCGACGAATCGAATCGTGTCATTTCTCGAAAGCTAGGTGCAATCCGAAGATTCATCCTGACTTAAGCTTCGCTATTCATCCAATCAACAATTTACTCAAGAAAGACTATAGCATTGATTGACCGAAGACGCAACGAAGCTTTCAACGCAGCTTAAACGCTTTCTTGCGTTATCACCACCTACGCTAATGCCACCTAAGCTGGATCACCTGTTAATCCTATATTCGCGAGCTACCAATGTCTCGCTGGCCTGTATGTTGGCCCAAGAAGACGATGACAAGAGAGAACGTGTGATTTATTTCATTAGCCGAACACTGCTCGACTATGAAACACGCTATACACAAGCAGAGCGAGAATGTCTTGCCATAGTCTTTGCTACTAAACGTCTAAGACATTACATGCTGAATCAAGAAACAAAGGTCATGGTAAAGACGGACCATTTACTGACTTTTCTCACACAAGGTTCCTTATCCAAAAAGGTCGGACGTTTTATAACCTTAATGGGAGAGTTCGAATTAACATTTGTAAATCGAAGTCGCTTAAAGGACAAATCATCGCGATTGGTTAGTCCGACAACCCATTAGACGGAGGCGATCTAGTAGATTTGGATTTTCCAGATGAATGCGTATACTACATCGAAACTCGACCTCGCTATCTCTCGAGTGCCCTCGTACACCGATATCATTAATTATATCATGGACCATACGTACCCTGGATGCAGCTTACACCGCAACAAAGAAGGCGATTACGCATAATCGTAGCCAAATATGTCATTATAGAGCAGTGTTTCTATCGAAAAGCATTCGATGGAATGCTCTTAAGGTGTGTCGACACGTAAGAGTCCAAGAGGATTCTCCATGAATCCCACAACGGTATATGTGGAGGCCACTTCGGTGGCCATGCCACTGCTCGAAAAATACATCGAATGGGCTATTTCTGGCCCACTCTAGAACATGACGCGATAGAGTTTGCACGCAGGTGTCATAAGTGCCAAGAATTCTCCCACGAGATCCACATGCCAGCACAAGCTCTACAACCAATCGCAACTCCATGGCCCTTTTCTACATGGGGCCTAGACTTGATAGGGAAGTTCTCTCCCTCATCCACAGATGGCCATAATTTTATAATCACGGCCACTGAATATTTTACCAAATGGGTGGAGGCCATGCCTCTTACTACTGTACCTGGTTCTGTAATCGCTAAGTTCATTTTAAATCAAATCATTTGCAGGTACGGTATCCCGCAAATCATTATCTCAGATAATGGAACTTCTTTCAAGAATGAGGAAGTTCGTGAACTATGCAACAAATTTAAAATAAGCCATCATACGGCTTCCTTGTATTATCCCCAAGCCAATGGGCAGGCTGAAGCAACAAACAAAACGCTGAAAGCCATTCTCCTTAAAACGGTGAAAGAAAACAAGCGAGATTGGCATTTGAAGTTATATCCGCCTCAGGGCCCACCGAACCTCAATAAGAACACCAACGGAGCAACTCCTTTCTCGCTAGTATTTGGGGCGTAAGGCAGCTTCTCCCGCTTGAGGTCGAAATACCCACCTCCGCATTTCACTACAAGGGATTCTGGATGAAGACGCTTACAGAGAAGCACGTCTTTCCCAACTAGAAAGCCTAGATGAAACTAGGTTAGATGTTGAACAACGGCATAGAGCTTATGCTGACCGAATGTGCCGGCAATATAACAAGAAGGTTTATGAACGCGATATATACGAAGGTGATCTAGTTCTAAGACTGATAAATGATCGACAAGAAGACCGGGCGAAGGAAGGAAATTCCGCCCAAATGGTTGGGCCCATACCGAGTCATGAAGGACTATGGAAATGGTGCATACCTCTTATGTACGCTAAAGGTGAGGAATTTGGCGAAACAACAATTCCCCCGCACCTCAAGCTTTCTACGCATAAGCAGCCTAGACTACCTATATAACTATCTACATCAGCATCTTCATATAGATTTAGATCATTTTGTCCACTTGTTCTTACACAAATTGTGATCAAGGAATCTATTCTCAAAGTAATTCATTACAAACTCATGATGTTGTTGGCACAAAAACTTTCTAATCATATCTCTCCATTTTCACGATATCATCAATCACTTCAATCTTTTATCAAATAAAATCAAACATGACGAAGTCTTAACGGTAACCATACCAAGATCTCGCAAGTTTGTTCTCGCTTTGATTTCTTCTTAGGATTGGTGTCTTGCCTATGGTCTGCTCTAGAAGCTTCATGGTGTCACATCTATCCCATATACACATCTCTTTTCGAAACAAGCATATACCGACATTTTACTCAAAAAGACAAGTCAAAAAGTGATTAAACAAAATTTTATTTTTACACATTTCCTTGCCTCTACCAACCTTCTATGATGAGCTTCAAGCTCTCTTACTAGTGACGTAGGGTTGGGAAAGGATGGAAATGCCCTTACTCGCCTATGCCTTGCCCATTTGGTGATAAACCCATGCTTCTTACAGTAGCATGGGGCAAGGTGTAGGGGTCCTCTGACAATGCAAACGTTAAAAGGTCATAAACAAACTATTCAAACTTTGAGTCAAAAACGAATGAATCGATGTTCAAAATTCCAAGAGAGTTAAAAATCCTAAAACCAGATTTTGTCTACTATGTGGCCATCTACGGGTCTAAGTCTGATAAACCGCAAAGCAAGTCGCACCCAAAACTATGAAGTCATTCGTAGAGTAAGCTTGAGTTCTCAACTTGGTTCCACCAAAGCTTCGTCTGCCTTTCATCACTATCATTTCACCATATTTCATAACTTGCGCCTTCTTAGCTCTTGTGATGAGCCCTCGCATCTTACTAGTCATGCGTGGAGTTAGGAGGGGGCAAGTTAACTGCTCATCATACTCGTTATTTTCATCACTTTGCCAAAACAAACATGAGGTATCCAAATTGCTCAAAAACTAAGATTTAAGATCACAATATATCTACAATATCATGTATCAAAGATCATGAAACACAAAAAGAAAGCAAGCATTTGCATCATCTCGCTTCTCCATCGCATACATTCTAGAAAGCATATAAAACATACATCGTAGTATACACGAGGAAGCTGGAAATGTAAAGGGAAAACACGAGTGACAAAGTTTTGATCCAAAACGAATGCATATATATAAATAATCAATGTTTATATACAATGCCATCATGCTCTAGTGCATGGTCAAAATGCTCAAAGAGCCCGTGATGTACAAAAGAATCTACAAGACAAAGCATACAGGCCAAGTCACCTCTCAACCCCTACGCGACCCTCCGAGGGTGCGCGCCTCGCCTAGGACTCCGCCACGCCGGCGCTCTCCGAATGCACGGAGGGCTCAGTGGTCTCGAGGAGCAGCCGCGGTCTCGCCACGAGAATGGCTCCTCATAAGACGCTCGGCTGTCCTATAGCCTGCCAACTCTGTACGGAGAGTCGACACCATCCTGGCCACATGCCAAACGGGAGCGAAGACGCGCATGCCTACCGGCCGCCAAGGCTCCCGGATCTACAGATAGCTCCGCACGGGTCTTATCCATAGGATCATCGAGAATCAAGCATACCCTACGGATTAGATCCCGCCACTCGTCAACAGTCTCTGCAAAACAAAGAAGAAAAACGAATTAGAAGCTAGGCAAGAGACTAAAAGATACAATATCAAAACATAAGGAGAGATAGCAATTAAAAATCCTAAATTAAACAAACATTGAAAAGATGAGAGGATAACTTACTCGGATCACCGGGCCTCCAAGATGGGTCGCTGGGGCCAGCACCCACCGCAGATGCCGCTGCCGACTGAGGGGCTGCTCCTGTAGTAGGAGCAACATGACGCCCCGCAACTGACTCATCCTCTCCACCATGGCCCTGGGAGAGTGGCTCCTCTGAAGCTAGAGTCTCTCTCTCGCACTCGCCGCCCTCTCTCGCCGCAAAAATATCCCGAGTGTCATGCCACTCAGATCGCTATCATCCGTCTCGCTCCTCCGACCCTCCTCTCGTAAACTCCTCGAATCGAGTCAATATCTATGGGTCATCGCCGCCGTGAGCAGACCCGCAGCAATCCAAGCAAAGGTGCCCGGGCGCACCGCTCTCCTCTAGCTCGAACTACCCTCCCGGCTGCAATGGGAGTGCCAGGAGTGATCACTGTCCAACCACGGCCTCTAGGCCCCCTAGCCTCGCGACCGATCTATAAACCGGTGCCACTGGGGAAGCATGCCCGCATATGGAAGGCCGAATCACCGAGGAACTCGCCAAAAGGGTGTACTTCACCCATCCCCACGCGGTCGATAAGCTGCCCCGTGGTGGAACAGAGATCAATGTAAGGGTCTCTCGCCCCATATGCCGCCATAAGCCGGTACGGCGTCACCTCCATATCTCGCTGTGGTAAGGGAGGCAATCGGCCGGTGAGGTGCTCTAAGACCGACATATCTCGACCATCTAGCTGCCCTCACACCCCCGGGTCTCGCCACCTCTACCCTCTCGCCATAAGGAATAAAATGCTCAGACACCCAACTCATGACTAGAGTCGGGTGGCTCAATGACTGTCCCCGCAAAACGACCACCCCGTATAAGTCATGGTAGGTGGTCCCTGCAATATCTCGCGCCTGCATATATCCGGCCATGCCCTCTATCTCGTGCAATGATGGGGGCCCAAAGAAGATAGTAAAGTATCTCCTCCTTGTCCCCGATCAGCCTCGAGGCAAGGATCCCCATGATAGCCTCT
This sequence comes from Taxus wallichiana var. yunnanensis, assembly GCA_018340775.1. Taxonomy (NCBI): domain Eukaryota; kingdom Viridiplantae; phylum Streptophyta; class Pinopsida; order Cupressales; family Taxaceae; genus Taxus; species Taxus wallichiana. The sequence continues at coordinate 679,799,841 of CM031240.1, read as the reverse complement.
GTCGAATACGGGATGGGCAAAGAAGGAATGGATCGAACTCTCACTCCCTTCTTCGACCCCGTGAGAGATGGCCGCATCCCCATGTAGCTCCGCCCACCGTGCAACCGTGCTCGAGACCCCGCTGCCTCCAAAGCAGTGAGTCTCCTCCCGATGATCGGGACCCCCAGTGATACGGTAGACATCCTCCAAAGTGATGGTCCACTCACCGCGACTCCTCGCAATCGGAAAGTGTTCCGATCTCGCATCCCAATATGAGAATAAGTCACAAAGAATGTGACTAGATGGCGTGACATGGGGCACGCGTGATATACGCAATATGCCGCCCTCTCGTAATGTATCCTCCTCATCCCGAGAAAGGGCATCCAATACCCCCAAAGCCAATCACACTCTCTCTCTCTGGCCCATCTCGATATACTCCTCCCGCCCGCATGCACCCAAAACACACAAAAACAGGCAAGTTAGTATCTAATCAATATCGAGAGAGTCATAAAAGCATATAGAAATGATAAAAATACAAGTGCAATCTCAAAAGTTAAGCTCTTTTGCATTCTGTGCAAAACCGCCGCCCTGAGCAGGGGGCGGTTTTGTAACCACCGCCTTAAGGGCGGCGGTCATGTAACCGCCGCCCTGAACAGGGCGGCGGTCATGTAACCGCCGCCCTGGCCAGGGCGGCGGTCGCGGTCCGAAAACCCGCGCGGGTTGTTAACCCCAAAAAGCCCAAAAGCGTAAAAATAGACCATTTTAACTAAAAACAAAGCCTACCCAGTAGGCGCCCCCCCTAGATGGACCTTTTGAACCTAACATTTTCAAAAATAATCCCCCCATTGCAAAGAATTTGCCATTTCAAATTTGAAGAGGGAAAAACACAAAATGGAAGAAAACCAACCTGTGATCGCTGAGGTCGGTGTTCCGCTGTGGAGGCATGATCACGATCTCGCCGCGAACGCTTCGACTCTACTCACGTGAGAAACCGTCACCGTGGGTCCCAGAGCTCAAAATCAATCAAATCGACTCACAAATGAATAGGAAAATGGGCCCACTTTCATATATATATCGCTTCTCGCTTCGCTTTTAAAATGACTTTTTCGCAGTTTCGAGCGCTGCTGAGGTAAGTTTCTATCCCCGCACGAATGGTACGTTCTCCTTCCCTATTATTTTAGCGTTTATCTTCCAAGTTATCAGATCTATCTCGCACTTGAGTTCTCTTTTCATTTTGCAGTAGCGGGAATTTCGATGGCGCTCATCTCAACACACTGATTTGAGTAAGGTATAGCTTCTAACTCCCCATTTCGGGACTGCCATACTTCTGACCCACCGCTTTATGCCTCTTCATGGCTAAAACGCTTCTCCGAGGGGGCAATATGTACGTACTCCAAAATTGTAAGGTATCAGATCGCTGTAATAAAGGTAACAAGTGCCCCGATGATGATACAGTCTCCTCGCAAGGTGTTCGGATCCGAAAAGCCCTGAGTATGCAACATCCCGCATGCCCCGCTTAGCCCCCGCGCCTTTTTTTCCCCTTTTTCCTCTTTCCTTGGCCTCTTGACCTTCAAAGGACGAAACCGCCGCCCGAAGGGGCGGCGGTCCCAGGACCGCCGCCTCAAACAGGCGGCGGTCCCAGAACCGCCCCCCGCCGCAGCGGCGGTCCCGTGCGCTTTTCCGTAACGCTCTTTTGACGCGACTCGCATGAAATATCACGTTTCACCAGCTTTTCTTTGCCGACTTGAGCATGCATTAATGTTTTTGGTCCCCTGAAATAGTGTTTTTTCTTTGTTTATTGTTTAGGAGTTCAATTTGGTTTTGGTTTTTGAGAGTTGGAATTCCTATAAATGCATGGTTTGTGTACATGCAAATGGGCAGAATGTAGAAGAATTTGGTGAAGAATTTGGTGAAGAGTTTGAGCTGGAGCTTTTGGTCACCATTTTTCCTTGTTAGAGTCTTCTGATTTTTAGTGTTTTGGTTAGCTTGCTTAGGATCGATAAAGATAGTTTATTTCATACTTGGTTAGTATTGCTCACCGTTGGTAAGCCACACTCCATCTTGTGCAGTGCAAAGTGTCATTTGTTCATCCAATCCAGCTTAGAAGCTTGCCTCCGATTCCTCTTTGTCAGTAGATTTATTTTTACTGTGTCTTGGAGTTCTTAGTTCAATTCATTATATACCTGGTTAGCTTTATTCAGCTGTTGGTAAGCCACATATCCAACTTGTGCAAGCAGTGTCTTTATTTTGGAATAGAATAGCTTGGGAAGCCATTAAAGTTGCAGGTTTTGCTCTTCGTATAGGATAGTTAGCAGTTCTCTGGTCACTTCATGTCGCATGACTCGCAAAGAAAATCCCGCTAGGAATCGCATAAGCCAAGCTCAGACTTTTGCGCTATCCCTCTCCTACTCGCATTCTCGGCCTGTATTCTGAGCTGTCCTTGTCCCAAAATCTACTCCTATCGGTGCTAGCATTACACGCTTTTCTGGATCCAAGTGAACACGAAAGAACGAGAAGATCATACTGAGGGGACGAGATCATACACACACCATCGGATTCGCCACTGCTCGCTGGAATCCAGGTTTTAAATTTCAAAGTTCTAGTCAGACTCATATCAAATAGAGTAGTTAATCACTTTATTTCATTTCATTCTATTCTCGATATTGCCAGGGAAGCTATGGGGATTGATAGTTTCTGAGAAACTATGATTCACTCCTCACTTCGAGGTAGGATCGAGAATCTGCAGTAGATTAGACAAAGTTATTTTATTCATTTAGAATAATTCTACAAATCGCACAGGAAAATAACCACACTCGGTTATCTTGTCTGTTTTTAATTATTGTTTAGTTATTATTTCTAGATATGCTTAAAATAGTTTGCTTTCCTTAAAATTGTTAAATATTTCAGAAAAGAATAAAAGTTATATGCAGCTAGATTTATTTCACGTAGTTAGAATTTGCTTCATTACGCTTAGTTTTTCCTTTTATGACAATTACGGACCTCAAGAGCCTGTGGAATATATATTTGAGCCAATCGTGCCTCAACCAAACCTCGTCACAAATGATAGTTGACATAGACCAAAATCTCAGATACAAGTATTCCGAACAACCACATTTACAACCGATCAGCCTCGCTAAGAGGATTAAACATAGAAGACGACCAAGCACATGCGTTTTGGTCAAGTCACCAAACTACAGATTACTCTAGAAAACATCCACATGACTCAGAAGGGCTCGAAAGAGAACAAACATTCGGGTGCGATCCTCTAGTTCCACAAATGATTGAGACACCCTCGTAGATATAGATACCACTTAAGAATCCAAGTTCCGAGAACGCCTGTAAGGTATTCTGGAGAAGATCGCACAACTATTGGTTCTAAACATAGAAGCTGAGAAAGCATACGATTACTGGATACTAGGGATTAGAACTTGATCTCGCGTATGACCATAACAGACCGCAACAACCAAGAGTCTACGATTGTGACCCATAGATCCCACAGCCCAACGAATCCACAAGTCAGTTAGATATAAACACTGGCCTACGCACACTAGTATTTCAGTCCACTCCACTTCCACCTATCATCATCGAACAACTGTCCTTACTAGATATAGCAGCTAACAAAGCTAGGGAATTCTGGACTAGGCCAGAAAATCATCCGTAGAGTCAATTATATTCATCATCCACTATATGACCTTATCGGGAGATATACACGAAACAATCCTGTGTCATTTTCCACGTATTCCGCAACCCATATCACGCCGAGCTCGATATTGATTGAGCCTTCGAGCATTCATCCTCGCCGATCGATCTATCACACCACCCAAGAAGGGCCTTCTTTGCCTTAGATTCGCAAATTCCACTAGTGCGTGTCGAAGACATTAGACGCCTAACTAGTTTGTCTCGCATATTCCATCCCCACCGGCCTTCTCACGCACGACCTCGGGAGGTCGGGTACGCGGAAGAGTTACTTGTTGATTCTCACGCCATGTTGATTTGTTGAAAGGGTTCCATTAAATTATTTAGTGGACATGCATGTGGTAACAACATATGATATGTAATAGTATCTCCAAAATTTCCTTGAGACAAAATGTTGGACAAGGGATAGTAAGAAGAATTATGATACTTATCTTGTTATAGGTCACATTCTTCATCACTAATACTTTCCAAAAATCCTTCATCATCTCCTGATATATGTGAAGTTAAAGCTATAGATTCTTCCTCTCCCCAAGAGAAATCCCATTCCTCTAGAGTGAAATTATATTCATTTGCAGGGAATTGTTGTTGGTGTGGTTCCAGAACTAACTATGATGGTTCCGAAACTAACTGTGATGGTTTTGGAAGAGATTCCCAGTGTTCTCGAACTAATTTCATAGTTTTGTAACTATTCCCGATCGCTCCAAGGATGATTATTTTCAATCATGTGGGTTAGTCATATCTTCTATTTCTCATACGTGATCCCGTAATGTGATCATGGCCAACAAAGACAAATTTTTCTCATTAATATCGTGGATTATCAACCCATAATTGCTCTTGATTATCATTAAAAGGTCATGCATTAAGGGATATAATGAAATTTTCTTACGAACTCTTACCATTTAAAATTTTTATATCACCTCGACCCGTAATCACTTAAGGCAATAATTGTATATTTAACCACAATGCCCAAAATAATGGGATAACCTAATGTTTTACCTTTTGGCCACAATATAAGGAAGTCAATTGATACTCCCATGACTCCACCATAACCGCCACATCTTTAATAACTCCTATTTTTTCTACATATTGATCTACCATCTACAATTTGGTGTTAGTAGGTCAGACACATGTTAACGAAAATGTTTTCAGAGTGTCCATTGTCATTACATTTATAGATGCTCCCAAATCAACCAAAACGTTATGTATATCTTTATTCCCTATAGAGATAGAAATAATAAGGCTTCCAAGATCTCCATATTTGGGAAGTAGGAGCTTTCCTGCTAATAAATCAGCAAGTTTCCCATCTACTTTTATAGTCCTGGGGTACTGCTTCTTTCTTCCAAGCTTTTTCAAACATAGCATTTTGATTAATTTGTTCAATTCTGAATGTCCTTAATTTCTTGTAGTAGTGGTATTTCAATATTTAGACTCTTAGTTCTATACACCATTTAGATTCCTTGATTTATATAAATTTTCTTTAAACCTCTTCGAAATGGAGTTTCAGTAGAGTTTCTTTCTGGTTCCTTATCTCTTTCTTTTTCATCTTTGTTGGGGGCAACCAGACCAAGGGTTTCAATTTCTTCTATCATTTCAGTGATGATAATAGGTGGACTGCCAACTATTTTTCCAGATCTAGTGTGAATATCCTTACAATCCATGGCATTAAGATCAACTAATTTTTTTGGTTCTGTTCCGTAGACATGATTTGTTTGTTTGTTTCTTGGGTTTGCTACTGGTTGTGTTGGCATTTACATTTGGACTACATTCTCAGTTTGTGAATTTTGTGCTGGGGCACCCATTATGGCTTGTTGATTCTGATTAGGATATGTTTTCCCTTGAGCATAATTACTAGGGCCCCATCTAGGTTGTGACCAAGAATACTGGTTATTTTGACTCGGTCCATGGTTGTTGATGTCCTTGAGCATACCAAGATTGACCTACCCAATCTTGGGGATTCCAAGTTTGTTGAGGCGCCTAGAATGGTTGTCCCCAACTTTTGGTATTGCTTTGAGTATCCCATGGCATCATCCTAGGATTAGGAGATGATCTTGCATGAAGTATCCTTAGTAGGTTGTCTCTAGACAAAATTTAATTCTTTTGTTATGGATGAGGTACTGGTTTGTTTGAGATGATTCTTTAGAAGTGGAAGAAGAGAACAAGTGTGAATATCATGTTCTTTAGATTCACAGATAAGACATACTTATGTTTTATCCAAAGGACATTCCCTTATTACATGCTTCTTCCTAAATCTAGGACAATACATCGCTAATGGTTCAGTTTTGGCATTTTCTTTAGCTTATAATCCATCCATAGTAGAGGTTAATTGAACTAAAATGTCTATTTTAAAGTTTGATAACTTATCCATTAGTTTGTTCATATCCTGGATTCAAAATTTTCACCGATTTTCCCTTCCTAGTCCACCCCTTGTTCTAGAATAGCTTCTACAAATGTCTTTAATTTCATTCATCCTTAATTGATCAATGTTTCGACCTCCTATCAAGTTAATATTACCTATATTCATCTTCCAAAGATTTGAGAAAGATGGTTTTGCTTAACTCTTCTTGAAGTAAAAATCCACATCTTTTACTCACAAAGAGGAATCTATCCAAATAATCTTCTATATTCTCATCCTCCTCCCCGCTTGATTTTGAAAACTCTACCTTCCTATTTCTCCCTCTACAATAATCTTGATATTTGTCTAGGAAGGTAATTTCCATTTGTACTCAAGTGGTAATAGAGTTGGATGCTAATCCCATGAACCACCTCATTTTTGTATCCTTCTTAATGGATGGAAACAACTTGAGTTTTTGATTATCCATTTTGTAAATCATAGGTTTGACATAGTACCTTAAACTCAAATAGAAATTGGCATGGTCTTCAAATCACATCCCTTTAAATGTGGGTAAATGTGCAGTGAAATTTTCTTCATAGTGTTTTCATCATCCTCCAACCGAATGGGATAGGTAAAGGTCCTATCATGTTCTCTTTCAGTGGTTCTCATTCCATCTCTCTAGTATTCTCTAGTCCTTTCTCCTAATCAACATGGTATGTGATTTGTTTTTGGGGATGGTGAAGAGTCAATAGTAGGAGGTTGACTACTCAATCGTGAATCAAAACTTTCTTTAAATGGATCTTGAGAAATAATCTTTTCCTTAAGTCTCTACTTCCTCCGTGATTGATCCCGCAATTCCAAAGGTGGCAATTCTACTTCTTGTCTTACAGGGATAAGGGTGCCTTCAACTCTTGATCGATTTCCTTATTTAGACTAAAGGATGATGTTAATTCTTGTTCGAGATATTTTTCGGGAGAAATATACCCTTGAATCTCTTGGTCTACTCATAAATTTTTTGATAGCTTAGGAATATTTCTTTAACTACTAGATGTATGATTGTTGCTTTTGTTACACCTAATTAGAAAATTATAACTAGTGTTCCTCGGGCAATGGTGCCAAAAATGATGGGTGTTGTTATTCTCTTCATTTAATCAACTCTCTGTTGATGTCATATTCAAACCAGGGGTGTGTCTAAAGCTATATGAAACAAGATGAATCTTGGCAATATAGTAATTGATTATAGGTATTTTGTATTTTATGGGGGATCTTTTCAATGTCTTAAGGACTTCTTGGTTAAAAACCTTATTGGAATCAAACTATGAAAACATGTTGGAAGTAAACACACTTTATAGAAATGAATTGCTAGAAATAAACACACTTTGCCTTGAAGTAAACACACTTTGCATAAATGAATTGCTTGGAAATAAACACACTTTGCCTTGGAAGTAAACACACTTTGCATAAATGAAATAGATTTCTGAAAACAAACATTACATAAATAAACACATAATTTAGAATTCTTGGAAAATAATTGCAAAGAAATAAGAACTTAATATAGAACACCTGCAAGGACAAGTCTACAATAGATTTTAAATTGAAAGTGATACAGAATTAACATATCTAAACTATTTTCTTTAAAAATATAAATACCAAAAAAATGAGGATCCTGGTTCTTGAGGAGTGGGCCCTTACTCACCAAAACAGATTGACAACTTAATTTTCTCTCAAAACAAGAATGGCTATTTTATTGATAAAATGTTCTAGCATTACAAAAACTTGTTGGATCTTTGTATCAATCTATATCTATCTCATCCTATATCTATATTCGTCTATCTCGCAGTCTATATGTATATACTTCTTCCAGGGTGCATTTATGGCCGTAACTATTCCACTGACATGATGGAACCAATCGCACCTAGAATAGATGTTGAATTGGAACATGGATGGGCATACAGCAGTGTGATAATTATCCTGGATCTGCAAGTATGGAGAGTCGAAGTCTTCTAATCTGAACCTAATTGATAGGATTGTTGATTTGACAAATCGTCAGCCATTTGGAATAGATTCTTATATGTTCCGTAACTCTGTAAGAGTTCCAAAACTAAAGGAATTTGTTCCAGGTTCAACCAAGAGAGTTTTGGAGCTATCTACAAGAGTTCCGAACTAATTTTGATAATTTTGGAACTAAGTACTAGAGTTCTGGAACTAAGTCCGAAAGTTCCAAAACTATGTGATAAATCCTGTGGATCGGTAATGGAGTTTCGTAACTAGCTCAGAAGATCCAAAACTCTATCAGAGTGAAACAGATGCTCTCAAAACATGATGACCACCTCATACTTCATTCTTTCACCCTGACAAGGCCCTCGCTTTTATTACAAACCGAAGTTTCCAAACACTTTATTATGAATTACAGAGCTTTTAAACGTTAGAATCATAATCAACAA